>JAQLOL010000009.1:21897570-21910403 GCA_029783665.1 Naso thynnoides | reverse complement strand
GTTTACCCCAAAGTTGCCAACTGCAGCTTTAAATTGCCAGTTATTATGGTCGGTCCAGTTGTTACCAGATGTGTGATAACTGTAGGTCTGTTTTTCAGTCACTCCTGGTGTGTAGATCAAGTGTCATTTAACCGGCACCAAATTGTTCAGTCTGACTTGATTTTTCAAGCAGAAATTAGGCTTCTGATCTACTTTGCAGCGTGTGAATGCCTCTTAACATGGCGACTTCCTCTGATCTGACTGTTGGGGCTGCACAGGTCAACTCTCGTTCTCTCACATGCTGTAACAAAGTTCCTCCTGACTGCTCTAACTCACAGCTAGACGCTCTTGCTTTAGAAACTCGGCCCTGTGAGGCAACATTTTGCTTTTTCTCCTCCTTCCTCTGGTCTCATTTTGGTCATCTCATATTGTAGGCGTTACTTTAAAGTGTGTTTGGGAATGTGGGGATTGGGGTCAGGCTAAAAAAGGTGAAATACCGCAGATGGTAAGAAAAAAAAAACAAAACACAGATGGTCAAATGTGTTGTGGAGCAAAAGTACTGTTCATTTTCTTTGTTTCCAAAAGAAAAAGCCAAGCTGTTTTTATTTGATTTTCTGCCTGTGCTCACCTGAATGGATACCAGACTGGTGTCTCCTCTGCTCTGCGGTGACTGTAGGCCTATGTGAATGCTGGAGAGAGTGTGTGTTATATGTTGCTCTGCTATTGACTGTATGAAACCCGTATGTGTGAGTGTGTGTGTGTGTGTGTGTGTGTGTGTGTGCGTGTGTGTTGTAGTGACTGGACAGCGGTGTGCTTGCAGTGACTGCATCTTATGGCCATCTGCTATGAATAAATAAATGTTCTATACAAACTGTGGTGTCCTCAGCCTCCCTTTGTGTGTGTGTGTGTGTGTGTGTGTGTGTGCGCGCAAAGTGAACTTTGCATTTTTGAGGTCCTCCTCCAGGGGGCAGCACATGCCTGCCAAACAGAACTCAACTGTCACTGGAGTACAGATGGAAATTAGCTTTCTTCTGCTAAATCTGGTGCACCCATCTTTTTGTTTGTTGTAAACAATTAGTGTATAAATGCGCACTGTCCTTTATAAACCAATTAAACTAAACTAATGGCTCTTCTTATGGCTGCTGTTCACAGCCCGATTATTTTCATACAGATGTTTCATTTAATTGGGTTATTAAGAGCTTATGACATGGACAGAATTTGCTTGATAAAAGTAATATTTTGACATTTGGGCTGTTTTTTATTTTGTTTGCCAAGAGTTAAGATGACAAATGAGACAGTTGATGTACAGCTTGTAAGAAAATGAAGCTGCAGTTTAGCTTAGCTTAGCATAAAGACTGGAAAATGGGGAACATCTAGGCTGGTTTTGTCTAAAGGGAAGAAATTTTATCCACCAGCCTCTCTTAACCTCAACAGAAAACATGTTTTTTTTTCCCGTTTGTTAATCAGTGCAAAGACTAAACTGTGAAAGAAAGAAATTGTGGTTATGATACAACTGCTGACCTTAAAACCACAACATGTCATTTTTATTCTAGCAGGGTTCAGGAGCTGCGTGGCACATTTTGTTACTATTTCACAGGCTTGCTGTTTATTCCTGTATCCAGTATTTCTGCTCAGCTAGCTGCCCGCAATTCGTCAGTATTTACCAAACAGCGGTATCAAACCTTCCATCCAACTGTCAGCAAGAAAGCAAACTTTAAAACATGACCCAATAACAGCAAACAAGCAAATTTTGTAAATTCAGATTAAGTGATCAAATAAATGGAGTAAAAAGTTAAATATCTGCATCTGAAATGTGGTAAGTAGAAAGTGGAAATACTTAAGTAAAGTACAAGTACCTCAAAATTGCACTTTAATACACCACTTGAGTACATATACTTAGTTAATTTCTACTGGATTGGTACCTCCATGACTTTACTGTTACTACACCTAGGTGTGATAACTATTTGTTTTACCATAAATGCACAAAAAAGGTTAATTTTTTTTCACTTTTTTGCAGTGTGATCCCTTCAAACAAATCATCTGTGTTTTTTCAGGTTTATTGAAACTCTCCAGGAGCCTGAAAACAAACAAACAATCCAGTAACTTAAAGGTAAAACCAGCAGCATTTGTTCGTTGTGGCTTGTAAACACAAACTGGGCCCCTCCTCCTGCCTCAATGGCACCTGAAGTATCGTAGCGTGTACTTCTACTGCTTGTACTTCACAGCAAGCAATGTAGGAATTTTACATTTGTTCTAATGGAGGAGTTGGTAATTTAGCAAGCTAGCACAAGCTAATAGCTGGTGTTTGGTACCTACCTGTCCAACAGAAAGTAGGCTAACTCTGCGTCGCTCTTCATCCTCAGCCTCTCCTTCAGTGCTCGAAAGCCAAGTCGAGATTTACTCTCGTTTCTTGAACAATCTTTATCCGCTTGCGGTTTTGCTTCATAGGGCTATATTTCCTTTTCTTCACTGCTACATCCGTATCTGCAGTTTTCTCCCGTCTGTATTGCATCCAGTCGCTGTGTCTTATTCACTCTTAACCTCACTTGTGCGCTGTCATCGGCTGGAGGGAACGCACCCATTGCCCCGCCCAGAAACGTTCAAACTAAACCAAAACATCAAAATACAGGCAGAGGCCGGAGCACCGCAGACACATCATCACACGCCAAGGGGCCCTGAAGTGATGACTGAGCCGGATTAATTTTGCATTAAGTCTGTGATTAATTTTTTAGGGAAATGCTGCTGACTCTATCTTTAACTTTTACTGCTCCCACATCGTGTTTATCACCTTAAGACCCTTTAGAGTTATTTTGCGACACCTTGCAGCGGTCTTCATCCTCAGGTTGGGAACCACTTCCGTAGGTGTCTTTAGCGAGAGTTGTGGTGTCGGCTCACTAGTCAACTAATCTGCTCATGTGGAGTTCATATGATGTGTCTGTGCTGAAGGTCGGCCTTTGCTGATGCAAGGTAATGATGAAGAGTTTCAAGTTTCATTAAAATTTAAAAAAAAAAAAAAAAAGCCACAAAGTAAACGCGTTGTTGTTTTAATCAAACAACTACCCAGATGGCAGCAAGTTTCACTGTTGAAATAAATCACATCCACGGGTCTCAAAGTGTACAACAGTTTTATTGATCAATGATCAACTCAAGCTTACATGATTACAAGTATACAAGAAATCACTGAAACTGTGAGCAGTGAGGACACTTTCCAACACCTTTATCATCAGGGCTTCAGAAAGTTGTGGCCAGATCAGCATTAAAAAAAAAAAAAGGCAAAACACTCAATCTGTGAAATCTAATTTAGCCCGTGTGTCGAAATTAAGTGTTTCTCTTGAAATTAAAACTACCCTCCCAGGCATATTCACCCATTTTTCATATTTTCAACCCAATATGGGTCCTGAAACGTAATTTAAGAAAGCAGGACTTCATTTTATCTCAATGGCACTTGCTCTGTATTTGCCTCTGGGAGTTTCAAGGTTAATTACACACAATCAACTGCTTGCCTTCACTGGAAGTTCGAGTGTTACAGTCATAAAACAACAATCAGTATTAAACTGTAGTTAGGTTCATTCTAACCAGCTGAGGTTAGAGATTAGAGGGGGGGGGGGGGGAGAGAAAGGAGAGACAGGAAGAGGGGGAGAAAGAGACATGTCGTCACAGTCTGTCCTTACTTTTCATCCACACGTATGGCACTCGATGAAACGCACTCACATTTACACAACACGAGACACACACATGCACACAGAGCGCCTTCCCCTCTCCCCGTCTCTCTGTAATGTAGGCCAGTGTGAGTCGTTCTCATGGGCACATGTCCACGCTCGGCACTATCTGTTTTGTTTTTTTTTTACACGACTGTACAACCGTTAAGTGGCTCTGAATACAGCTATATCATGGCACTAATATAAAACTCAGTAAATCTTTAGATCTGTCATTCATTTAAAGTCTTTACTACTTAAAAAGTGGTTTGTAAAGGCTGGTTTCGCAGCTCAACCGGGCGAAAACAGAATGAACAAGCAGGCAGGAAACGACCTGCGTCCGTCCACGCTCACATGCACTTTTTCAATCCCCAACTGAAATGAGTGTAAAAGGACAAACTCCTCTTCATTATCAGGGTTCATCCCAGCAAACGCTCCCTGCAACGTCATGAGCATGAAGTGGCTGTGGGCGCTTTCTCCCGTGTTTTGCTTCATTAGGTCCGAGGCGAAACAAGAACTCATGACTGCCTCTGAGTTCTGGTTTGGTTTCCATTCACACTGGTTGTTTATAAACATAAAGTGTGATTGACTGCATGAATAGATTTCACAAAAAGTTGAAGGTTTTTTTTTTTTACAGAACGCCGAAAGCTCCAGAGAAAAGAAGCAAATGGATCTTTGCAATGTGTAGAAGCGACTGGAGAAACGTGGATTTGCACTTGCAAGTTTGATTTTTGTGACGTTGGTTTATGCCCCTCGCGTATCGTACTTATCTCCGACTATTCATGTCACCTCCATCTCTTTACATGTGCATTTCTCCACCTTTTACTGCTTTTTTGCATTTCTGGTTAGATGCTGAACTGCATTTACTTGCCTCAGTACTTAAAAACAATAAACTTGGATCTCATCTAAAAAAAAACAAGCACACTGAGTGGAGGACAGGAACTGCATGATTCTTAGTTCGTTTTAAAAGCTGCACTAAATATAACCAAGTCCTGATGCTGATGATCAGTGCACAGCCGGAGGCAACTTGAAAACCTAAAAGCTTCCTCCAGACGCCTGTTTGTGGACTGGACGCTACAGGCTCAACAAGGATATGATGGATCTTTAAATGCTCACATCTGCTTCAGAGAGGGTCAGCCTGGCGCCTACTTTCTAGAGAAGACAGTAAACGCTGATTTATGTTAGCATTAAGCTAATATTAGCCAAAACATTGGCCTGGCTAATATCTGTCAAGCGCCAACGTTTAACAAATGATCTGGCGCAACAGTTCTCGATTACAGACCAGTTAAATAGTAGTTTAGCTCTCAAACTCCCACCACAATCCCGTCTACACTCTCACTCTGTGGTTGGTCTCTTTGCCATCACATGATTAAAAAAAAAAAAAAAAAAAAATCACACCAGATTTCTGAGTCTACATTAGTTTGTTTGAACCAAGCCACACATGTTGAGCTGATGGCTGGACAGTGATGCAGTCTAAAGCAGAAGTTCAGAAACAAGTCACAATAAATTTAGATGGATCACAGCCGCTGTCATTAAGTTTAACTGTGGCGGCTCAAACTGGAGCATCTGGCGAGTAAAACAGCGTGTCACCTGCTAACAGGTCCTCCGGAAACACATCAGAAGCCCGCCGGCTGCAGGGCGGCTGATACACGAACAAACCACATTTTAAAACTATTCTGCTGCTCATTCTTTTGCCTAAAATAACCTTGCCACCATTTAAATGTGTTAACTTTTGTCCCGGTGCATTCTGGGATACATTAGACGTACATTTGCTGTGAGGTGTTGTCACCCCACGTCTGTGAAACCAGCCCTTACATCTATTTGAACAGTATGCATCAGGCATCATCAGTAGAGTTCTTAAATGGCAGCTGTGTCTGCAGGAAGCAGGAAGGATCGTCAAGTCTGCTTCAGCGTCTGCTCGGTGTCGGCTTTGGTGCAGTGCGGCGCAGCTGTAAGGCAGCTCCTCTTGTTTTGCCCCGTAATGCACTGAGAGTGAGGTCACGAAGGAGCGTGACCCCCAGACGACCCTGGACCCTGGCGATCGGTCCAGGTGTTGGAGCGTTTGAAGTTTTTAAAAGCAACACTTAGCAAAATGGCTCCGATGCAGCTGGATTGTGAAGTGGGTTTTATGGCCATTGAATCTCGACGACAGACACAGGTGAGGGCGAGGAAGTCACGTGGAAAGGTTACCGTTCATAACGTCATGTGAAGTCCACTGGACTCCTGCAGAGCGCATCGTTTGCTTAGCATGTCCACACCTAACAGAGAGGGGAAAAAAAAAGTTACTAAAAAGCTCTGACAAAGTTACATATCATAAAGTAAAAGCACACTATAACATAACGCAGATTAGGAAAGGAAGGAAGGTTAAAAAGGAGACATGATGAAAGGTTCATTCACACTGATTCCTATTTAAATGCGATGTGAGCGAGTGAACAGCTGATCGCTTTATGTTTTATTCTAACCAGCACCATGTGACAGCGAACAGCTGCACAGACGTGTCGTTTGCTGGAAATATCACTTAGCTCGGTTCTATCTGAGTGAAGTTTCGCGCACTTTGTCGCCTCCGGCCTATTCTGACTGGCCGAAACCAGCGCCGACGCCGTTCCATTTCAGCCCTTCGCCTGTTAACAACCAACTCAACGGCTCCTTCTGCTGCGACATCGCTCGCAGTCAGTCTGGACGATGTGTCGCGCTCCATCCGCTGGGTCGCTCACGTCGTGCTTAGTTAGGATCCGTGTGATGTTTCTTAACATTAAAACGCGCCTGAGGTTCAGTTTGATGTTTTTAAAAACAATAAAGTGTCTTAATGAAGAGCTGCAGCATGAGCAGACAGAGATGAACAGTGGGTTGAACATGAGGGGACCATACATCCCGAATAGTTCCAGTCAGTCCCGAATTACAAGCATCTGTCCCAAATCCTGAATCCTGAATCGTGAATGTGCCAAAAATGAGACTAAACCTTACTTTGATTACTTATAACTTAATAAACCACTGAACACTGATCAGTGTGAACCAGTGTTTGGTGTCACCCTGCAGCTGGCTGCTGCTCTTTATTTTTTTGCTACGTAGTGGAGCTGCAATAACAGCTACTCTAAGGGCGACGTTATTAGTTTACTTTTATAAAATTACGGAGGGAAATTAAACCATCGGTTGCTGACATGGCAGCCGGAGCGCTGGGACCTGGTGAACATCCTGTCAAAAAGCAGAAATGTTACTGCAGGTACCAGGAGGAGCGGGGAGGGAAAGATCAGCCATGGAAATGCAAACAAAGCTTCTTGCAATGATGCGACACAGTCGCTGTGTATTCTTTCTGTTGAATTAATGAATAAAAATAATTATCGTGTTGAGTTTTGACTGTCATGTGATTTACTGCTCTTAGCCAACATGACCACACCCACTCCCAACTCCCCCGTCCCAAATTGCACCCACTCTCCTGTGGTCACCCTAGAGGACCAGCTGACGGGGAGAAGCTCTGTCGTACCTTGACGGTGCTGTCGACAGCTCCAGAGAAGAGGCGCCCCCTGGAGACGGCGAGAGCCGTTACACTGCCCTGGTGTCTCAGCAGAGTCTGAGTACAGATCATGTTGTCCATGCTCCACACCTACAAAACACACGACCAACATATGAACCACCTTTCATTGGAAGCAGTCGGTATTTTCACCTACTAACTGAACTTTCACCCACTCATCTAAAGATATGATGACTCTTTTACCACAATATTTATATCATATTTACATAAAATGCAAATATAGAAGTTGCTCGGCCACGACCATTAACTTGTGTTTGCTGCTTTCAGTTTGACATTCACTGTTAAATGTTCGTTGTGTACAAAAATAACATCGTATGTGTTTGATTGGCACATTTCCTTCACACACAACGAACACAGACACAAACAAGATATCCTTCCGCACCCTGAGTGAGCGGTCGTAGGAGGCGCTGAACACTTTGGTCTGGTCAGGGGTGGAGATGACGGCGAGAGCGTACACTGTCCCCACATGACCTGTCAGGGTCCGCACCTGCTCTTTAGACTCGATGTCCCACACCTGCAGAGAAGACACGAACACCTTCATCATCATCATCATTACAGGGCCTGACCGATATGGGAGATTAGGGGCTGACGTGGATACTTACATTAGGGAGCAAGAAGAAACAAAGTTTTTCTGTGTCTGAGTATTTTGTCTTGTAGAAGAAGAAATGCTCTGGGGCACTTTGTGGTCTACATCAGCTCTGACTGTGATGCTCCTGTGTGCTGCGTGAATTTAACCCTGCTGTTAAAGTGGATGAGCTCTACGTTAATGTCATCTTAGCATAAAAAAAATGAAATTAAAAAAACACCCAACAGAGCAGAAGTGTGAGCGGAAAGTTTGAATCATGTCTTGTGAGAGAGGGCGAGACACACGGCAGTTTGGCTCATAAAGCAGGAATGAAGAAAAGTAAAATGGAAATCGAAAACAGAAAAATGTGCTCAGTTCTGTTTGTTCGTGTGTCCGTGTGTCTGTGTGTGCGTCTCCCTCACGTGGATGAGGTTTTCGTAAGTGCCACAGACGATGTGGTGGTTGGTGACGGCGATGGAGTAGACGCTGCCCCCGCTGGTCTGCAGGACGTGAACACACTCCAGAGACCGAATGTCCCAAATCTGAAAGAGAGACGGAGAGAGATGCCGGTGGGTAAAAAAACAGTTCAGAGGAGGAAGAGGAGGAAGAGGAGGATGAGGAGGATGTGTCTTGGAAAGGGTAAGACAAGCACACGAACACACAAGTTCTCAGCAGTGGAAAAAATATGTTGCTCAACAGCTGCAAGTTCATGAGAACTTGGCTCACGGTTTAAATCTGATACTATGGATGTTATCAAGAATGAATGAGCGAGTTCAGCCGGCCAATCAGAGAGCAGAACACTAAACAAGCCACGAAATGTATTAAAGACTAAAGCCCCTTTCACACAGCCTGTTCACTGCGGGTTCAACGTGCCTGTGAGGCGCCTCACCGGTCTGTTCAAACAGCACTGATGCATGATGGCGGTCAGATAACCCGCCTTCGGAGGAGGAAGTAACAGAGGTGAGTCAGAAGTGGAGCCGAGGTCGAGCGACGCTTGTTTAAATGGGAGAGAGATGGTGGGCGGGGCCAGGGGCGCATTTATCTTAGCAGAGGAGGGAAAAAAACTCCAAGGCTTCAACAGAATTATGACACAAGGCACATTTATGACGCACACAGTGTGACCACTTCTTCAACTGGCCATAGTTGCATACAACGTTTAGGGGAAATGACAAACAGATTCTGATCCCTGCACAAACCTTTTTCTTAAACTTCAGTGCTGAACTCAATTGTGTTAAAGAAATAAAGAAATGAGAGGACCGACTTGATGCAGCGTAACTTTGTGAAGAGAGGGAAAAAAACAAGTCCGGTACAGGCAGCAGCCTGCTGAAACAAATCAGTCTTTATTTATTTATTTATTTATTTATCTAAAATGATGAAACGACACGTGTACAAGGTGAAAACAGCCCACTGTAAACATGTAGCCTGGAGATTTTTGGACCTTACACACGACTGTGGTGCATGTCTGCCATTTCTCAACGGTGCAGGACACGTGCGTAGTTTACAGCGTGAGCTCTGCCGGCTGCCAGTGCAGAAGCATAAATCAGGCTTTACACGAAGCTTCCTGTTTGGTGCTGGCGAGAACGCACCTGATGGTTGTTGACAAGGTCCGCATCGTTGAACAGCACAATTTGCATCAGACAAAACTAAAAACCTGTGATAGAATCAAATGTTTGATTTTATCGTAACAACGAGACGAGACGAAGATTTCTTCCAAAGAGTTTGTTGTTTGTGGCAGTTTGGTCCAGTATAAGTTGATATTACTTCCAACCACCTAGTGAATAGTTTGTAAAATAGTTTGTAGAAATCTTCAACCGGGCTCCTTCCTTTTGGATTAATTCGGTGATTGACTAGTACGGGCTTTCATACGAGAGGAGCGAGGGCGACCGTAGGTAAGTAAGGTGACTCTGTACAAGAATTCCTATTGTACTCAGCTTGCTGTGCGCAAAAAGGCAAATAAAGAATTTCCATTTTAATAATAAATTGGAAATTTGGTTCCAGATTTTTCTAGTAGCCTATTATTCCAATTTTCTACTTTATGTAGTAAAGAGTAGCCTAATAGTTCAACATAACATGTGGATGGTTATGTTAACAAGAGGCGGTTAGAAACAGATGGGCTGAAGTTCTCCATATACTGAATATCGGTACTATCGGTAATCCTCCTCAGTGAGGACAGGTTTTCATTTCAGTCCATGAGAACATGTTCCAGGGTTTCATCTGAATGACTACAAAATGTTCATGGATCAGCTGCTCCTTCACTTGAGTATTTTATAGATGTTTTGTCAAAAAGTGATGAAACAATCATGAGAATCAATCAACGGGCTGATAAAGACAGGATCAATACTTTTATTATGTGAGGAACGTTTGTCCATATGGCCGGAAGAACAATGTTCACGCTGATTAAATACTGTATACACGATTTACGTTACCTCTGAACGAGATACGCGAGTTTTCGACAGTTTCCATCGACATACGGTAACGTAACCGGAAGTGTTGTAGGTAAACAACATGTGGAGAACTCAGTAGGCACAAACAGCCGGTACGTGTGTGAAGCTTTGATGTGGATGAGCTTGAATCGGTATTTTCACTGAGTTGTCCTGACTCGGATGTTTCTGCGTTTTGTACAAAACATGAACTAAAGCGACGAGGCCGCCGCTGGGCGTTAGCCCAACTTGCTAACCAGCATTAGCTGATAACACAGTCGCCTTAACGTTACATTTTAACGTTTAACGGTAGCACTCGACGTTACGTGAAGTCTCTGTCAAATCCTGTCATAGAATCTGCAGAGGAAACCTGGTTTCACCTTCCCTTTGTCGAGCCCAAAGCTGTGAGCTAACGTTCAGAGAAGCTGTCGCGCCGAACTCCGTTCAAAATTCAGCAGATTTAACGCTTTCTTTGTCACCGGTGAACGGACGCTGATGGCAGATAAAGTCCAAACGAGGCGATCGGTTGTCGCAACGCTTTCCCTTAATTCGGCATAACGTACGTCCGGGAGGTGTGATTTACCGGCTTACCGATTAACTCCACCGTTTGTCTTCACCAAACGTGTCACCGAGGAAGTAACGCGACCCTCGCTGCAAGTAAATCAGTATAATTAGCGTTACATCGGGGAGTAAAGTAATCTGTGGGACAACACCAACGAGCCTGAAGCTGCAGTGGCTTTAGAATCTGGAGCGTTTTGGCCGAACAGCGTCCGTCATGTTGGGAACGTCGCACTGACGTCACCAGGTGCCGTTATTCTGAGTGATATGAAGCTGCATGAACACCTCCTCAGTGCGGACAGGTGCAGCAGCCTCCCGTGCCTGAACGCTTTGGCGTTATTCTGGTGACACCTTGTGGCAGAAAGGTGTCACTGCCTGTAGTCAGATTCCTAAATCCTCAGTGAGTGAGGTTGTCCAGATGTTATCAGTTTGTGTGGTGTGTTGTCAAAGGCAAAAAAAAAATGTCTGTGAACACACACACACACACACGCCCTGAACATGTGTGTGTATGCCTGCAGATGGAGAACTACAGCAAAGCTCGGACGGAGGAGCAGCCGTCAGCCTGTCCGTTTCCCGGCCTTCCCCCGGACACACCAGAGATCCGCGTCAAAGATGGCAGCAAAATCCGCAACCTGCTGCGTTACGCCCTGAGCCGCGTGGAGGCCAAGCCGTGTTCGGCCGAGGACGAGGGGAAGCCGTCACCTGAGGATGGCGGCGTGGCCCTGGAGGGACAACAGGAAGCACGGGGTCGGCCGCTCTGCAGACAGATCGTGTTCACCGCCACCGGGAGGGGCGTGTCTAAAGCCATAACGTGCACTGAGATTGTTAAGCGGCGTGTGAAGGGGCTCCACCAGCTCACCAAGCTGCTGTACAGCACGGTGGTGGAGGTGTGGGAGCCGCTGGAGCCCGGCGCCGGCCTCGACAGCCTGACGGTCAGCAGGAACGTGCCCGCCATCTGGATCCTGCTCTCCAGAGAGGCAATGGACCGCAGCCAGCCGGGATACCAGGGACCGGGCTGCTACGACACCCTGTGGGCTCAGACAGCTAACAAGGAGGAAAGTGGAGGACAGAGATCAGGACACAAGAGGAAGAGAGGAGGAGGAGGAGGAGGCAAAGGGAGAGGACCTGACCGTCAGAGTGGACGGTCCCGAGAGCCAGTTAAAGGACAGACTTGATTTATCTTCCTACCAACTGTTTAGACATAAAAACTAAAGCTGTGTGAAGGAGAGACGCCCAGTGGAGACTTAAATCACTGCAACCAGCTTGAAAATGTTTTATGAACAAATTTATGTTTGCTGCTGTTACCATGTTTTCATTTTCGACAGCAGATATTCGAAGTCATCCGAGAGCAAAATGTCCTGACCTCAGTTTTCTATCGGCTCCAATGTGTCGACAGTGTAAACAGGCCGTGCGAGTGTCTGAAATCTGAATGTGGTTTTTTCCAAGTGATCATAAAAAGTGAATTAAAGACGTCTGATTTGTTTCACTCTGAAAATGTGTCCATGTTCCCTCTGTGAGTAAGGAGTGAAGTTCAGTAAGTGACCACATGCAAACTCACCTCCAGTTCGTCAGTCTGTAAAATCAGGCCGGTGGTGTTTTTATCCAGAACAGCAGCGTGACGGTCAGTCTGTGGGAAACAAGCTAACTGGCATTAAAACCACACTGGAACGTTCTGATGCGTGAAGGGCTCGGCTAAGGAATGACATCACTCACACAGTTTTTGTGCACTGAGAAATGTCAACCTGTGTAACCTAAACTGTCTTGACCTGTTGTAAAGATCATTTACCTTTTGAAAAGATATTTTTGATCTATTTTTGCATTTATTGAAAGGACAGCTGAAGAATTGGACAGGAAACAAAGGCAAGAGAGAGGGAATGACGTGCAGCAAAGAGCCACAGTGTGGCTGCTGCTACCAGGCCGCCCCTGAAGAACTGTCTGCCTCTGTGAAGCGTTAAAGTTCAGAGCAGCAATAGACAGTCGTGTACAAATACCTTAAAGGAATAATCCAGTGTAAAATGATCCCAGGGTCTTTTTCTGAACAGACACTCATCAAAGAAGACCTCCAGAGAGTTTTTTTCACTCATCGA
>JAQLOL010000009.1:21861628-21873991 GCA_029783665.1 Naso thynnoides | reverse complement strand
CCCCCCCCCCCCCCCCCCCCCATGCTCTTTTTCAGAGGCTGGGTGTGGCTTAACCTGTTCAGTGTCTGAGAGCAAAGTGCTCACTTTGTAAGTTATGGAAAGCGTTTCCAAACATTTCCATGGAAAGCAACCCTAAGTAATACCGGCTTGCGCCTCCCCGTTTTCAGGATGTCTTAAAAAAATCAGTCGACAATACACCAGCACCCCGCTCCATCCCGGAGGCTCGATGTTGTCCATTTTATCAGCAGACAGTGGTAACGTAATTTCCAATTACTCGAAACTGAAATTACACAAAAATCATTCACATTAACCATCTTAACAATCCCTCCAAGAGTTAAATGTGCATTTAACAAGAGCTGTACAACTCATCTCCTTCCATCATAGGACAAAAACGTATCAATCGCCACTTGTTCTTGGATAAAATGAATAAAATAGATACATTACACAGCCTATTTCATTTTTAATAGGGTAACTGATAATCTGTAACCTGTTACATACTCAAAAATTAACCTTCCCAACACTGGTTGTACAGTTCGCACTGTCGAGTCCAGCTGTCGTTTACCGTTTACAGAGCTGTGACGTGGCTGCTGGAGCTCATGGTGGCCATTCAAACGAATGCTTGTGACTCCACTGGATTTGCAGCTGAATGTTTCAGAAGAATCACAGAAGTGAGTCATTGGAATTGCTAATTATTAATTTTACGCACTAACTATAATGTATTTACCATGCTTACTCAAAGCAACACTATGTAACTTTGACTGCAAGCCGTGGCTTCGAAAAAACAAAACTTAACAATGCGTGTTCATACGTTGCATAAAGCAGAAATTTTAGTGAAACCGGGTCATATTTTACTGACAAAATGTCCTCTGCTGTTTCTCTGATATCCTATGACTGCTCTGCTTCAGCTCTGTGATTCACGGAGGTTCCTGAAAGCAACATGTAGGCTGCCTGCAGACTGAAGCAGCAGCTACAACACCAGGTCGTTGCTGGTGATAGCTCCGCCAAAATAAAAGGTTGCAGTCAGGCAGAGGCTGGCCAGGCTTGCCAGCGCTCTCAATAAGTAACTAAAATTAACCGGCTAATATCCACTAACAACATAACATGGCCTCAATGTTTATCGAAGGGTTACCGAAGCACATGTAATGTTAGCCGTGCTTATTAAACTGTGAGGGGTTCAATGGGGAATGAGGACGGACAAACGGTTCAGCCCAGAGCAGAATGTTAAACTTTTCAGTGTTTGATTTTGGAAGGTAAAGAACGTAAATCTCCTCCAAAATTAATAATGAACAACAAGCATCACTTTAAAAAGTGCCCCAGACTCAACATATAACCACAGCGAGCTCAAAATCAACAGAACCAGCTTGAAAATGCCAAAATTCTGAAAAGATTGCATGACTTTCAACCTGGCACAGCCGTGTAGTTGTCAGACCTTGGACAGAGCTGGCAAATGCGACACTCTGATTGGCCCGTTTGCATTTGAGGACGATGTTTAGGGAGGGTCAATTGTTAAGTGATACGTTTATTTAAAAAAAAAAAAACAACTAACAGGATAGGGGCACTTCAGGGGCAAATCAGATTGAAGTTGCAGCCAGCCCCCTCCTGTTGTCGCCCCTGAGCGCACTTTATAAGCAGCTGCCACTGAACTGAATTGTTATTTTTTTAAAAGTCATTGTGAAAATCTAAAGCAACTGATCCTTTGAAGTTATCATCTTATTTCGAAACCTTTAAGCGATGGAGTCCACGGTCTCATCTCCTATTACCAAACACCTTCTGACAAATGGTGCCATCTTACTCAAATCTGCTGATTAAGCACAGAGCAGATTTCGAGATGACCAGGTTAGGAGCAACACCGAGCTGAAAGTCATTCGCTGTGATGTTATCAGAGCAGGAATGACGCACTGCTCAGGAGAGCTGTCTGGACTGATGTCCCATCCGAAAACACTGTGCTGATCAGCACTGGCAGTACAGCAGGAAGCTGAATGTCACGTGAAGACGCGATAACATGGAGCCGCCACTTGAGTCTCACTGCTCACCAGTTTTCGCTACTAGAATTGACAACTTGATTGACAAAATGCAATAATTAAATCAGTGCCTTTCTCTGTTGCGTCTTTAAAGGACTAGTCTATAACATTTCTGTTTGTGTCAATAACAGTGACATTTACTGAATAGAATATTTTTAAATTTTGCCCCAATAGCAGTGCTTAAATGTTTTTTTCCAAATTTTCCAACTTCATGTTTCAGTGTGTTACGTCGCACTCTTCTCTTTATTCATCCATGTCAGCTACTGCTGTTCATGCTTTTCCTCTGTTTACTACAAACAAGCAGCCGTTGCTGCTGTTGTTGGGAATTTTAGCTGCTCCTAGTGTTTACACTTCAGCCAACACTTCAACTGACATCATCTCTTCAACATTTTTGGTGTTTACACTTCAGTCAACACTTAAACTCACGTCTCTCAGTGTAGGTTGGGCCCACACTGGAGGGTAGCCGGGCGGATTTTGGGTCTGGTTTGTTTCTCCAGAGGTGTTTCTGTTTCAAAGCTGGTGTGGAGAAATTATTTATTATTTATTTATTTTTAATTATCTGCCTCAGTTGTGTCTTGTAAATGTCAAACATGTTTGATTTTAATGGCTGAAAATCTGTGATATGACAGGAGCAGTGATGGAATGTGTAGAGAAACCCACAACGAAAGCGAGCCGACCAGGAGGCGCCACAAACTGAATTTAGCCGACTTGCTTGCTTGTGGTGCGATGAAATTACATATAAAGTCCATGACATGAGGCGAAATTGTGTTTGGCGCCACAATGGATCCATAGCATGACAGGATCGCCGCAAATTGACGAGCAAGGGACCCGATTTTCGCATCCAACACGTCTTTGTGCATGTTCAAAATATTCAACTTTGGGGATTAATCACACGATCAAGCAACACAAATGTTTTTTCGCTTCAGGTGTGTACACAGCTTCAGGGTGGATCAAAGGGACAAAACAGCAGCACACGATTAACATGCTTAAAAAAAACTTCCCTGACAGGCCTGACATGTTTTATTCATTCATTCATTTATTTGAAGGTTTAAAATACAAAATGAGCGCTGCAGATGGCTCAAACACATGAGAAGGATGAAACATAGAACAAACTCCAGCTCCTCTTCTTCTTCTTCTGTGGTCCTTCAGCTCAGATGCAGTTTTTAACATATGAAACAAACCCAAATATGTTTCCACTCGTACAGTGAGAACCTAAATCTGCCTTTTTTCAGATGGAGCCATAAGTGGCCATATTAGGGCAGAAATCTAGAGTCTGGCCATAGGGCCAAAGGGTCCATACACACACACACACACACACACACACACACACACACTAAACTCATAAAGCCAAGACTTGCACTAATTTCTTGGAAACCTTTCTTGCCTAAACCTAACCTAACCTTAACCACTGACCCCCAAAATATTATTTCTTCCAACTGGAAACATCTGTGTCCCCAGTGGTACCAGCTGTCTCTAATTAACTGGAAAGTAACAACACACACACACACACACACACACTCTTCTGGTACCTGCTTTAACACCCCTGATCCTCCTCCTGCCTCCCTGCGACTCGCCTGGGCAACTCTCTAAACGCATCCTCGGGGACCTCTCTCTCTCTCTCTCTCTCTCTCTTTCCTTTTCACACTCACTCACTCACACACTCACACACACACACGGGCGCTCATATAGGAAGATCCCAGCAGAGGAGCGGGCAGTGAACGGCGGAGCGGAGAGCGCACCGGACCAGGTCGTTAACTTGTCCGCTTTCTATTTTCCCACCCCCTCACCGCCGGACAGCTTCAGCAGCTGCAAAGAAAAAAAAAGAAAAACCCCACAGCAGACTCCCGGGCAGAACACCGGCTAAGAAGAGACTCTTCGGCACTCCAGACAGTCTCAGACTGGTCGTCATCGTCTGTTTTACTCCGGAGACTGCGGATTTTATCCTTGATCGTTTCCAGCGGATACCGAGAGAGCGCACCGCCTCCCACAGATAAATAAAGTCCACAGACATCAAAGCTGCTGTTATCTGTGTTACAGCAGGGAGATTAAAAATAAAAAATCCTCTCTCCGTGTGTTGGTCCAGCTGTCTTCTCCGTCCTCCCTCCGGTTGAACTGCACCGGTCAGACTTGGAAAGAGCAACAGCCTTCACCGGCGCTTCAGTGAGGTAAGAGCTGCGACTGTCTTTCCGCCAGATCCGCTTCGTGCCCATTGTGCCAGCACAGCGGGCTCTCTCTCATATCCTCACCGCAGGCCTCTCGGAAGTGACAGATAATTTCGCATTCAGCCCATAGAGGAGACAAGCGTCTCATTGGCTCATAGATGAATTTTTAGGTCTTTTAGACCGTGCACGCAGGTATGTCATCGGTGTGTTGGTCCAGGTGTGTTCGCAAAGCGCGCCGACCCGGGTGGACGATGTGATTTTACACTTTGTGCTTTCCGCCTCCGGCCAACACACACTTACAGGCGCACACACACACACACACACACACACACACACACACTGAGCACACCTCAGTACTGGAGTACTGAGCCTTATGGAACCCACGAATATTACATAAAAGTTACATTTCTCCTCTGCACTTCCTCCTCCTCCTCCTCCTCTTCCTCTCTCCTCTCCCTCTCTTTGTGGCCTCACCTGACCCTGTTTTAAGGAGGGAAGATGCCTGTCTCACACCTCTGGCTCTGGGCAAGGTGGGCGTAGAAGGGGGGGCAACTGGAGCATAGTTTTTTTTAAAGAAGTGGTTACATCCATGTGAGGTGAAAAAATGCACTGAGGTTCACTTTCCAACTCTGGTCCTTGTCGTCAGCCAATGGAGTCCCTGGACACACACAGGTGTGATACCCTCCTATAAGAGCAAGTCACCCCCTTTGTGATTAGCTGCATCTTTTCGTAGTTGTTTTGTGTCTCTCAGTAGGCGTTTGCTTCTCCCTCCGGTCGCCGACTGTTTTTGTGGGGATTCTGCGTCCTTGCAGCTTTTTTGTGTTGTGTCCGACCGAAAAGGAGGAGTTTTGGGGCTAACACCAATAAGGGAATACAAAAAAATCCTGATATCCCATATATATTATAATATTATAACATATATGATATTCTATATATGATGTTTAGAATGTGGTTATTGAATACATGTGACAAAGATATGTAATGGAGGCAGGATATCTAATGAACTTTATTCCAAACATCAGAGCACTGAACAGTAATTAATACCAATTAAATTAGGGACCGCCCTCTGCTGGACAAACTACATGATTACACCTTTTTTAATTACTATCCAAGCATTTTTTCCAGCATTGAAAAAACAGTGTAAATATCGGCACTTATCGGAGAACATGTACGCCGACGCAGATATACCTGCAACATGGCCAGTATCGGCCAATATTGTTGGCAAGCCGGTGGCTCTAATTTTGTGTCTCTTTGCAGTTATTTTGTCCGTCTGTTTGAGCTCAACCTTCTTAAAAGAATTGTTAGCGGTCACTTCATACAGTTTGTGGTCCTCGGGCCCAGGGCACGGTAGGCCTTTTCAGTAATCCGATCATGACACTAAAAAGCCAAATGCCATCCTCTGGCATCTTCTGACTCTAGAAGGGGGCCACCAGGAGTTGCCAGTTTCTATGGAGGTGACTGCACCACCCCTCTGGCTCCGCCCCTGCCTCTGGGTTGTTTGCCTTTCTGCCTTGTGGGAGCCACATACACACACACATAAGCTGTGTGCAAAATCGTTCTCTCACTCACTCACTATTACCTATATAGTGTTTATGATACAGAGAACTATATAGAGAATGACCAAACAAGATTCGGACACTACACAGAAATTTTCTAAACATCATTGCATCACTAGATGTGGCCGATATACGTGCAACGCAAGCGGGCGTGTCCAGCATCATGTAAACGAACCGAGCACACGGGAGTACAGCACTGAAATGTGTGGGGCTTGTGTGGATGTTGCATGTTATTTTATTTCAGTGTTAAATCCCAAATAAACTGTTGAAATTCCAATTCTGTGAAAGTTTGGTTTTGTCAACTGTGGTCCTGAGTCCTGATCTCAACCTGTAACGACGACGATAAGTTTAGCTCGCAAACTCATAAGCTAGTGTGCCTGCAAGCTAATGGCTAATTTAGCTATCGGTAGCTAAAGCTGTTATAATATTATTCCTCTGAATGTTTTGTCGCTTTTGGTAGAGCTTTTGTTTTTAGACACAGGTGGAAGCAAAGGAAAATTCACCTCAGGTGTCTAACAAGATATTTTTGGTGAATTCGCCGATTAACTTTTATTAGCAAACATGCTAGCTAAGAAAGCAAACTCTAATAGCTTTCTGGGTAATACTTTTCCTTTGGAAATACACAGCTGCACTGCATTGTGGTATACGGGAGTGAAATATAGGGTACAGTGTTTTATGGTCCACTATATAATGAATGAGATTAACCGCTGAGAATTCTAACACCACCACAAAATGGCGAACACACTATATAGTGCGCTATTTCCGTGAAAGGGAACGGTTTTAAACACAGCTAAAGACGCACTTAATAACAAACACACCCAGGCTACGGAGCTCTGATTGGACTGCTTACAATGAAGGGACAGAGGGGCAGATATGTAACGGATGACCTTTGTGTGTCCTCACACATGAAAACCATTTATGACATCCAGTCCAGCTCAGGCCTGTATTGATCAGATCTGATTGACGAGACATATCCCCATGTAGGCTGTTGTGATATCAGCTGGATCGGTCCCAGTCGCTTCGAGCTCGTTGAAGTGCAGAACAGATCGGCTGGTTGTAAACGCTCAAACATCATCTGTCAGCGAGTGGCATTTATTATCCTCAGCAACATTTCCTCCTCAGTTTAACAGCAAGCAGCCTCATCCTTTTTTCTTCGTCTCCACTCTCAGCTGGTCAGGGGAGCGCTGCCTGTTCCTTTCTATTTTTAGTCTCTATTTACAATGCAGTGGCTATAGAGGCAAAAAGAGTCTCTCACTCTGTTTCCCTTCATCTGTCTTTTTGCCTCATATCTCTCCTTCTCTGCCTCCGTCTCCTAATTTAGTCTTTGCTGCAATCACTCACTCATTTTTTTTAATGTCCCTTTCACCTTTAGTGTTTTTATAGTTTCTCCTTTAAGCTGCTATCTCCACCATCACAATAGATCATTAAGTCAGACAGAGCGATTCGGCGCATTAAGCATCGGTGGCAGCTCACCTCAAACTGCCACCTGCTCCACTAACATGCACACATGTGCACTGACAGTATATGACTGTGTGAGGCTGGGAAGAAAGTGGAGGAGACGGGGGTAGAGGTTAATCTCTGGTTGCTTTTGACCCAAATCACCACGCGACCTACATACCCTCCCTTAAAACAACCACCCCACAGTCCCCACCACGCACCCAAGCATATCTTTAAAAAGCAGCACACACACACACACACACACACACACACACACAAATACACATCAGCCTTTTGGATGCCAAGCCAGACTATGACTGAAAAACACATCTACGAGGCCCAGTGAGTTATTAATTACATGCGACAAAATGCGTGCAGCGACTGGATTTGGCCTACATTGCGTTCAAGTCGAGAAGAAAAAGTTTGATCAGAGGATCTCAAAGAATGGTTTTTAATGAAGCAAATGTAATTAACATGTATCTTATTTAATATCGGAGCGTATTCTTGAGGCAAACCTGACCTCCACTTCATGACAAAGTGTCCCAGTTTGGACTTGGAGCTTCGCATCCGCTGCAGTAACCACTGCATCCACACCCAAGCCTCAGCCAAACACCACACAGCGCTGCTCCATCCGCTCCATCATCGTTTGTTTCATTGGTACTGAAGTGTTTGAAAACTGGGCCTATTTAATGCTTGTACCAGATTATGTTAATCGTTCAGTCAGTCCTCCACTTTGATCCAGATGAACAACAATCTCAACAATTATCGGATAGGTTGTCATGAGATTTTAAGCTCAAAGGATGAATTCTGTTGATTTTGTCGATCCTTTGAATTTTTCTGTGGTGCCAAAATAATGTTGACATTTCTGGTTGCAGGTGGAACGTCTTAACAATTATTTGTTTGTCAGGTCAAGTTTTTAATTTATCTTAAACTAATGAACAAATACCTGCATATTCTCTCAAATTTCACATTCTCATCTGCTTTAAATATACTTTCTGTTCAGAAGGAACCGACTGATGTGTGATTTTTCGAGCAGAAGCCAGTGCTGCTATTAGCAAGCAAGAAAAATGCGACAGCTGAACTAATGAATGCGATCCTGCGGCTTGTGCCGTGAATCACATATATGATGGTTGGCAATTTGAAAGATAATTTTTCAGGTCAAGAAAGTTGAATTTTGTTGTCAAACAAAAAAGTTAAAATGTTTTTTGTGAAATCGCTCGGTAAACTAGTTCTAATTCTATACGTTACCAATGCTAACATGGCTGTAACGCAAAATTTCTTTTGTTCCTTTAGAAAGAAGGAAATGATTAAAAGAGGTAAAAAATCATTACAGCCACTTTCAGAGCTGCAGCAAAGCAAACAGAGTTAGTCGGTTCTGTGAGGGATTATTGTTAAGATGTCACTTTTGTGAAGAAAGGTGTGTAGTCTTTCAAAATACGGATTTTCAAAATCTCAAACTTCAGCATTTGTGTGATAAAAAGCGACTTTCTTAATTTTCAGACCTATCTTTTAATTTGCTAAACATCATATTTGAGATTGGCAGTGAAATTTAAACTGTATCAAAATATTCACATACGCAAACAGGCCAATCAGAGCGTTGCATCTGCCAGCTCTGACCAGAGTCTGACAACTACGCGGCTGTGCTCCATTGAAACTCCTGCAATCTTTCAGATTTTCATAATTTTCAGGCTGGATGTGGATTTTGAGCTCGTTGTGGTTAAACGCTGTTAACTGGGGCACTTTTAAAAGTGATATTGGTTATTCAGCGAGGTTCAAGAAGACATATGTTCTGCACCTTTCCAAAATCAAAGGCTGAAAAGTGTGACGTTGTGCCCTGGACAAAACTGTTTGGTAACTTCATTCCCCGTTGAAGCTCTTACAGTTTGAAAAGCACAGCTACATTTGCCTCAGTAACCCTTCAGTAAACACTGAGACCAAATTAGGTTGTTATTAATCTCGGAACCTATCGGCTGCATTCACCGTCTGACCTCTGGTAGACAGCGATACAGCCTCTTGGGGGCAAACCCCATTATTCTTGGGCTTCCGTTGGAGGAGGTGAATTTCCGTTTCCGACTTCCTTTTCCGCGTGCCACTCGCTCTTTACAGTCCGACGTGAGAATGGAGTTGGAATTTGGGAGACCACATCTACCAGCGGATCTTTTTACAAGTAGCCAGTTTACACGCCGTTAACAGTTAACAGTTTGCAGTTAATTACGCAGACTACAAAAGACTACAATCGGAAACCAGGGCTTTTCCGGTACCAAGATCGCCCTACCTTGTCTACAGACTCTACATTCAGTGAGTGTAGAGTCTGTTTATAGAGACTTGGTTGTTATTACTTGATACTAGCTGGTTAATTTGAGTTACTTACAGCTATTAAGAGTACAAGCGCTAGCAAGCCTGGCCAGCAAAGCTAAAGTCTATGACTGAAGTCTAGAAATAGCAGCTCTCAACAGTCTGTTATGCTGGTAGCCCAAACTTGGACCTAACAAAAAAGTCTAACTTTACTTTTAACGTTAATATATGCAGAGATATGTCCTCCTCATATATTAACAGGTCCTTATCTTTTTAAGAGCTCTTGCTTGTTTTTTTAATAAAGTGAAACACAAGTTGAAGCCGCAGCAATGTGATCTGTAGGCTTTAGCGTGTATCTTTAGATTCATAACTCTAACCTGTTTTCACAGCTGAGTCAGTTTGACGTCCTGTATTTGTCATACAAAAGCTTGTTGCAGACCTTCTGTCTGCTTCTGTCTGGAATCCCTTTCTTGTTTTTCCAAAAATTGCACAATATTTCTCCAGGGAGTGCAGTTAGTGACAGTGTGACAGCTCTAGCTCTGAAAGTTTGACAGATATAGCAACAGTAACTAAGGGGAACGCGGCCTAGGGTCATAGCAAATATTAGCATGCTAGCATGATGAAGTGCGATGGTAAACAGCAAACAGTGGTTAGCATGTAGCTCAATGCGCCTGAGAACTGAGTCACAGAGCTGCTCACATGGCTGTTTTAAGACAGTATTTACAGTTGATTACATTATTCCACAACAGTGATAATGCCAGCCTCACTATAGAGACCCATATTACACAAATATCATCTGCTTATTCAGCAGATGCAAACATCCGATGTTACATAACTGTGTCAGTTGTCTGTGGTGCTACAAAGCCCATTCTCATTAACACCCTTGCAAAGTATCTCCACTGTGTATCTCTGAAACAACATGTCACATGTCCAAAGAGCACATCAGTGTATCACACACACATCCTCACCACCTCCTTTGTTAATGAGAAGCAAAGTTTTCAGAGTTTCTCCTGACGGCAGATGGTGGAACGTTGGTGGAAAGAAGACTTCCGTGTTTATCCTCTTCAGTGCAGTGACAGAATTAATTGTGAGAAAGCTGTGTGACAGTAAGCAGACAAGGGTTTTGTAGTAATTTAACAATAAATTACACCAAAAAAATTGTCGTCATGTTTTTATAGACTAAACAAAGACCTTTAAACATGAGTCATGGTTTGGAACTTGTCACTTTGCAGATCTGGGACCAACCTGAATCAATATCTGAACAGAGTGCAGATAATGATGTAACTCATCTGATATCTGACTGACATCACAGATTTCCACAGTCTGATGTTTCTATGATGTTATTTGTTTTGAAATCAGGTTTTAAAAATTTTCTTAGCAGTAGTTGTCAATGCAATGCCTTGATGTGTTTTTAGTTTTTAGACACATTCAAGGAGTTGCCATCGCCAGTTTTTACGTACCATTCAAATTCATTGCTGTGACATACATTCAAATTTAATGCTTTTTTTCTAGATATATTTGTTTTTTTAATAAGGCATTACACATAACACCAATGACACCTACAATAGTTATGATTATGACAATAAAAAAGCTCTGGTTTCCAAATCCAGGTATCGAAATTGGATCAGAGCTGAAAAAAAGTTGATCGGCGTATCAGTCTTATTTTGGAGGTTCTTATCCGTAACAACCATAACTGGATATGACTAACTTCGGGCTGGACTACAAAGAGAGTTGCTGATGTGCGGAGTAAGTGATTATCTGTTTGAAATTTATGAAATTGGACAGGGAACACTTAGTGCGAAGGCATCTGTGGAAGACAGCAGGAGACAGATGGAAAACAGACATCAGGCAGCAATGAAAGCAAGCGAGTGAGAACGCTGCAGAGGCGAAACCTGCCTCGACTCTTTTTGATTTGAACCACACAGTGTTAGACAACAGTAAGCCACATGGTAACACAATGGTAGTCTAGTTCTAGTCCTCGTTTATTATTGATATTTTATTGGTAGAATAGCTACCTCGCGTGCTGTCTAAAGGCTCAGAATTTGCTCAGGATTTAATTAGTTGGTGGTTGCGGAAGATAAACACAGATGTGTGCACATGGGGGGTGTTGAACAAATGACGGGCACAGAAATTTGAGAGGGAGAGGGAGACAGGACAATGGAAAAGGTAAATGATAGAAAGAGAGGAGAATGGAGACATCATAGTGACTGATACATGAGCCAGATTTTTGTAACCCAATGCAAACTGTTCTCACACACTTTGATTTTTTTACCTTCACCCACGGTATCAAACCGCATAAAAACATTTTTCATGATTGTATCAAGCAGGTGAATAAAGTTTCCAGAAGACTGGTCCTGGCTTAATTCTAACAAAGTGAACACTGACTCGGAGGAAAACACATGACGTGTTAAGAACGTTTTCCCCTCCATGTTTTCGAGACAAAGGTGGAAACCTGGCATGCACTCATAGTTTGTCATAGTCTGTTAACCAACTTGCGATCACACAGAGAAAAAGCAAAGAAAAGGACAAAAGGCACCGAGTCAGAGAAGTGAAGACAAGAATAATGAAGGAGAAGAGATTTCCCTTCGTTATCTCCCTCCCAGTTTTGCTTATCAAACGAAATCAGAGAAGATCATTTCAAAATCTTACATCACATTTGTTCATGTAATACAACAATGTTCAACTTTGCTGACAGAAATTTTAAGTGTACCTTTAATGGCAACGATCCTGAGACAATTATACATTTATTTTATCATTGCCCCTTTACATCCACTTTTTGGCGTGATATTGAAAAGTCGCTTTATAATAATACTAAGCATGCTATAACAATTAAATCAAAAGAAATCAGCACTGAATTTGAATTTAAAATAAATCTTTAAGTTTTACAGTAAG
>JAQLOL010000009.1:21833761-21855110 GCA_029783665.1 Naso thynnoides | reverse complement strand
TAAGCCCGAACACTGGACCGGACCGACACTATGTCCTGGAAACAGAAGAGACAGCTAGTCTAGATCCATCCAAAAGTAACAACATCAAAAAAAGACATATAGTGTTAATAGGGGCTTTTAAAGGTGCTGTAAGTGAATACTGAGTATGGCCTGAGCCAGGCCAGCTGGTTTCCTCTGACTTTGAATGTGAGAGTGGTATTGATTTTCTCATTAAATCCTGACAAGGAAGCAAGTACCGGTAAGTGTATTTCCTAAAACTACTCTTTTAGCAGGAAGTATTGACACTGTATACTGGTATTAAACATTACACATTAGTTACAAATGGTATTGTGTGTTGTATTTTTAAATTATTCATATGTTCTTATTTAGGCTTCTCCCTCCGAGAAGAGGTGAAATAAAATCAAACTAAATGTAATTAGTTTCTTCTGACTTGCGGTCGCACAGATTCTCCCTCTATTTCCGGCCTTGTACGGAGAAAAATTTAAGTAGGATATGATCCAACATGGTTGGTACACACACACCCACTTCATGAGAAACCAATAACCAGTGTATTCTTCAGTGGCTTACAGTGCATAGCACCTCACAGCACACTGTTCAATACCTGAAACAGCATGAACCGGTAAAAAAAACAAAACATCGAGCCCCCTCCTGTAAGAAGCATCGACGATGGTTACACTGTAAGAGCACAGCAGAGAGAAGGAATGGGACAGAAAACTGCTTTCTGTGCACTGAGAGGCAGGAGGGAAAGCACAGAAATTAAGCATCTTACAAAACTCTCATTACAAAAAACAGAAAAACAAAAGACAACCACAAATAGAAACGAAATAAGAGCAGGAGGAGTTAATAGATAACAGGCAAAGGTCTAATTGACATTTGAAAAAAGTTTCATCTTAAATCCTGTCCTTCCATCTACATTTGTACCATTGTTTGAAAAAAAGAAAAGCTTAACCAGGTCACGTGATCTTCGGCTGCAGTGCACTTTAGCAACACATATTAGACCAGAAAACAGCAGATAAATACTTAATACCCAGTAATCATATACCAGGTTTCAACCTAGTCCAACCATTGTTGTAACAGCAGGATAAAAATAAAGGTTAAAATAATTTTTTTTTTAAAACATTTAAATTAAAATGAAAAGCATATTTCCCAACATTGTGATTTACTTTTTCTTTCTTTCTTTTTTTGTTTTAAATCAAAAGTTACTGCTCAGTGTGTGAAAGCTCCAAATGTGCCTGCAGAGGACAAGAAATATCTTCCAGTTTTTAAAACAAATACACAGATTTTGGGTATGAAAGCATCAGCCGTTCAGCTGCAACGAAAAAATGATATGAAAATGACATTACTTCATTAACTAATCAGCCTGCAAGTCACTGCCAGAGACCCTTTTTGTTGCTTTTTTGTTTTAATTATCTTTTAAATGCAATCTTAATGGTTTATTTTAAGTATCTCAGATTTAATGTGTTTCAATGCCTTTGTGAAGCAATTTGAATTGCCTTGTGTGTGAATGGTGGTATATAAATAAACCTGCCTTGCCTATCTTGCTTTCACCCAAAAATGAAAATCCAGACATTATCTGACCCTCATGCTGCTGAATGGTCAGGTGAAGTTTTTTGGTCTACAAAACACTGCTGGGGCTTCACAGAAAAAAAGCACTGCAGTAAACTCCTAAACAATTGTAGTGAATGGTAACAGTTTTTTTAATTTAATAAAAATAGGAGAAACAGTTTTGGAAAGATTGTGTTGTTTTGCTTAAGTGAGGTGCTGTTATTTTTTGAATAGGACCCACTTGACTGAGATTAAAATTAGATTATGTAACATTTGAGAGATAAATAACATATTCTTCCTCTCTCATTTTCTGTTTTAAATGAAAAGCTCAAATCCTAAACAAACGTTTTTTTTTATATCTGCAGACTGTCTGCCACAATTTTGCTTTTTTTTAGCATTGCATGTGGTGTATAGCAGCTAATGTTAGCTAATATTAGCAAACATTCAAAAGGTAAATCTGACACTGACTGACTACTGAGACATTTTTTTTAACTTGATGTATCATGTAATGTTTTATCATGCCACAGATAATTCAGTGACTTTATGTGAAAAGTGTTACAAGAATTAAACATTATTTTATGAAATTTTAGTGACAAATATATCTAAAATTTAAAAAAAAAAGTGTGCCTGAGTATCTTAGTAGACTGGAATCAGGGAAAAAACCTAGCCAGACTAACTCTGTCCACAGAAACACCTTCAGTTCACCAATTATCATGGTTAGGTCTTTTTTGTTTAATCTTTGCAAAACCAAAATGTTAAAACAACATGTTGTGGTTTTTCAGGATTATATGTTGGACTACATGCCCAGGAAGTTAATGCCCCCAGCCAGGCTAAGCTAACCACCTGTGTGTTAGCTTTGGATGTGTCCGAGACCTTAGAGTGATTTTTTGAATCATCACAAAGCTCTCATTAAGAAAGCATTTTTCTGAAAAATGAAAAACAATCCCTCTATGCATGTGGAAAAATTTGGAAATTACAAAATAAATTTCAAAAAACAAAAACAGACCCTTGCATTTGTAGTCCGTAATGGGTTTCTTTTTAATGCTGTATGGGAGGACTTAAAGGAGGGGTTCGGTTTTTTGCACATTAAGCCTTATAATAAGGATATTTACGATCATATACGATGTTCTACGGCATTATTATGACAGCACAGTCCTGAGAGCTGGAGCTCGTTGCTGACGTCACCACAATAAATGCTGGTTTTCAAAGACGTAAAAGTTGCCGAATGTTAAGTGGTATCCTCTCACGTACCAACAATAAAATATAAGGCTGAACATGGATCTATAATCTGAAAGCAGCTCTTTCAGCTGCTTCACGAAACAAACAAACCGCTGTTACTGGCTTATATGTGCGTGTTTAGCTTCGTGTTTTAGTGTTGGTACATGAGAGGACGGCACTAAACATTCAGCGAGTTTCACGTCTTTTAAAACGAGCGTTTATTGTATTTCTTGACGGATTGTCTGAGTGCACACGCTCCTCTGTTGTTTTCAGCTAACCGTGACGTCAGCAACGAGCTCCAGCTCTCAGGACTGCGCCGGCTGTTATATTAATGCTGAAGCACATCGTATATGATCGTAAATATCCTTAATATCAGGCTTAATGTGCAAAAAACTGAACTTCTCCTTTAAAACCTTCTCTACAAAGTATAAGTAGCCCACACAAAAAGCTACAGTTGCACAACTAGGCCAAAATGTAATTAGTTACTTCTGGCTTGTGGTCACGCAATTTTCCTTCTCTTCCTTGCCTTGTATGGAAAAGAGGAAGAGTGGAAAGAGAGTGGGTCGTGGAAGTAAACTTCCTCTGGAATCTGAAAAATGTCTCTGTCTCTCCCAAAGCTTGGTAAAGTGGATAGAGGATGGCGTCCCAGAGGATCCCTTCCTGAACCCGGAGCTGATGAAGAACAACCCGTGGGTGGAGAAAGGAAAGTGCATCCTTCTCTAGAAGAAACCAACCACCCTGCCACGACCTTTCAACTTAAACCACCCTGACCAACACACACCTACAGAAGACCCCCGAACCTGACCTTCCCAGTCACGGCCGGACAGCACCGCCTAACCTCTCACCATGAATGTACAACTGATATCCCCCAACTTCCCTGAACACACCCTCCAACAAGGGCACAGAAAAACACACTGACATGAGACATACTCGCACACTGTCACTTCAAACTTTGGGGTTTTCTCTGACTGCCATACACTCACTGCAAGTATATTCCTGCCACGGCAATGCATCATTACTATGATATATGACGATGATGATCAATACTCTTATTACACGTCTCTATATGGATATATGACGACTTATTTAAGCAGCTGCTAGTCACAAGCTTTCTCTCTTCATTAACAATTGCTACTCTTCATTGTGGGCACAGCTGTTGGTTTCTTTCATTTTTGATGAGTTGTAATAAACACATTTCGTTATCACTGCCAGACTGACTGCAGATCTGCCGGGGTTGAGTTGTTTAGACATAAAGCACTTGCTCTCACAAAATGATCGCAATTACAGGAACAAAACAAATTTTTGGTACTTTTTAAATTGAAAGTTAATAAGCTGTGCAAGTCTGCGGTTGACACAAAACATCATTATAGTTGTTAAAAGCTCATTAAAACTAAATGAACTATCCATAACAGCCTGTAATTATTTAAAGTTTCTTTTTTGGTACATTCAGTACACACTAAGGATTTGCTTATGTTGGCTTACAGACTTTGGCTTTCATGTTTTACAATTCCCCCAAGTTGGAAATTGGCCTTATAAGACGTGTATGACCTACTTTAAGGACATGAACACTCAACTCTTAAGTGTATTTGCTTGCTTTAAGTAAAGTAAGATGCTTGTTCTTCATCATAAAGCTATTAGACGCCACTGACACTTCGTTAAGCGTGTGCTATGGGGACTTAATTTACTCTTGATGTGACTGAACACGCTTGTGTTCACACCTAGCTACATATTTGGGTCTCCGTTGGTCAGATCACAAATCAGGTAACAACCCATCTTGGTTTTTTTGGGCTATACGGCTCTGGTTTTGGCATTGCACCTGAAGCTGTTGGTTAACCGGCAAAATCAGCAGAAGAAGAAGAGCTTAAGCATTGTAGCAGTTGAGCTACGACGACAACAGCTCAGCTAGGCAGCTACCAACCACTTAGTAAAAGGAGAAGTTATTTTGTACATTAAGCCTTATAATAAGGACTTTTCTGATCATACACGATGTTCTACATCACTTTTATGATGAACAGTGCAGTTCTTAGAGCCGGAGCTCATTGCTGACAGTATATTAAGAGGGGAATTTCCAGAATCCTTCCAAAAACACAAAAAAAGTTCATATTCAAAGAAGACAAACTCACTGTGTGGTCAGTACTGTTCACTGATGTTCTGATTGTTGCATAGAATAATTTGCATCAGGTTTTAGTCATGGAACTTTTTTAAGCCGGCCACCTCACGGCCTTTTGTAAATTTCTGTGGGATTTTTACGAACTTTTCCACGTCCAAGTGTAAAGTTAGGCTAACATTATTTTTGCGCAACACCACGAGTGATCAACGGAAAACAACAAACTCCAGAAGTCCAAACATCTACGCAATGTCTATACAACTCAATGGACTTTATAAAAAGATAAATAGAACTCAATGCAAAGCATACCGTGCAGCGATTTTTGTATCAGAACATCAGCGTTCACTACTGACCACTCTGTGACTTTGTTATCTTCAAAAATGAGCTTTTTTTTTTTTTTTTTGGAGGATTCTAGAAATGCCCCTATGAATCCATTGTGTCAGCTCGCGGTGACGGCAGCAGTGAGCTCCAGCTCTCAGCACCGCAGGGATGTGAACTTGCACTTCAGACTTGGACTCATGTCGCGCTTGAGTTGCACACACAGTGACTTAAAACTTGACTTGAGACTTGACCTGAAAAGACTTGAGACTTGACTGGGACTCGAGGTTTGGGACTCATGAACAATCTCTTTTTTTTGTCTTTTTAGCAATAACAATGTTAATCTCGTTCCCTTCTCAATGCAAATGGGTCATTACCCATGTGCGATCTTTACTACTATCTGTAACACAGCACATGCTTTGAATTCCATAGATATACTGTAGCTGTTCTGTGTTCTAAGCAGACTGACTGACATGCAGCCGATGAAAACTCTTTACCACCATAACAGACTTGGGACTTGACTTGGACGTGAGCTCAAAGACTTGTGACCATCTCTGCTGCACCGTTCGTCATGCAAGTGCTGTAGAACATCGTGTATGATCGGAAAAATCCTTATTATAAGGCTTAATGTGCAAAAAAAACCCAACCTTCTCCTTTTACAAAAAGTGTGGAGGAATTGTACTTTGTGCTTTTAGCAATCAGAATTAATTCCATCTCATATGCTTATTGGATGTTTTTACCCATTAATTCTTTGCCTCGGCATTTCCTGTCCAACGCTGGGGCAGCTGTAATACAATATGTGGCCATACTGAGGTTATTGTAGGTTCTTATGGTGCGTTTTCAAAGTACAGACATGCTCATTTTAAGGAATTACACTTAAACAAATTAGCTACTGTTAAAGATCAAATTTTTAAAAAATGAATAAATAAAATTCAAGCTTATTAGTTGCCTAAAGGTCTCAGTTTGGTTGGAACTAAGTAGTTTGTACACAACATCGTCTGACTATATTAAAAGACGTTTTTGAGGTTTTTCTGACCTCGTCGAGACAACTGAGGACTTCACGCGGAAGGACGAACATGCATGAGTTAATGTTACAGCTACAGCTTTCCAGTGTGACTCCTACAGTTCTCATATGCAGATTTGCTTTCACGCAGCTAGCAAAGCATGGTTATGGCGTTTCCATTCTGAAGACCAGATCTGCAGCCAGTGTTGTTTTTCGTATCAGTGTCATTAGGTCAGAAAGTGTCATAGCAGCTCTGTTTGTGATGTCAGGGCAGAATGAAGCTTTTGGTCTCTGGAGGGGTTTTGACTTTACTGCTCCTTCTTCCTTAGCTACAGCCCCTGAGGACAACACACACACACACACGCACGCACACAAACAAACACACACACATGCACTCGACATGCAAACAAACCACGCGCACACATCTCTCTCCACACATGTACAGACAGACCCCTTTAACTTATTAACTTATTGCTCAATACTTAGTTTATTTATTTATTTATTTATTGATGAGACATTTCTCTTACCTTAGTTTCTGTTTCCTGTGTCTGCACCTCCTCTTCCCCACACCCCACCTTAAAAGAAAAAACAGAAATTGACCAAAAAAAATCAACTACACCTTGCCAGATCACCATCTACTACTGCCTTGTACACAGTTTCCTTAAAACGAGAATGTAAATATGTGGCATGATCTCTGCTGACCTCAGTGCTGGCCCGCGTGTGCGTGCATGTGACTGTAAATGTGTGTTTATGTGTGCATATATACATAAAAAAAAGTGCATAAATTTGGATTTTAGGCTCCCGTGCTGATTGTGAAGCACACACACACACACATTTGTGTACAAACATGCAGCTGTGTAGCGCACACAGGCAGGCCTGAGGCCAAGCAGATCAGCAAAACACACACACACACTGCTTGGTGAGAATGTGTATGAGGGGAGGAGTGGCAAGGATGTGGGATTGTCTAAATGACTTGGGACAGGGGAGCCTCACATCATCTCAGTACTGTAATGAGTCTCATTATATACAGTTTCTTCAAGATGACCCAGTTCCCTGAAGGCAACTCTGTGCTTGGAAGACTTTGGTCCTTTTAACCCCAAATATTTTAGTTTTCTCTTTTTTTAAACCAAATTTAAACAGCTACATAGTTCATAATGTGCTACTAATTTCGTTATGTTTTTATCAAACATGCTTGCATCCATCATCGGCCAGTAACTACAGGATGTCCAATACAACAATACGCAAATATGCAACATGACGACTCCAAAATGGAGCCATTTAAGAAGTCCCATTGTTCATTGAGAGGCATGTACAGTATGCACCCTCCTTATTCTGCACATTATGTTTTAATTTATTCTAATCGTTTAGGTGTTGGGAAGTTAAATGTTTGCTAACTACTTGACAGAATGATACTCAAACTTTGCAGTGAAATATAGCCTTTGTCATTTCAAGATAAATGCATGAAGGGGGACTTTTAAAATGGCTTCCACAGTACAAAGAACTGCAGCTCTGAGCTTCAGGTTTGTAGCTTTTCCAGTGTAAGGCTCATATTCAAAGGTTTGAAACTTTTTTTGGCTCTCGTAACACCACTGGAAAAGCAACAAAAGCTGTCTGCTACAGTCTCACAGCGACTTAGCTCCTAAAGTACGTGAGAGGATTCCTGTGTCTGCTTGTCCCTCGTCTGTTTTCTGTTCTGCAACTGTAACTTTTCTTGTTTGGTTTGTTTTTATATAATCTGAACGTGCGTATGTATGTATGTTATTACTATTATTATGACAGCATAAAATCTTGTCTGAATATCTAGCAACATATTCCTTGTGAGAGTGCTTTGGAAAAAATTATGCATCAGATCAAGTCCTAGTGTAAAGATGACGATGAGCAATAAATTAAAGATCATTTTTTATTGAATGTTTTACAAAAACATTTATCTTACTGAATAAAGTAGAAGATTTTTAGACAAACTGGTTGTCATGGTCGGTTGTTATTTGTTTTTTAAGTGCCTCTTTCTGTAAATCGACATTTAGACTGGCCTGTTTCCAGCCATTTAAATCACTGCCTGATCCACATCTTTGATTTTGGTTTGGGATTTAAACACTGGAGGTCTGGTGACGTGCTCTTGTTTATTATTTATTGTTTAACACCAAAGTGACAACTATGCTTCATCGACGGCTGTAGGCTGGGGATTGCCTCTGCCAGAAAAATGACTACATACTGTAAATAGAAATAGCAACAGAGACATTGCCACAAAAATAACAACATATGTGTGTGGGATGAACACAGCTGCACTGGTTGTGGGTGAAGCTGATTTGCAAAACTTTGCTTGATTGCCGTGGAAAAACCGTCGACCCAACTTCCACTTTTAACTGAAAATGACGTTAGCAGGATTGATATGTCACTTCTGGAAAATTTCTTAAAGTTGGGGTAGGCAGTTTATTTTTGGTGTTATCGTGCCAAAATTCCATAATAACCTTTTAACATTTTGTAATTCAGGTGGTCTGAAAGGGCACTAGACTTCTGCCCCTCTCTTTTGGCCTTGTATTCGGACCATGATAGCGTATTTTCAGCCAATTACAAAAACTTTAGCGAGCGTGTGTTTCTATTGGCTGCTCTACGCTGCACTTCTCAGCGACAGGTGACGTTGCTACGAGCTGACTGGCTGCTGAAACGAGTGACGCGCCTACCACGGTGACTCTGTTGGCGATTGTGTCTGCAGGTGATACCGGCAGCCGACTTGAGTCGAGCTGAGACGGACCAGTTTGCTCAGTCGGCCTTCAGTGAAAATATAATGTGTTAACATGCATATTTATAACATTTAGCATTTACTGGTCAATTTACGTTCCGACCCTCACCTATGATCATGAGCTTTGGGTAATGACCGAAAGAACAAGATCGCGAATACAGGCGAGCGAAATGAGTTTCCTCTGCAGGGTGGCTGGGCTCAGCCTTTGAGAAAGGGTGAGGAGCTCAGACATCCGGTAGGAGCTCCTTACATCCTCCTCTGTGTTGAGAGGAACCAGTTTAGGCGGTTTGGGCATCTGGTTAGGATGCCTCCCGGATGTCTCTCTGGGGAGGACTTTCGGGCATATCCACCGGGGAGGAGACCCCGAGGCAGGCTCAGGACACGCTGAAGAGATTATATCTCTTGGCTGGCCTGGGAACAGTTCAGTATACCTCAGTGGAAGTAGCTGGGGAGAGGAGTGTCTGGGTTTCCCGGCTCAGACTGCTGCCCCCACGAACCCGACCCAGATAAGCAGAAGAAGACGACAACAAGATTAATGTCACCATGCATTTTAGGGTTGTGTAAACAGGTTGTTGTAAGATGTTATTTGCTCATGGTTAGTCTTAACGGCAACAGAAAGCTGCTGAACTCTTTTTCTTCCTGTTGCTACTAATCCTAAACAGAGCCAGAAATTAAAGAAATTCATAGTTTGACTTCTAAAATTATTCTACGAACACTCAAACTCGCCTCAGTAGACTGTTTGTTCATATTTAAATTAATTTTAACACTGTGGAGTGTTTAATCAGAGTTTGGTAGTGGCTGCCGTCAGCTTGCTGCTGGGTCCGTTGACTTGGACTTGCACTAGCATTAGCATTAGCATCAAAACCGCGAGCCGTCCACACTTTGTATGCATCAAATGAGATGCAAATGGTCTCTGTCAATTGGAAGTGGGACTGGATAGGTCTAAAATGAAGCACGGTGTTAAAAATTCCAGAATATCCCTTTGACAGCGAACTAACTTTCTTGGTGGGCCATCACAAAATATGTTTGATTTTCAGATAGTAAAATTCCACTCTTCGAAATCTTTGGGATCTTTTTTTTTTTGCCTTTTTTTCTACCTTTACTCCTCCATCTTACTGGGCTTCAGCCTGACTGTAAGGTATTACATTTGAATACCTGTAGTTCAACTTTTATTTTCCCAAAGTAGCTCTGCCTCCAGGATATGCATATAAAACTCCAATGTTCAAATCCACAAGGGAAGACAGAAATGAATGGTAGAGAGGACACCTGGAGGGAAAATAAGAGGCTGGAAATATAGGAGGAGGCAGATGGTCCTATAGAAGGCTACACTTCCTCTCCACTGCTTCTTGTAACTCATGAATAATAGAAAATAGGAGGTGTTGGAGGGCTTTTCACCCTGTCAGTGCATCTTGGTTCCTCGGTCTCTTCTCCCTGTCTATACCTGCCCTTTTAAAAATAAATAAATAAATAAAAAATTTTCATCATCTCATCCTGCTCACTTTTCAATGAGGAAACAGAAAGAAGTCTCTGGGTTTTTACTCAAGGGTTCCCTCCAGGTGCTCTGGCTCTTACGTGTGGCTCTTACGAGAACTTTGCTACTGTGCTGTGTTACATAAAAGTCAAAATATACAAAGGAAGAGAAAAACAAACATTGTAAAAGTCAGCAAATCATGAATAAAGAATAGAAAATTACATCAAAAATATGTCAAACTTTCACATACACATTTACAAACATTGGTGTTTAAATTAAAAATGGAAGTTGAAGGTGTCCACTGTTGTATGCAGAAGTAGAAATACAAAGATTTGCAGAATGAAACAGGTCAAAGTAAGATGAGAGTTTACGTTAATGTGCGTTAATATATATGTTATATATATATATATATATGTTAACGTGCAGCGATCATGGGGCAGGACGAGCGTCAGGAACAAACAGTTTGCACCAACACATCAAAGCAGCTGTCAGCTGCACCATTTTTAAAGGAGAGAGCACATAGACGGGCATATAGATCGCTTTAAAAAGTGAATCTATGGAATCTATCTATCTTTGGAAGAAAAAGTATGATAATCTTCCTCTTACAAATAAAACCTTGAATTCATTAACGAATAAACACACCTTTGGCCAAGCCAAAAGACTTCAGAAGTTTTCTGTTTATTTGGTCTTGTGTGAACAATAGCTCATTGTGGCTACTGTTAGCTAACGCCTGCTAATTTAAACTGGCACACTGAGTCAGTTTGCTGACTTTATGACTCTCCTCCACTTTTGCTTATTGTAAGTTGTGGCCACAGCGGCTTGTATAAGAAAAATAAAAGTCTCAACATGCCTCTCGTTGACTAGAGTTGCACAAATACATTAAAGATCCTAGTTGTTGTTTTTGCAAAATATTTTCAAAATGTTACTTTATCAAAAATAGTGAAATCCTCCGGCACTGTGTATTTTATTCCTTCAGTACTAATTAGTGAAGAAAAACCCAACAGCTGGCTCATTTCATCCTATGGAAAACAAACAAACAAACAAAATATATAAACTAGCTCATATCTCGCTGTTGGGCTGCTCTGTAAAATGGGAATACAAAAACAATCTTTACAATAAAATCTCCATTCAGCAAATGTCTTTCAGCCTTATCTGATATTGAGGAAAATGCAAAAAATAAAAAAATAATTAAAAAAAACATCTTAGTTTAGGACTAATCATCCATATGTGGAAAAATACTGGCAGTGCAGCCAGCAGGAGGGATGCAAATCTGTGGGAGTATTGAAGTCCTGAGCCGTGACTGTCAGGTGGGGGGAGGGTCACTTTAAATCTCCTCAGAAAACAAAATGAACATGTGATGACATGTGACGACATGCTACACAGATGGATCTTCGTGGCAGGTAAACATCTTTGCTCGGCACCGCCTAAACCAGTGCATCAAATTTTCATACTTTGGCCAAAATTTAGCAAACTGCGGACTCCAGAGTCAGGAATTAAATTTCACACTCAGCCATGACACTGATTTCTCGGCCAAATGAACGTATAAATATTCTTTTAACATTTGTGTGTGCTGTGGTTTCTTATCTTGTAGGTTTATTTTCTGATTGAGAAAGTGAGAGGTAACTGCAACTTACTTTCCTCAGTGCAACAAACTATTTTTTCTTTAAGCTTTTTCTCCTCTTCGCCTTCCCTCCTCCGCTCTCTTTACAAGGCTTCCTACTCTGTTTGTCAAATGCAGCAACATTTTCTTACATCTTGTCTTGTGAGAACAAATGCAGGTTCCTGCCTGTGTTGTTTCGGAAAATCTGGACAAAAGAACAAAATGCCATCGATCTCCAAGCTTTGCTTTGTATGTCGATCAAAACTGTGGCGGGTGATTTGCTCGAGGAGCTCCACAGCGCGAAACGTGACCGAATGCCCTTTGTTCACAAAATGATGCCGATACCTTCGGGTGAGCGAGGGAGAAATCTCAGCGTTCTGTCATTGCACAGAAACTTGCATGTTTTCAGCACTGGTGCCTGAATTCAACGTCAGATAGTTTGTTCTGTATGTTTGAATAAAAGGAGGAGAGAGAAGACGGGTCATCTGACTCTTGTTCAGGGTTTGTCTGTCTGCTTTTTATGGGTCACCTCTCCTCAATCCCTTCGACACACACTGACACACACATGCACTCACTAATGCACTCAATCCCCCTCACCCTCGCTGCTAAATCCTCATCCGCATTGTCCCTTTCCTCCTGAAATCCTCGAACCATCAGCCACACACACACACACACACACACACACACACACACACACACACACACACACACACACACACACCCTGCTCCTCGCTCAGTTTCCTCAGTCTGTCTGCAGTCAGGGCTAATGCACTGGTTAATGGCCCTCTAACCCCCTATTCACTCTCAGATTACACTCTCACACACACACAGGAACACACACAAATGTGCACACCAGGACATTACTGTATGCATGTACACATCCACGCACGGATTCAATATTTTTGCCGCTAGAGGTCTCTAAATCAAAAACTTAAAAAGAAAAAAATGTGGTTTGATAATGTCATTGAGTAGCGTGGGATCATGGGATTGATTTACTGTATTGTGAAACATCCGCTCATGTAGATGAACTTCTCCCTGACTGCATTCAGGCAGAAATGTTCACAGACGAGGTGACGTGTTAAAGTTTTATTCACGTTACATTTAGCCGTGTTTGCCAGCTTCCTTCCTCACTTTCTGGCTGGCGTTACCCCAGAAGTTGGCGACAAATCACAGATTTCTCAGAGTTTGTTTGGAGACATTTGGGATAAAGTAGGGAGCCACGCAAAAAATGCTAAAATGCTAAAACATTTTTATGTGGAAATGCTACATACATGTTGAAACACACAGGTAAACAGGAAAGTTAGCTCAGATATCCATGAGTTTTTCACACATATACATTAATACAACACACAAACATAAAACAGGCACTAATGGCCTGTCAGCCCGCAGCATTTACGTTCACCCGTGGATTAGGATTACCAATCCAACCACAACAACGCTACACACACACCAGAACCAGAACCAATCTCTAATGCACATTTTGCTGGTGCTGATAATCTCTCACATCCTCCACATACACCAGCACGACTGCTCTCTGTGCTGCTGAGGTCACCAGATGCCATCTAATCTAAGAGCCTTAATCCACTCGTGCAGGAAACTTCTCTCTCCCCTCTCATGAGTGCACCACTCTGTGTCTAAATGACTGAAGCACTGGGGGCAGAAACTGCGCATATTGTTTCACTAGCCAGCCTCAAACATGGAAAACCATCCTTGAAGCTACAGAGAGGGTTTACAAACAAGCCTTGAGGGTTTAACACTAAAAAAGCTGCGCTGTCATTATCAAGGCTTCAGTATGCTTCTAAAGAACGAGTCTGTAAGACGATATCTAAAGGCAAAACAGTTACATGTGCTCCAAAAGGCCACACTCGAAGGTCGAGCCGGAGACGAGGAAACAGAGAGGGGTGGGACGCCATCAGAGAGCTTTCAGAAGAGTCGCCTTGAGGGCGTTTACTGTGTTTCACACCTGCGTCGAGTCGTTCTGAGAAAAAAGTTAAAAAAGTTAATAACTGAGAGAAAAAGTCAAAAGTGTCAAATTTCACTACACCTCTGCACACCTGATCACCAGCAATATGATTTTGATAAGTTTAATTTATTTACATCACACAGGCGCAGATTTATATGGAGCACAGAAGGTGTCATGAATGACAAATACTCTTTTCTGTGTGCAAATCACTACTATACTATTACTACTATTAGTGTCTCAAATGCAATAAACATTATAACTTAATGATGTAAAAAAAAAAAGGAAATGAGATCAGCATTTGTGAGCACATCATATATAGATATACTTTGTATTTTGTCTGTTGAATAGTGTCAGCAAAAATAAACCTTAAATAGGCCTTTTATGTAAACAGGGAGCGGGGAGCAGGGAGTTCTCTTCCAAAGAGTCAGCCACGTGTCTACAGAAGCCCAGTGTGGACAAACTAAACACCGGCTCTAAAGATGGCCTTTTGTGTTTTTGTGATCTTCACAGCCACTGTAGGTTCTCTTTAGCCTGGCAAGCCATACTATAACATTAAAATGTATAGTCTGGCAACAACCGATAGACCTCCGCTCAATCCAAGGGGCATGAGCGCTGACTTTCAAACTGCCTCTGCAAGTAATAGGGTAGCTCTACGACCAATCAGAGCAGTAACCTAACCCTACCAGCGGAGCAAGCTGGTAAATTAAACTTTTACCGTATCCTGTCAGCAAAACAGAAAATACATCTTTCTTCGAAAAAAAATGACTTGAGTGCATTTTCTTGCTCAACTTTCAAAGAAAAGGACAAGTCTAATTCTGCCAAAGTTGATGCCAATACCGATTCAAACAACTGCTTTTCCTTCACCAACGCCATGTTGTTCACCGTCGCAGGCCTGTCGTCATTGCGTTAAGCCCGCCCAACGACTCTCTAAACACATAGAGCGCTGTGACTGGTGAACACAAACGGTGTTCAGGACCTACAAAGTCCCTATGGCTCGTTGCTAGACGTACTGGCTGAGCAAACCTATTTGCTGCCGCTAGGGTGCGTCTAGATTTCTAGGCTAGGCTGCTGAGGTATTAATCCTATATTGAGCACTTGTATCTTGTTACATTACAGAGCTAGGATGTTTTTTTTTAAATTAATCTTAATTTTAAAGACAGCTAGCTCATGACCCAGTGCCTCTTCAAATCCATGTTTCACTAGACATGACAGAGCTAATCAGCATTAGATTAATGCTTTATTTGCTGTTTGTGTGGGTGTCTCTCCAGCATAGCGAGGTCACTGTTTTCGGTTGTCATGCCATATGCAGACAAGCAGCATGAGTCAGCCCAGCGGGCGAGGCCATGTGTTGATGTCACTCTTCTGGTTAAAAGAGTGAATATTTATAATTTTCAGTGGTGGATCAGCCACTTTTGTCTCCAACAGTGTCTCTCAGTGTGGCACCTTGCATTTGTCTTCATCCTCTCCAGCTGAAACCCTGGAGTCCTTCTTTCATCTTCAGGTGAAATCACATGTTGCTTAAATGGGGTTAGAGCTACAACACAACAAGGCCCCCTTGTGTAATGTCAGTACGACCCTCTTACTCTTAGCACGACAGTCAAACCTATTTCTACTAGTACTGCATTAAAAAAACCACCATATATTTAAATCAGTCACTCTGTGACTCAGTAACTTACAAATACACAAAGTTTAATGTACAGAAGGGAGGGTGAAGGAAAAAAAAGTAAGTGAAGGCAAAGTTGTTTAGGAAATACTTTCATGCATCTTTGTACACAGACACAGATACCCATGCATTTGCAGTCAACAAGAAATGATGCATGGAAACTTCAGCATTGTTGTGGTTGGACTTCAAAGTAAGGTGTGAATGCAAAGGGACTTTTCTACATTTCTCACTCTCTTAGCCCTCAGGAAGCTGAGCTTGTATATTGTCCATATTTTTTAAAAAAAGACAAGCGGAGTCACACTACTGTATATTATTTTTTTGTTGCTATTAATGTAATAAGAACCAGTTATGATATGAATATTAATTACTGATTTACTGACGAAAACAACCAGTTTTTTGGATTTTGGTCCTTTTGGTTGGTACAGTCTGTCAGAGGTGGAGGTGCCGAATGATTCACTGGCTCCACCCTGATTTTTTTATGCAAGGGGCAGGAAACTGAACTGTTTTCATCAGTGCAGTTTGCTAGATTATTGACAAATAGGCCTCACATCTGTTTCAATGTGCATCACTCATTGCATTGATGGACTTGCAGTTTACCCATAATCATGGTAACACAATCATCTGGTTTCCTGCTCAAAAATCCACTAGCTAAAAACCAACAGATACTGCCCTTTATATTTAAAGTTCCAGACGTAGAAAGCCACCGCTGGTCTAACACACTCAGCAGTTAATAGATCTTATTTGTTCTTTGACTCAGCGCATACACCAGCAAGAAAAAAGAAAATGTTTTGCTTATGCTATGTTTGTGCTGCAGAAACCTCATGCAGCTCTTCTTTGACTACGCATCCTGTTAAGCAAAACATGAGGTCGGTTCTGAGTAAACAGCTTTGATGGTTGGTCAAAGGGCGAAAAATGAGTCCACCACAGCCTGTGTTTGTCATTTACATGTGGCTTTGCTTGTTGTTGTCATGACAGACATGCAGCAGGCCCTTACAAAGTGCTGTGAGAACAGCAAAATGGAGGAGTTTATTCAAGTAGTTGTCTGCTGACCTTTATATATAGATATATATATAAAAAAAACCTTTCAAGTGTTTGTGTCCACAACATAAAAAACTGTATATTTTATGTGCAGTGAAAGCACACAACCAGGAGCATCCTTTTCTAACGGCAGAGCAGAGACTGTGCACTATGAGTCACTGTCACAGTTTGGTTTTGCCCCTCAATGGTCGCAAATGGCTGCATGTTTCAAAAGATGAGATGATGACTTTTTTATAATTAGTTTCAAAGAACAAGTGCATTGTTATGCGGTCTCTGTCTCCAACTAAGACTCATCATGAAGATGCATTAAAATGACAAATATCCTGTGATATTAGCTTTGCAGTCCAGTTTCTCTCTAGTTTAAATGTTCAGTCCACAACATTTCCACATAAAAATGTGTGTGAAGGCCTTAGTCTGTTCTCTGGATCGCCACATTCAGTAAAGTTTGAGAGACAGGCAGCTGTGGGGGCAGGAAGGGAATGGGTTCTGTGTGGCTGGAGGAAGCACTTGAGGCAAAAGGCCCCTTTCAGACCACATCAGACATGGTGGCAAAAGTTCTCCCATTCATTCTGATGTGGGTAGACCGTTAAGGCTGCGCAGCTGCAGGTGGGGGGGGTTCTGAAAAATACTGCAGTGGCCCTGCAGCAGAAAGTTGAAACACAGTCAACTTTTTGAGAAACACAACTCAGGAACGGGAAACTGGATGCTCAAAACGAGCAGAGCTGAACAACTCTAAAACAGAGGAACACGCAGAAAATCATGTGCCATTGCAAATAGGAGGAGACTTTTTAGATCATGGTCGCCTAAATGCAAAGTTTAGTCTAAAACAACCTTACTCTTCTGTCCTGTGCTAAACCTGTGTGCAACAGGTTCAAATGAAGTCATTATTCCTGACTACGTTGTTCACACAGCTTCTCTATCAGCTCCGTCTACACACTTTTCTCTCATTCTCTGTCATCATCAATTTTGAAAAAAAAAAATAAAAAAATACTGCGAGTCTTTAGGGTTGCTGGTGATCCGGGGCTTATTATTGTGGACGTGTTGCACTGTCCTTGAGGGGATGATGTAATCCACACAAAGGCTGATGGTCTCTGACACGCAGTCAGTCATGGAGTTGATGTCACGTGCATGGGCCCATGCAGCGTTTCATTTGCATTCTGTGACACATCCTCACAGTTCCTGTGGTTATATGTTGTTGCTGAACAATAGGTGTGTGGGTGGTAGAGGTCTGACAAAATAAGCAACTATTCAACTGTCAAAACCACCAGCACCATTGTAGTCCTGCTGTTCATACATGTAGTTTCAGCACTGTGCACTGATAAAGCTGTGGTAACACATCTACAGCAGATATGCACATGCGCAACAGAGACACTGTGCAGTGTGAGGCGCTTAAGCAGACATGCAGCAGAGCAGGAGGCAGAAAGAAACATGGCTGTATGTCCAAATGCTTGACTACACAGTCTTACGCTCTGTACCAACACCCGCACTGTGCCCTAAGATCTTGGAGGTCTGCACATGGGTGATGCTGAGGAAATGTGCACTGAGGGGCGTTAAGTGCGCAAGGGTCTGAAGCTTTTTTTTAGAGCAGAATTGGAATAAGTCTGTAGGCGTAACTTACCTATGTCACTTCTGTCAGGATCAACTAGGAGAAGAAACAATGGTATGGACCACGGTAGCACTGTTTGCTGTGCTGTTGCTAAAATTAAGAAATTAATCAGAAATCACAGCCAGCGGATTATCTGAAAAATTAGGAAACGCAGGTAAGGCCTCTTCACCGGACCCAAACAACACCTGACCAACAGGTGAGTAAATGGTTTGGTAATAATAGCATAATATATATTAGCTGGTGGACATGTACAACTTCAATTTACTCGTTAACTGGCTGAGGGGATCCTCTAGTAATAGCTGTAACGTGACACAATCTCTTTTTTTTTTTTTTTTACTCTTTTAGTTTTTCATTAGTTAGCTGTTTGAAATGTCACAACACGACAGGCATTCTGGGTAATAGCCGTTGGCGGAGTGTGTTTGAGGCGCACTTGTGGTAAGGATGCATTAAGGGCGCAGCAGGACGGCAATGATCACCCTCAGAGAACAAAACCAGAGAACTGGGACGCCCTTTAGCGTGAACACACAGTTGAGGGAAACAAGGGCACAAGTGTGGATATTGGGACAGGGCCTTAAAGTCAATTCAGAAATCTCTCTGTCATTTACTAGATCTCATCATCAAGTTTCCATAGCAACCCTAAAGATTATGATGTATCATCTGAATTTATAGGTTACTCCACGGTGTTAGAAAAGTTTTTAATGGATGCCAATATGCACACAGTTACTCTCTTGACTTGCAGGTTATTTATATATTTTTACTTATTTATTGATTTAAAAAGGGACATCACATGTTGATGAACATTTACATGTAAATAAGCCAGATTACAGCCATAGGCTAATTTCCACCTGTAGTCCTTTGGCAGGTTGAAGTTACATAGTGGAACAAAGATACCACATGAAAAAAGGGAACACAGTAATACCAAGACCGCAGTCATGGAAGACAACAGTACACAGACTACAGTAACAGGAGAAAAAACATAATTTATAAATAACCGTCAATAGTTTGTATAGGTCAGACTGAGTGACCATCACGGTCTATGTGCCGTGATGTGCCATAACACAGGAACCAGTAAAGGTCACAGAGAGCAGTGTAAGGAGAAATAAAGTGCCGAGTGCAATACTGACTGAAAACAAATGAATAAAAAATCTAAAGTGCTGTGTGCTGGATTGCAGAGTCCATGATACTGATTACACACATTCTGAAAGTTATTAAGTGCACATTATTCAAGGTGATTGCACGTGTAACCCAAGATATGCTTTAGATAAAATGTTTTGTGCTGATATTGACTGCACATAGCCTGTGGTGATTGCACATACACCCAATAATAATTGCACATTTGCCCACTGTAACATGAGTAAACATGATGGTCACATGTTTGATCAGGGAGGTAGGTTGGTATTTCTATGTGGCCACAGGTCTGGTTGGATCGCAGCCACCTCTGCAGATGTTTTTTTTTTTTTTGAAGGAAGTGAAGCTGTTTAATTTTAGACAGTTTTACTGACCCAAAGAGTTTGGAGGGTGAAGAGTGCTACTGTGCCAAAATATTCAGTCATACAACCTAGGGTCAGATATACAATGTTTTATTTGCAGGTAATATGAAAAGAGCAATAAAGTCCTCATGAGGTTTTTATTTGCTTTTTATTTTTAGCATCTTACTATTTGAGCCCTGAAGATTTTTGTTTACTCACACATATTTTATATTAGCAACATGTTTTCTCTTTTCAAAGGAGCAAGTGAGAGTGAATAAACTTCTAAGGTTTTAATGGCAGCAAAATTTTAATTGCTTGTGCATGACTACAAGGAGATTACTCTCGACTGTGGTAACGGCATTTTTAAAAAAAAAGTAAATATGTAACAAAATAAAATTACATTAAATTAGTACTCTGTTTGAGCCTATTAAATAATTCAGTATTTTCTACTGTGTTTCAAACATGAGACAAGATGTTCAATCAGTCCTTATTTGTAAAACTACTTACAATCTTCAATGATTGTAGTTATTTTCAAGATGGCTAACAAATTAAACATGAAGCAAACATGATTCTATTATGAAGGCAAAGAAACGGACAACTGTGCACATTAAAGTTTTTTATTCTATTTTATGTCACATTTAATTGTACAAATTTGCCTGCTCTTTAACAATAAAACAATCTTACAAAAGGAAGCAACACAGTTTACAAACATCGTGTTATTGAAATACAGTTATATTTGTGTATCACTGACACATAAAATCCTGCTGAAGTGGGGGTATGAAACCCCCCTAAAAATAATAATAATAAAAAAATCAATGCGCAAAACTAAATCAAGACTTAACAGATATATGATGCACAATGCTGTGGGATATCACATGAAGCCATTTAATCTTTTTAATGTACATATTTTCACATCCTGATTATCTCACCTTTTCAAAAATGTATGCAAAAAAGACAGAATTTTTTTTGAAGTCATTCAAATAGAATATTGCTACCGAACCCGGCAACAATATTTTTCCACAGAATTCTAACAGAAAAATATTAGAGAGAAGAATAAACCACCTTTTCTTCTGCTGCTTGGATGTTTCTTCGCTCTGCTTGGCCAGTATTCCCCTTTATAAACTGTGGTACAGCATAAACCAACGAGTAGTCATCTCCCTAAAAGAAATAAACGGAAAATGTCACGAGACGGCTGACGTTAAAACCACACATTCTAGTTGCTTTTCCAGTGTCATCTTTCCTTTATACCTCACCTGCTGAATACGGTGACCAGCACTTTCTGTGGCAGCGTTCGTTTGCAGGTCGGCAGCAGCTGTATTAGAAAACCAAAAAGAAAGCTCAGGTGTGAATTGAGTTTTGCCAGATAGGCTGCGGTTTCATAGACCTATGCATGAGTGACTTTGCTTACCATTGCAACGACCATGAGATTGTTCCTTGAGTCTTTTAAATAAATGGAGAAAGGCTATAAGGATCAGACTTGTAGCCAAAGCAGCACACACCGCATAGAGAATGATGATGTCTGTCTTTGAATCAAACGTGTAGGCTGCTGACAACATAAAAATGAGCAAATTATGAAAGTAATAGTGTATTTAAAAAAATGTAAAGTTG
>JAQLOL010000009.1:21780011-21804010 GCA_029783665.1 Naso thynnoides | reverse complement strand
GATATATATTTTATGAGTTGCAAAATTGTTCCTTCAGCCCTCCCACATTCTGAAAACAAAATCCTCTGAAAACAAGTTAGAAATTAAGTTTTTTTTTTCTTAAAAAAAGTGATAAACAGAAAAAAAAAAAAGGAAATTAAAAACAATTTCCCCAAACTTACAAAGACTGGGTTTTTTTTAAAATCGCCGCCCTCATATTTAGAGTCCCAGAGCATGTGGACTTTGAAAAACAAACAGAAAAAAACCTCGGAGGGATTTCCCTCTTTTCTCGTGACACCCTCAAACAATCGCTAACAAACACAACTCCTCTACCAAGGCATTGCACATGGCTCAATCGACATACATCATTTAGTTTCAAGAACAATTCTTTCCATCGAAACAAGAAAGAAAACAACAAAACCTAATCTGTTCTCTTTTTTTTCATCCTCGACAACATTACCGTCACTGTCTGCGTGTCTATTGTTGTTTGCCGTGAATTTTTCTTTTATCGTTTGAACGCCAGAGCAGGTTTCAGAGGCTGGTACTTCAGCTCTAATCAGCTGTTTTTAAGATGCATCCTATGACTGCGCGATGTACGCCATGCTTCAAAAAATAACTAGACTGCCACAGAGCTTATCTTGCAAATAAAAAAAAAGTATATATCTATAAATATATATGTGTATTATATATAAAGATGCTTGCAATTATCTAGTGAGCTGTCACTGTTTCTTTCCTCTTCTGACATAAATTTTTTCACCATTCACTATAGCTTATATGTGAGAAAAAGAACCTGAATTCATGTTTGACAAATTGCATAATGGGAATACAGAGGCACTTCCATAGATTAGAAAAGAAATCACCTAAGCCGTCGTTAAGGTCTTACTCGACAGAGCGAGTTCTCTTTACGAAGCTGATGAGATGGTCGCCAGTCGGTTGGCCAACTATGTTGTGTTTCCCTGCAGTGACGAACGTGGCCAGGCAGTCCAGTTATTTTGTGAGGTTGGATGGGTGCGTCGAATCTGATCAGGAATAACTGAATCCATCCGCATACGTGAGGGCTAATGATATAAAATGATTCAAAGCGTAAAGGCCTCCTCAGATTGTCTGTTTTTAAGACTTCCCTTTGAATTCAGTCGGGCATGTTGGGGGATGTGTTTGTCTTTATGAGTCCGTGTGTTCAAGAAGAGGCAATCTGTGCTCTACAGGTGTGTTTTCATCCCAGTGTTACATCCACTGACGTGAAAAACATTACGTGGAGGTCAAGCTACTGTCGTTCTTAACAAACAAAACTCTCAAGGTTGGCTGGCATGATTGTTTTAGTGCAGTTTTGATTAAGGGCTCATCGAATCACAATAGCTAGAGTGGAGTGCTAGTGTGTGTGTGTGTGTGTGTGTGTGTGTGTGTGTTGGGGGGGATTACCATTGCAACTCATATCCTTCACCCGATCCTGTGCACCGAAACAACACCGGGCACATGGGTGATCCTCGTGCTGCTAGCCTTAGAGGCCCTCCACTCCCTCTCTAAAACCAGCCAGATATGTCACATATTCATTTTGCTCCGCAGTGTGGCTCGCTCGGCTCTTGGAGCAGCGGCGCATCTGGGAGTGTAAACAACAGGGTAAACTTGAGGGAGACAGAAAGAAGAGTGACTCTCTCTTTTACTCTGGGTCCCATCTTCAGCAACCTTCCCTCCGTGCATCCGTTTTTTTTCTAACACTATCATCGCCAGCCCCCAGCCGTACCCAGGTCAAATAGTATGTGCAGCTAGTTTTTGTCGCTTTTTTTTTTTTGTGTCGATCAGCAGGTAAATTCCTCTGATTGTCAAAACCCTGCACTGTGAGGACTTTAAGTACAGAACGTGGCAAATGAACCGTATCAAAGTTTGATACCATGGAAAATAAGCTGAAACTCCTCTCATGTCTGCACACTAATGTAAAGCTGCAGGTTAGCTTAGCTTAGCATAAACACAGAAAGGAAAAACTGTAAGCCTGGCTCCGTCCAAAGTCGTAAAAACAGCACCAGCCTATTGCTGCATTCACGGGACGTCGAAAGGATCGGAGTGTTGGAGTTGGAAAATCATCTTCCGACTTTGTTGCCTTCTTGAGCTTTGAGGTTGTGAAGTGGGAACAACGTGGCAGTCAACACCTCGCCCGGGGACTACAGTTGAAAATTAGCTATGAAGCTAAAACTGGTGCGTTTACAGAAATGCTCATTAATGTGCACCGTCTCTGTACAATTAAACAAAATAAATAAATAAATAAATAAATGGACGCCACAGAGCAGATGAGCTGCATTTTAATACTAAGAGAGTTAAGCAAGAGTCTGACAGCTGCACCCGGTCAGCACTGTGTTTATTTTCATGTCAGAGCTTCGTCCACATGAAGCTTCATATCTCAATCTCTTGTGTACAGCCTCTGAGTGATGGGTTGGCTGAGACTAAAGTTAGCCTCCCAGCAGAGATTCATGTTGCCGTCCAAGTATGCAGGGAACAGTCTGAAGGTTTATATCAGTGATTTTATCCCAGGCTTGTTTCCGCACCACTACATCATCTAAAACCACTAAAATAAAGCTTAAAAACTGCTTCACCTGACTTGTTACCAAAGTTGGTGCTAAAACATTTCATTTCTCACTAATGTAGATCGCTCTTTATGAACAGAAGTTAACTTTAATGCCATATTACGCATCACCTGATCAAAAATTGATATTCAATATGTGAATCAATAAGAAAGTTTTGAACCATTTATCAAAGATTGACAATTGGCCACCTTTTAATGCATGTGTGACAGCGTTACTGTAATGACATTACTGTTAGTAACGAGTAGTGCAAGGGATTACTAATGAAACTCAAGTAATATTATAACTGTTACTCCAAAATAAAACTAATTGTTACAGTTTGGTTACTTGCTTCTGTCTTTTATTGATTCATTTAAATCATTTTGTGTTAGTTGTGACGTGCCGCAAAGCGTTAACGTGACTAAACAATCAGCCGCAGTTTGCAACGTATCGACGTTACCGAGGAAAACGGAGTTAGAGACGGAAACTTGGACTTTTAACTGTGGGGAATATGCCCACTACTTCAAGCTTATCAGGAGCAAAGATGATAAAATTATTACTGTCAAATGTAAATTGTGTCCATTGGGTACAAAGACTTTTACCACCACCAAAAATACAACCTCAAACCTCCTGAAACACCTACAACGAGAGCACGACACTGTGAAGGCCGAGGAAGCTGAGCCACCTGCGGCCACGGATGACGGCTGCAGCCCTACGCTGCCGAAACAGCAAAAACTGGATTTTTCGGCTGAATAATATTGTAGCAAAGGAGGAGGGAGTGAGTCGCGAACCCAGGTCGCCCAGAAAGCAGACCACGACGCCGCCGCTGGCCAAGGGCCAAGACGTCATGTCTTTCCAGGGTTGTTACAACACAATGAGTGAAGTAATATATTACTTTGGTAGGGAGAAATAAGTAATGATATTACTTTTGAAACAAAAAAGTAATATAGTATATTTTTGGGGGAGAGGACCGAACACTGGTTTTGACACTCACTGTGGAACACTCGATCGATAATTCGCCGTATTACAGGATTTACGTGATGTAAGAATCAACAGTGTGACCAGTTGCAAGGACTTCATTTTTTGTACGAATTTAACAAACACAATGAACATTAGCTTTGGGGTGAGAAGTGTGCAGATTAATTTTCCTTTGGATGGACCAGGCTTGCCGTTTTTCCCATTTCCAGTCTTGCTAAGCTAACCTGCTGCTTCTTATCCGACATACAACGTCCAGAGAGCTGTCAATCTTCTCGTCTAACTCTTAGTATGAAGCAAGAAGGCGTGTTGGCCAAAAATGTCAAACTTTCCCTGTAAGTTTTGGCATGTACTACTTGATCCAGGTCAGCTCACCACCCTGTCTACGCCACCTCGACATCCCACTCCTTCTTGTGTTTCTCTATAAGGTGCTGTCACTCAAATGCAAAACAATTAGAAAATAGTACAAATCCAAAAGGAATAAAGTCAAATAAGAGAACACACAAGAGAAAAACAAAATCAATCTTCTACATTACAAGAGGGCAAAAGTGGAACCAATGGCTGCTGTCTATAGACGTGGAAACTGCCAGAAATAAAGCACTCACACTGCGACTTTCAGTGTGTGTGTGTGTGTGTGTGTGTGTGTGTGTGTGTGTGTGTGTGATGTTTGGATATCTAATCAAATAAGTTCTCTTGGCTCTGTGCTTATCAAATAAAACTATGACACCACACGCAATGATTAAATCAATTTTAAAGGTCTGACTGGGCAACTGTTTGTGTCTTTTCAATTGTACTTATCAGCTGTTGTCATGGCGCCGATTGCGTGATGTTGTGTGGGTGTGTGTGTGTGTGTGTGTGTGTGAGAATGAGCGGAGGCCGATGATTTGTCAGACTGAGCGATGGGGTCGAGGACACGTGAAGGCTTCTTGTACCTCGGTTTTTTCCTCTGTGAAACTCTAACAGGCAGGTACGGTTCACCTCCCGTGCCTTGTAGGTAAAATAGTGCATATCGTTAAGATTAGTGTTAACTGATTCAGCCTCTAGTGCAAGCCTTTATCAAGATATGTTTTGGCATGGCCTCTCTCTGGTCAGACATAGCATCAAAAGGAGAGAAACACTGGTCAATTTGATCTGTTTTGGGCGATGGCAGACATCACAGGAGCGCAGACTGCAGCTTTCACTGGAAATCAAATTGTGTCTTTGCTGTGACTGTGGGCGGAGCTTTAGGAGCTGAAATGCTGAATTCATATTGTCGTGGAGACCTAGTTGATTTTCTGAGCCGTCGTTACACAAAGCGTCCTCTCGCAGTAGGAGAAGTCGGCTGCGTTTTCGTCCTCAGGTTCCTGTCGCGGTGCTGCTGTGTTGTGCTGGTTCGGGATTTTCAGGAGAGACGCCTGCTCGCTGCTGTTCGTCCCCTCGCCCCTTCTGTATCCGGGCATCCTCTCGTCCATCCGCTCTTCTTTCCCTCTTTCCACCTTTGCTCAGAACGGGTCCTCCCTCTGACCGGGTAAATGTGTCCAGAGTTCCTCTAAAAGTGTGATGCTGCTGTAATTTCCTGCGTGGCATGGTTATATCTTGTATCGGGTGAAACGTTCTCTCAGGGCCGGTCGGTGGGTTGGTTGAAAGACAGTTATTATCCTGCGGGTTGTTTCTCTCTTTTTCTATTTCCGATTGTAAAGAAAGAATTCTAGTTGCTGGTTTAAACACAGATCTTGTCAGAGGAACCAAGACTGCAAAAGAGAAAAGAGGAGGAGGGGGTTAGTGTCAAAACAGGTAAACTTTGTGTCAGTGTGTCAGAAACAGAAACACCTCAGGAAATTATTAAGACTCCAGTGCGGCAATTTTGGAGACCGGCTTGGAAGTTTGAGCACCTTCAAGTCTTTGGCGGACATGAAACTTTGGATTGAATGTTAAAGTAGAAGTTAGTTTTGCACATTAAGCTTTATAATAAGGATCTTCACAGTCATATTGCATCATTGTGATGAACGGTGCAGCCCTGAGAGCTGCAGCTCGTTGTTGTCACCGCCAGCTGAGAACAACGGAGCAGCACGTGCACTCAGACGATCCGTCAAAAAATACAACAGATGACTGTTTTAAAAGATGTGTAACTTGCTGAATGTTCAGTGGTGTCCTCTCATAAAACACGAAGCTAAGCACAGATATTTACCACGAAGGTGACGCTCAGCTGCTTCACAAATCAAACAAACAGACATTTCCAGGTTAAATATACGTGTTTAACTTAGTTCTTTGGTGTTGGTACATAATCGGTTCCTGCTGTTGTGTTATAGTCATTCAATTCTGATTTGGTTTAGGGCTTTTAAGTAACTAAACTTCATGTTATTTTTTATCAATTATTCAATATTTTATGGCTTTGGCTCTTTTAATCAGCTTGTTGTACAACTGCCTGTACTTCTATTTGTTGTTGTTGTTTTGCGTTGCATTGTTTTGTTTGACTCGATGTCCTTGCAAACGAGAGTCGCCCCTCAATGATCTCTCAAGTATAAATAAAGGTTGATTTGCTTCAAGTGATGCATAATTAAAGATGTGAGTGCTTTGAGTGACAGTGGCTGGTCACTGTCTGCTAGGAAACATGTTAGAAAATAACTGACAGATGTAAACTTCTGAAGCTGTTTTACATTTATGTGTCTGTTAGTTCGGAGCTGAAAATGTCTGAATTGCACTCTGTGTTGACTTTTGTCCACGGAGGCTCTTACAGCTCTCCAATGAAGCCAGAAACAGAGCGGTCATCTCTGCCACCAGCCCAGCTATTACCATCAATTCTGTCCATTTGTGGAGTCAAGTACGGTGCGTCTTGACTTTGGCTGAGCAGTCAATGGCCACTGATGGCCAAGCAGCAGCGGGGGGACAGCAGTCTGGCGCTCCCTGTCACTTACACCATCTTCACGTTGGCTTTCTCCCACTCAGCGTGAGCAGGGAGCAGAAGTGGGTCATCGCCGCTGTTGTTGGCTGCCCTGCTTGGCCTGCAGGATCTGGCACTGCGGGCTGGTGCGCCAACATTCTAGAAGTCAAGCCTTGGAAACTCCTCTGAGCCTCGAGGGAAGCAGCCTTTTGTTTTGTTTGACTCTAACAGGTCGCATGAATACCCCCCCCTCTGCCTCCTGCACTTCTCAGCTACCCTACTCCCCTGGGCACTGTCCCAGCAGGCCGTGGGCATTGTGACTTCTCTCCTCTTGGTTACTCTCACTCTCTCTCCTTATGTGTATGTTCTTACAAACGTGCACACACACACAATCCATCTATCTCCCGTGAACACTCCCACTAAATCCTTGGCAGAAGACAGTGACCACCCTCTTTTCTTTCCTGCCCCCCCCCCCACCCACCCTTACCCCCTCTCAAGCAACCCCTTCTCAAATTCAAGATCAACTGGCTATGACATCATGTCTGGTTGCTGGGGGTAACGAGACGGACGGGACGTGACTTCTATAAGGTTTTGCTCCGTTCCCTCCATCTCCCCTCTTTTCCTGCCCCGTTGGTATCTTGTTTCCCTTCTCTCCTGTTTGCAGTGTCTCACGTTGTCCACTAGAGGGCACATAGAGCCCACTCTTGTGGGCAGTGAGAGAGATTCTCCAACCTGTCTTTCAGTCACCACATGCGTACACACTTCTTACATGCTCTTTGTCTTGCACTCTATCAGTTTTTCGTGGATTCTCAATATTCTTGTGTCATTTCCTAAGAGTTATCACTACGCACTGAGAAGTAAAACTATACTTGAGAGATTATGTCCAATTCAGTATCGAACATTGAAGACATGTTTTAGAAAAGCATGTGAAGACATCCAACATGGCCAAAAGTACGTAGATACCCCTGCTCATATACTTTTATTACTTGTAGTAAAGGGTTTTCATGGTTTGGTTGATGTATCTTTGCCTTTCAGACAGTGTGCTTTCAATTACAAGTCAACAGTATCCTGCCTTAAAATGACAGCACGCCCTGCACAAAGCTAGGGTCATGAAAAAAATCGCTTTTCTGTTTAGCGAGGAAGAACTTGACCAGTCTGCACGAGCCCTGACTTCAACGCAATCCAACACTTTTGGGAAGAACTGGAGCTCGACATATGAAGGCCTTTCCTCGAACAAAAAAGGATGTGATGGTCAGATGTCCATATACTTTTGGCCACATGCTGTATTAAGTTTTGTGTAACATACCGGGATGAAAGAAAAGAGTCTCCAACTGAAAGGTTATTCAAAGCAAATGAACATACGTGGTAAAGAGCTCATTAGAAAGACAAATAAAGATAACCGGAGTGAAAAAGAGAAGAAGGCGAACAGAGAGGCAGAAAGAATCGGGAATGGGGGGAAATGGAGGAAAAGTAAGAGAACAGAGGGCAGAGAAACAAGGGAGGGGATCAGCAGTTTCAGATGGTTTCCATGTGTTGAGGAGCAGCACTGAGCTGGCTCCAGGTGGGTGTGGTTGGACACTAATGAGAAAAGTACTGTGGTAATGGAGGAGTCATATGAATGAGGCACAGAGTGGTGAAGGGAAGGAGCGAGGAAGGTGAATGAGGGAGAAGGCACAAGGCAGAGGCAGAGAAAATGAATAAGAATGAGGGTGAGCGAGACAAAGGTAAAAACGCAGAAAGAGCGAAGTAGAGACGGCGAATTCAGACGAGTTTCAGCTAGAAGAGGGGAAGAAGAGGTAGCGAGGAGAGCGAGGAAAAAGGCAGTGAGGGAGAAGGCCTGCTGCCTGAAGGGTTAACTCCATATGTGCCAAATAAACAGTCGAGCACATATGATAAACCACACACATACTGTAAAATACAGATATATAAATACACACTGATCATCTGCTGTGGGCTGGTGTGAGAGGAGAGGTGGAGGAAAGCAAGCAGCAGGTTTCAGGGAGTGAGAGAATATGAAGTATTTTGGCGCACATCCACACAGTTGACAAATTTCCAAAGTTTGCCTGGTAATCGCAGTCAAAACAGACCGCTTTCCCCCTCACTTTTACACACAGACTCCTACCTGTGTCTGCTGCGGGATGTTCAGAAAGTTGTTGTCCCGTGATCCGATGCCGACAAACCTGTTGGGAGCTGTGGCGCCTGGCGTGGAGTATGCTAGAGAAACAGAAGAAGAACAAAAGAAGGTCAGCACATACACAGCGGCAGCTGACGCTTCAACATCTTCAGCAATAGTTACGTTCTCGTGACTTCCTTCGAACTGTAAATATGAAGCTACTGCTAGCAGCTTTTAGATTAGCTCAGCACAAAGAGCCAGCCTGGCTCTGTCTAAAGCTAACAGAAAAATGAATTAACCTGCGTTGTTTGTTTAATCTGTAAAAAACACCAAGTGTAAAAATGTAAATGCTCCTGAAAGAGGGGCGACATACCAGGAATTTCTTACACACACAACTCTCCATGAAGCCACAATATGCCGTTTGTACACATTTAAGTTTGGCAAATTGGACCAACAAGTTCAAACATGTTAATTAGGGAGTTTTAGCGGGGCTGGTTGATGGTTGTGTTACCTTGGACGGAGCCAGGCTAGTCATTTCTGCCTACATCAGGTCTTTACACTATGCTAAACTAGGCTAAGCTAAGTTAAGCTAAGCTAAGCTAACTGGCTGTTGGTTGTTGCTTCATATACAGATATAAGACTGGTGACTCTTGTGCATTTCCAGGAATGTCAAGCTATTCCTTTATCATGCAATAGCATACCGTTAATTACACTGTATTACAAAAAAAGAAAAAGAAAAAAAAAACAGAAAGTAGTACTACAGAAAGCGCCGCTATATTTGAATGAGGGCATTAAAACTCCACAGACAAGTCTTCCAAAATCTTGAATACAAACTTAGATCTCCCTGAGTGATTAAATCCTTTTGATCAACTCAGTCCAAAGTGATTGAGCACACCAGAATCCCGACGCTGAGGATCAGTCGAGGACAGTTAAACCTACTGGCATCAAAGTCTCTGACAAATTTAGGGCAGTTTGAGGAACCCAACGGACTCCAGCATTTGAATCTCACTGAGGAATTCAAAATGCAGTGCACAGACTTGAGTCTTTTTGTGTGGAGGAAAGGGAGGAAGGACAAGAAGGAGAGAGACAGAGAAGGAGAATCTGGAGATTTGTATGTATGGACATACAGTATACACCCATGTGTTTCTAAGAACTGGAATAACATACATAAGACATAAAGACTTTGAGACGCTGACTGGGGGGTAAAACGCAAACACTAGATTCGAAGGAAAGCTAAAAACAAAAAGTTAATGTGCTCCATCCAGTGCCCCTCCTATTGCAGGTGTGGAAGACAAATGTGTAAGAGAAAAGCCCCACGGTTGGACTGACATCACCTCTTTACCTTCAAAACACACCCTACATCTGCCTAATGATCAACAAACAACAAAGAAAACCTCTCAAGAATCTAAAATCGGCTTACAAATATGAAAAGTAGTGTAAAATACATTTTTTTCCACTTATGACCCAATTTTTACTGGAGTCCTTATAAATTAACTGCCCCAAATTTGCTATCTTCACAAGTAAGATTCATTTAATTCTCTCTCTCTCTTTTTTTTTTTTTCTTACATGTTTTGCTAAAGAGTCCAGCAGGGGAAGAAAGGGGGATTTAGGAGGAGGAAAACTGGGTTGGTTATGCAGCTTCCACATGAGACAATGCAGAAAGGGCCCAACACGAAAAGCCACTCAAAGTCATGGGGGCCTAATACAAAACCCTGATGAGCACCACAGAAGTCCATTAAGAGAGATACTCCTCACCAGACCTCTTGACCTGGATCTACTCTACTGAGCTCCACAGTATATCCTGTGCTGGCTTCCACAGCCTTCCAACGGTTAAGGGAGGTGAGATGCTGGATACACAGGAACAATGATGGCACGACGTTGGAGGAGGAACAATGGCAGGGGTCTTGTCACTCAAGAGGGCTGGGATTTTTCAGATTTTTTGTTCTGTTGTTGATTTGGTTTTGAGAACGGTCTCTGCGGGGTCACTTACACGGTGATGCGGGCGAGGAGAGTCCGCCGTCGGGGGGCGTGCTGTTGGGTTTAGAGTCGGGCATAGGGAGGGGCACTGGGCGGGCCACTGGGGGAGGTGGAGGCAGCAAGAAGGAGCCTGGCATTTTGCTCTGGCCGCTCCCGTTTGGCTGCAGACAACACAGATAGGGTCAGGAGGGCGACATGCGACAATCCGCTGACACGGAATGAAAAGAGGACGCAGCTCGGGAGGCCAGGTCCAAAAAAATATCCATGACGGAGGGGGAGGGGGGAGGCGATGGTGGAAGGAGGGGTGGGGTGTGGGGTAGGGTGGAAAACAACAACCAAAGGAATGATATACAGTATGTGGACGGCATCTTTTATGGAGGTGTGAAAAATAATAATCACCACACGGTTTGATAGGAGTGGGAGCAGGAGCTTGAGGTGAGAGGTTCCACTGGAGTGGTCCGTGGTGGGTGGAGGAGGCGTGGAGGAGTGGAGTGAGCAAATTATTGATTGACTGGGTTTGTCCAGAAGATGGCAAGAAATCAAAACCATGGCAGAATAATACTCGTCTACACAAAGCACAACACCACCAACGATACCAGCACCAAACAACCAAACTCCAACTAAAATCAAATCCTAACAGCTAGAGATGAAAACAGAAACACGATGACACAACACAGGACGGGTATGCTGGACGGAAGTGTGCCGTGACTGTTTCACTCTCGTGCTGATGGTTGTAACTTCTGAGGGGTTGGGTGGAGCGAAAAGAAATAAAAAAAGGGGGGGAGGGGGGACGTCAGGGTCTGAAACAGCAAACGGCAAATGACAGTGACAAGACAATACAAAGATTTGTAGACCAACTGGAGAAGCAAACGTCCAGAGTGTCTACTTGTGTGTCTCTGTCATGTATATTTCTGTGCATGTCTCTACATTGTACGTAGAAATATGACACCATTAAATTAGCATTTGGCATGCACTGTCCACTGAGAGTAAGGACATTTTTATAATTAGAAACTATCAAATTGTGGAGCACCACAAAAAAATATTCTCAATATATTTGCTTGCTTTTTGAAAATAGACACACATACAGGAGAAAAACAGATTGAAACAAGAATTCACAAGAAATCGAATTCTTAATTTTGAAATCTAAGTGCATGTAGCATTGGCTGATTTGAATTTAAAATCAATTTTTCTGATTTGAAGTGATCGTTATTTCGTACTTTAAAGGAGATATTTGTATGTTTGTATAGAGTTTTAGAAAGGTGAGGAACAAAAATACTGCTTTCCCGCAAAAAACTTACTGTGATTGTGAATTAATTATTTTTTAAATGTTGTCCAGTCCAAAATGATTGTTTTTTGTTGACCTGTCCAAGATGCCCAAATGCTTGAGAGCCAATAGTATAACTTAGTTGGTACCATGTGGTACGTCCATGCCATAAATGAACAAGATTCTCCACGGTGATGGTTTGAAATTCTCTGTAGGACCTATAGAATTTCAGAAGGCATTTTCATGTGTAGAAAATTTGGATCTAAGTTTTTGTGAGTGTTTGTCTACAATTAAAAAAATGTAAGACAGCCCCCGCCACACACACACACACACACACACACAAAAACAACACTCCTCTGAAGTTGCCTGATTGTAGTTCAATTAAATTCTGTTCTAAAAATTTGAGTCACATCCAAAAAATCAGGTAGCTTTAAATAAGTTTTTTAAATTCACACAACAAAATTCAGAAAAAAAAACATTCAAACTTAAACATCTGAGTGAAAAAATAAAATGGGAATTTTTGAAGAGGGAAATTTAACCACATAAAGCCCGTCAGATGGTTTCAAAGTAAAATATTTTAAAGCTAACGTTAAAAAAATTTAACATTAAGTTTTAATGGGTTGTTAAATATCAGACTTAGGTATGCAGAATTTAAAAAATTTTCCTGATATTATGTGACTTATTTTTTTCTTCCATCATTTGTTTATTTTAATATTGCTAACACTCAGAGGCTTCATCCACAGTTACTACAACAAAAACCTTTTTAAATTCTGCAGTGCTAATGCAAGCTAGGTGCAAACCTGCCGTTTCTGCATAAACAGCATATTTTTAACGTAACGGTGCTGCTGTTAGCAAGCCTTACCTGTCCGGCGGCTTGCCCCGAGCCATCAGCACAGACAAACTGCACAAATTCCTTCAGGGGGTCCTGTCCAGGGTGGTGGTGGTAACGGATGGTTGGGTGGGTGAAGTAAGGGCTCGACTGCTGGATGATGGAGGGAGACGGGAAGTGCAGGGCAGAGGCTGAAGCACGGGGACTCCCTGCCAACAGAGACACTTGTGTTAGAGGAACAAAAGTGGAGACGGATGCAAAAAGCGAGAGGGAGACGTGAACAATTTCATTTCTACACAATCTTACAGATGGGAGGGATGTGTGGGGTGATTAACGAATGGGAGCAAGAATATCACAACTCAACTGGAAATTATAACATTTTTAATCAGGTTTGTAGAATTTGGAACGTTAAAGGAGTGTTGTCTTTTCAAGAATGGCTGATTTCAAGTCAACAGTCATCATGGGCCCCGCTCGTAATGTTTTATGATCACTGCAGTAAATCTGCACAGCTTTATGGAGGAGATTTACACACATATGCGCACACTCACTGAGACAACAGAACAATTGAAGTTAGCACCATTCACACTTGGGGACAAATACTGCACATGCCTGAACGTGCACAATTTCAACAGACACAACTGCAATAATTTGAAAGATCCAGGAAGTTGATAAAAAGAAAAATAAGAGATCCTTGGGTTCTGTCTTTAATTAGCCCATCCTAATGCCCGCATGCCTGCGTGCTGTTTTAAGGCTGTGATTCATTGGCAATGATGCCGTTTGGCATCCAGTGACAATAAAGCCGAGGTTTTTTTGTTTGTGTTTGTTTTTATAAAAAAAATCTGACTCATTTTGTCTCCATGACAGAACTGACTCTGTGTTCACACTGTACGTCTGAGTTGATGTTTTTCTGTTACTGGCTTTACAGCTTCATATCTGTAGGTGTTTGTGTGTGTGTGTGTGTGTGTATGACAGGTGTGGGTATGCAGAATATATCCACATTATGCGACGAATACACTTGTAAAAGCATTTCTTTCTTTAATGAGAGGGGAAAATGGAGGGACTGGCACTAAACTGAGCTGAATGTCCACACGAGGTGCGAGGGGCGGAGCTGGTTGAACCCAGCCACAAAGCACAAAGCTCTCTCTGTCAGACCTATATCCATTACTAAATCTCCTTGATTTGTATTAAAAAGCCTGTTCTCCTCTTAGCTGTGCCAGTCTGACACCCACCGCATCCCATCCTGGCCCCCCAGCTGCCCATGTTGGGCTGCCAACACTCTTTAGTGCTTGCATCTTATACATTGTGTGTGTAAGTGTACCTCACCAGTGTGCCAAACCTGCTGCATTACCCCACAGACAGGGGCCTACGCCTCTGAGCCCAGCAACACCTTTCTGCCATGCCAGGCAGCCTGCTCCCCAGTGGAGTTGTCTCCCTGCTTCTATTAGTCCCCTCCTAATCCCATTAGAGACTGGGAGAGGGCCAAACACTGTGGGGGTGTGGGGGTGTGGGGGAGGGTTGGAGATGGGTTGGAATTTTGGGGATGGCAGGGGGAGACGGGATCAGAGGGAGCCCCTACACCCCTATCTTCTGGAAGAGGGGATCCCGACCTTTTATGTCAGATGTACCCCCACAACTTTGTCAGATGAACTCATCTACCCCTCATTTAACTCCACCCACCATATTCCAAATGTGTTCATTTGAGCTAATTCTTTAAAAACTGATGTTATTTACCACTGTGTATGAAGCCAAATGGTATAGATCCGTTGTATAACAATGTGTTAATCATTTTAATAACATGAACTGTCAGTGTTGAGGTATGTGTGGCTAAGTTTGCAAAGCAGAAATTTTCAGTGGTTCATCACTGACTTTCTGATAACTGTTCCAACTCATAATTCACTACTTTTCGCTAGTTATTTCAACTCATCGTTCATTTTAAGCTAACAACTTCAAAAGTTTATCCATTACTTTGAGCTATTTCACAATTCTTTTAGCTAACTTTTTCAAGTGTTTATTACTTTTTTAACAGTTTACATTTCTTTTAGCTAACGACTTTAGCCATCTATCCTTTACTTTATGCTAACTAAAGCTAAAATCTTTAGCCAGATGGTTAGATTTTGCTGCTTTTTCAAATGCAACACATAGTGTTCAGGTATTACAGCGAAAACCAATATGTGTACGCCTTTAAATCAAATTGTGGTTTCTGGGTGGCGTGGTTTTGCAGCAGTTTTGTCTGATATCAGACCGAATTGTCGACTAGCTGTGCCCCATTTCCATCTTCAGTCAGACAGTCACTCTAAGGGATTTCCTTTGGGGAAGGAGATCCCATTTTCCCTTAATAATCACTACAGACAAATGTGTTTGGAAGCACCAGAGCAACGAAAGCTTCAGCAGGTAGGCAACATGCTGTGAGCTGAGCGGCGCTTGATTTTGGCTTCTTCCTTTTTTCAACATGGTGGTCAAGTTAGAAACTTTCTCAGATGACAGCTAAACAGCACACTAAAATATGTTTCTGAAAACATTTGAGGGGAGAATATGCAATGCAGTAACAGAACCTTGAGTCATATTTTTCAACACTGCCTAGTTTGACAGTTTTCTCCTTGATTTCAGCCTATGCCACATTTTTTTCCTGGGGTGGCGACGGCATGGCCGCCCCACCCTCATCCCTTTCCTTTATCATGCTGTTGCCATTATAGAAAATTAATTTTGGGGTTTTTTTTGCTTACAGCTTGACAACACTTGAGAACCAGTTAACAACAACATGAAAACCTGCCAAAGATGCTGATTGGCTGATCGTTGGACTGTGTGTTTTTGGGAGAAGAACCCTCTGTAGTATGTTGGCGCCTGACTTCATAAAATTCATCAGCTGAACTCGGTGGAGTCTAGAAGGTCTGGTAACAGGCGAGCAGTGGTCGGCACTGTCACCTAACCGTCAGCCTTTCTGTGTGGTGGTTGCACCTGCCTGGGCCTCCACACAGGCGTTGGTTTTTAAAAGAACGGGAAAGGTCTGTTCACATACTGTGTGTCAGCTCTGTAAGTGACTGGCAACCTATGCAGGCTGTCCACCGTCACCGTGTTAGCTGTGATCAACTCCAGCTCCACACAACCCTCTACTGAATATGCAGGCACAGGTCATAAATGGATGGAAATTTCTGTCAAATTAGTTGAGCTGCTCCCAATTTTGTCATGATATACCTCATGGCAACTGCAGGAGAACCCCCAAAGGCATGAGTACCCCGGTTGGGAATCATTGCTCTTGAGGGGAAAGGGTTGGATGTGGCTGGAGGGGCAAACCATACCGAAACCACAAACACCACCGTGAGCGACTAACCCTGACAACTGCCTTCTCCCCATGTCTCCAATCTGTAAATCCCCGCGGATCTTGTCTTCTACAGAGACAAAAAACGATGCAGATGATGTGGTCAGCCTTCTCACATCAGTGTGGGACCAGCTCCAGCTTACACGTCGCAAGAGTCTATGTAAACAAAAACAAATTGTATAAACCACAAATGCCTGCCATGACAAAGATGGGACATTGTATTCACGTGCTCACGTTAGCGTGAACATATTTCAACAATGTGTGTGTGCGTGTGTGTGAAGATTGGATTTGCCGTAGCTTCATCTCCACAGGCACAGGGTCGGTCAACAACACAGAGGAGGGTTTAATGACACGGTGGTCAACCTCAATGCTTCACATCTGCCTGGTGGCTTAAAAAGCCTTTGATGTAACCACGCTACAGAACTAAATCACACGGGTAATTATCTTCAGTGCACTCGTACGCTGGGTGAAGTCACAGATGTGCACTTTCCAAAGAGCGGGGGAAGTCTCTTTCTCGATCTGGGCTATGGGGATAAACTGATGATTAATTGTCGTAGTCCCTCCGGCGCTGTTTGATATCTGATGAGCTGTGTCAGCCTGGTGCAGGATCAGCTGGTCCACATAACTTAGACCAGGCCTATTCAACTGGCGGCCCGCGAATGAAGTCAGACTGGCCCACTGATCATCTTCTAAAAAATGCATCTGTAAATAAATCTTGTGAATGATTGGCGGTTTTGCCACAGCAGAGAGTGCTGCTGCTGTACAGAATATCTTTGAGCCCCTGCAGTCTGCAGCAGCCTCAGCGTTGGACGGGGATCGAACCCTGGTTCCATATTTTTCAAAAACCCCAAATCAATAACGTCTGAGCTTATCGACACCGCTGTCGACTACAGTTGGTTCTACAAGTTAATGAGTCGAGTCATTTGAATCAAACACACATCAGCCGTCTAACACAGCTGCTAAATAACACTTCAAACTGAGCCGACAGGTAGTGACGAAGCCAAGAATTCTCGTGGTGAGCTGATCGCCACAATAACTAAACGTGCAAAAAGAGGAAGCGATGCAATTAATGTGGCACAGTATTTATTTTTTTTAAACACAACCTCCGTCCTCCACATTATTCTTCCACTTAAGCCAAAATGCAGTCATGTCACCTTCGAGCGTCTTAAAGTTAAAACAAAAATCTCGGCCATCCTCCGTCTCCTGCTGCTGCGGACAGTTTTCCACCTCCTCCACTCAAAGCAGCCGTCGTGAGAGCGCACGAACTTTGCAGCACGTCCGTTAGTAAATTAAAAATAGAATCCAGTGTTGAAATCGGCAGAAAACTGAACGCTTTGACCTGAGGTTACACATTGTGATGAGTTCAAGGTCCTGTCAGTAAAATGACTTTTAGGGAAAAGTAAAGAGTTATCAGGATGTGTTCAAATGTAACGTCAGGAAAGAGAAAATGTAGCTTTTGATGAGAAACTTGAATCAACAGTTGTTTGATTAAGAAGTTGTTTGTTTTTTCCAGCAATAGGCCCACAAATAGATGTTAGAGATGAAATTATGATGGTATCAATAAAAATCAATTATCCTTATCCCTACTGTTGTGTCGAGTTTATATGCATTCATTATGAGAATATTAGCTAAGTGTGATGTCCGGCCCACGGACACTGAGCTTTCTGAAAATGTTGCCTCCTGAACAATATAGTTGAATAGCCCTGCTGTAAGATAAAGATAAGATACAATATCTACTTCATGAGTACAGAGAGCAGTGCCTCCTCCATACTTAGGGACTACTAACAATAGCAGATACTGAGTAATACCTTGCTAACTGTTTGGCCCTTTTCCTGGGAGACCAGGCATCTGCAGGCCTCTGACAACAAGCTTATAAACCTGACACGGACTGCTAAAAATTAAAACTACATCTGTAGCCTAGCTATGAAATGGTCTATGTCATCTGGTACACACACACGCATGCACATAGATACAAATACCTACTTTACAGGTATGCACTTGTCCATTGAGGAACCATTGTAGGACTACACATACGAGTTGACACTTTCACTGTTTTGGATTTAGCAGGAAAAGGCACTATTGGTAACATTAGTCACAGGTCTTCTGGGAACTGTGGATGGTAGCATATTGGAGGAGTGCACATGTTCAGTGGGGACTGAATGAGACTCATTACAGTAATTAAAAGCCTTTCCACACATGCTTTCGTTCTCACAGGGAGCATTAAGAAGACTGCAATGCCTGTTCACCTTTGGGAGCTTTATGTTAGATATAATCACCCTGTTCAAGTCCTGTTGTGATGGACATGAACGTGCATGCGGGTGGTTTTTTTTTTTTTCATGTGTGACTGATATGGTTGCCACAGCAACAGCCCTAGCTGGCTCATGAGGCAGTGTGGAATTGAAGGCAACCCCCGTTACCCTAAGCATCCCTGCTCTCCTTTCTCTTTCCGAGCGGCAGACTTCAGTCATCCCCTAGATGGATGATGGGGGAGGGTTTCCTACTTTGAAGGGGATAAGGGTGGTGGTGGCGTGGTTGGTTGAAGGGGGGGGGGGGGGGTGGTTTAGAGTTCTGGGTTTGGGACCAGTGCCTCATCATGTGTGTGTAAGCTTGAGAGCAGACAAAGAGAGTGGAGATGAAGGAAGTGACAAGTAGAGAGCACATATGTGTGTGAGAGAGACTGAGTGGGAGGAGAGAGAGTGAGGGAGGAGATATCAGTGGCAGAGAGGATGCTCCCTGAGAGTGTGCGACAGTCTAAAGAGCTGAGAGTGAGGCAAGCAGGTGGACAACTGATGAAAAGCAGCAAGTGAGCTGACTGAAGCTGGAGAGAGAGAAGAGTAAACAGAGACAAACAGAGAGAGGAGATAACTGTGAAAGAGAGGGAGGGAGACGCTCAACTGAAGGAGAAGCGTAGACAGTGAGTCATCTGCCTGAGTGCTGGTCACTGTCCGGACTTCCCAGGGAGCTGCCCAGCGTTCAGCTGCCACTGTGTGAGTAAGTTTGCTGCTCCGCTCCACGCAGGACATCAAGTTGCCCGCGATGACATGCTGCGACTTCTTCACGTGGCTGATTTCTGTGGCGCATCACTAACCAGCTGGGGTGTGTTATGTAATTTGTTGTGGTGTTGGGATGAAGCTTAGAGCTGCAAACTGATCCGCAGGAGGGCTTACGTGGTAATGCTATACACAGAGCATGCAGGTGTGTGTGTACAGCAGTATGTAATGTGTGCTGCACAACGTGCTTGTGATGAAGGAGCATTTTGTAACATTCCGTCTGTCATTTTGATGTGTGTGGGGAATAGATGGTATATCTTGTTGCCTATTTATGTCATTATTATACACTTTGTTTTCCTGTGTACGCAACAAACTACTCCGGCTCTTCCTGACCAAGTATCACCTTTCATTTCTTTGATAACACAATCTTTAAACCAACTGTTAAAAACAAAAGCATTTCCTTTGACATGAACATAAGTGTGTTCCCTGCATCCATCTATTGTGCATCAGCTCTAATTAAGAGTTCAGGGCAGCTGATGCCCAGTCGTATCCTGCTCTCCCATGGGAGAGCTGCTTAGGGCTCCTCTCCTCCTTCATGTTTATTGAGCCTGCTGAGAAAAGGTTCTTTAACCCAGTTGTTCCCATTTCATTTAAATGATGTGGGTCCTTCCCTGATTGAAAATTCACTGGTTGTATAATAGCAGGCAGTGCTGTGCGTTAATGATTCACGCTCTCTTTTCTTCACCTGTATTTGATTTCGAGTACTCTCAGTGAACGTGCAAACAGATTTCCATCTCGGTCACTGTCCCTCTTGAGCAGCTGTTTGTTTGAGCTTATCTACATCCTCAACACAACCAACACAGCTCCATACATTCACTACTATAACTTACTACTGTGAAAAATAAAGAGTTTTTTGGGTTGAAGAGTTTTCCTTTTTGTCTCTTATGGAGTTATATATTGCACTGAATGACACTTAATTGTTGAGCTTGATGCCTTCAGACTGTTGGAGGGCAAAGCACCTTGTAGATACAAAGATATGATACATATTTCATTTTGGCTGCTGTAGTCTCCTTTAATCATTACAGATGGCAATATATGCATTTTTCACTTTGCATTATCGCTGCTTCGGGATTATTTCAGATCCACTTTCACGCCGCTCGATCGCTTTGTGTATTTGAAATAGATTGCATTAATCAAACAAATTGAAAGACTGAAAGCCTGCCGTGCGAACCAGCCGCTTGTCACTGTCAATAGGGCGCCATATTCAGCTGGCAGTATTGATCAGTGATCCCGTGTGGATAAATCCTAGTAGAGATATTGAGTATAAAGCAAAGGATGTGTGACAGTAGTGCTGCTTAGTTTTGCATTAGCAGTGTGTTACTCTCCTGGGTTTGTGAAGACAGACGCTCTCTTTGAATAAATGTGAAACTGTAACTGTTGTGTCCCAAGACCCCTGAAGTGTTGGTGAATAGCAGCTTATGCAGTGAAAGAAATGAAGAACCTGGAGGGATGTGATGTGCCGTCTTTTGTGGATGATTTTTATGTTGAAGAATTTACATAATGACTTTTAACAAGTACTGGGCATAACTTTTATGTTGTTAGACAGTTATGAGAGCAAAACTGCAGACTCTGAATGAATGAATTTAGAGGAGAAGGAAGCATTTGGGCCCCAGGTTTAAATCTTTATGAGCAGTGCACTGCTGATTAGACTGTACAGATGATTCCTTGTGAAAAGAAAAGAAAGAGTCACAGTTCTTAAATTCATTTCTAGAAGCCTTATCTGAATCACAGCTTCTGTTTTTAGAGTATTATAAATCAGAGGCCCTGTTTGTGCATCTTAAAATGTTAAATTTACCACTTTACATCACCAGAGACATAAGTAAATTTATTTTAATTACTTAAAAATCTTTATTTTAATAACAAGAAATGCTCTGTGCCTCTCTGTGAGCTTGAGGCTATTGCAAAGCATCAGACCACCCGTCCATACAAATGCACTCTGCTGCTAAATGAGACCAGCTACATTTCCTGCGGCTTTGGCTTTTGATGTCCTCTTGCTTGATCTCAGACTGAGTGACCTTTTCCGACTGAATGTTCTCTTGCATCTGTCTGATTGCAGGAAACAAGATGGGAGCGACCCCCGAATCTCTGCGACACTAGAGCCACAGCTGTTCCAGCCGACACTCCCATACAGCACCTCATCATTCCACAAGGTAGGAGGAGATCGGGGGGGGGGAGTTTGCACTTTGATCCCTGACCTTATCCGAGGGGCTGCTGTGTGACCTTTCTGTCTGTGATGTTTGTAAGGTGTCTCTGCTCATCATGTCTCTACACCTGCTTCTGTCTGGATGCATTGTCTTGATGTTCTGTCTGAGACTTTATGATTGTTGTGGGTTTTTTATTTTACTTTTCATTATTGGGTGATTGTTTTTTTTTTTGTTGTTGTTGTTATCTGGTTTAATTAATAAAAAATCTATTTATAACAGGAAACTGTCAGCTTGTTGAATACCATTTCAAAGCCTTACAAGTCTCATCATCAAAGCAGACAAAATACAGTCTCTCTTGGCAGCTGTCATTTTTCAGTCCAAACAGATGTTGCTGAAACCTCCACCATCATCTAAAATATGTCACCAAATTAGAAAGTCGTTAAAGTCTCATCAGTCTCTGTGTGAGATTCAATGGTTATGTAGTTCAGTGTCACTTAAAAGTAACCAACTATTTTTGGAGGCGTTTTATAAAGATGAGCTTAAAGGGATGGTTCACCCAAAAATGGCCAAAAAAAAAAAAGAACGAAAGAAAAACAACACAATAAAACTACAAAATGTCTCCATAGTGCTTGCCCTGAGTAATCTCAGTGTCCTGACGCTTCAGGACATGCCAAGTTATTTGGGAAAACTTCACTGACGCCATGTTCTTAACCTCACTGTTCACTGTAGTCTGTAGCTCCTAACATGCTACAGACAGACCTGTGTTACATGTCACAGACACATACACCTGCCAGACTTGCCCTCCAATTTATCCTGCAGATTGAACTGCGGCGTCTGCTTCAGACGTTGTGTGCAAATGTGCACCTGGCTCCCGTTTAAAGATTCATTGCAGGTTGGTCCCACTCAGTTGTCTCCAAATCACTAAAACAGATTTTAATGATTTTTTTCCCCAACTTCTCTGCTTTAAAGCCCTTGGGCGGAACTTTCACTTTGTGTTGATTATGCAAAGTGAACAAACTACTTACTCTCGTAAAGACCTTGCCTAGCACGAGCATTTGCTTTGGAAGAGAGTGAAAGAAACACACAACTTGTTTGCACAATACCAGTTCAACCTCAAACACAAAAAATTTAAATTATCTAAAGAAAAATATCCCACTGTTTATTAAAAAAGAGAACAGCGGATCGATCATGCTCATGCTTCGAGTCTGTGTGCCGTAAAGTGTTTTGTAGTGTTTTTTGCTGACTGAGTGGACCGGGCAAAGGCATTGTAAAAAACAGAATAGTTATCTCTTATCTCCTTGCTGATGGTCTCATTTGCTGATTTAGGCATCAGTTTTAAATTTAGACTTCTTCATAAACAGTTAAAAGTTCCTCATAGAGACTTAATAAATCAGCTTAGCGCGATCTATTATTCTCCCATTCAGAGGAAATCGCAAGAATAAAGACTAAATTGCTGTGGTTAAAGATTCAGAAGATAAAGAGCAGGAAGTAGGAATGTTCAAGTAGGGAATCGTTTCAAAAAATCTATTGAGACTCAGTATTAAATCAGTCTTGCTGTCAGAATCTTCTACCTTTGGCACGACTTATTATAAATGCGCGACTTGCCATGAAAAAACCTACCTGGGATATTTTGGGAACTGAGAAACTGAACAAAGCTGAGCTCTGTGGTGATTAAAAGTGGATTCAATCTCACTCACGTCAGATTGGATTCATGAGGTAACTCACACTTGGGATGGGGCTTACATTTTTTGCAGTGGGACTCGGTCTGAGCAGAGCAGTAAGAGAAAGAGATTAAAGGAGAATTTGGAGATTGGGTTGTTCTACCGCCACTCTTGATCTCTGCTTCGCACACGCCATCTGTAGGTACCTCAGACTTGCTAGTTAAATTAAGTCTGACAAGGAGAGGATTTGTGAAACTTGTGTGTCTATAGATATGCAAGAGATGGAAGCAGCCACCAAAGATATCCAAAACCTTGCATTTTCTCTCGTATTTTCCCCATTTTTCTTAACATCCCCAGGGAGAATCAGCAGAAAAGTGCATTAAATATCTTTTTCACTTCAAAAAAAATTCAACAGCAGTTAAATTCTGATTTACTAACCTAATTTTATTCGAACCTTTTGAGTTGTTCCAGGCAAAAGAATGTATGATGAGCATACTGAGGGTCAGCATGTTGATGTGATGTACTGTAGTATGATAAGGGCTTAGTGGGGCAAGACTCAGAGGAGCGTATCACTTTAATCAGAGCCATGCGAGAACCAGGTCAATCTGTAATTAACCCCACCAGGTCTTATGGTCACTACCCAATTCAAACCACATTGTTACACTGTCATTTTAACAACGTTGCATATTGCTATGTACCCACACACACACACACACACACACACACACACACACACAAAACAATCACCAACAGTCAGAGTTTCTGAGTTTTTCTATAGTGTCAACACAAGCCAATTACAAACAAAGTATGTATCTCAAATAGCGCCTGACCAATATGCAGTGCTTTAAATGGGCCGGTGTGCACAGGCACGCAGAACCTCCACTTGTAGATTTTACCCCCCCCCTTTTTATGGCGTACCAGGACCTCTCACAAGCTCCCAGTACTCTTTCCTGCGCTCTCCATATCAGAGTGTCTCTTGGCAATTCACAATGACACTTAAAATACGTTAGAGTGTACTACCTGATACTCACTAATTTGTTCTCGTGGAGGTGGAACGTCACATTAACACTAACTCCAACTCACGAGTTACAACAATTTTGTATAAATAGGAAAAAGCAAAGGAATGAAAATTAGACAGGCGTGGCTCCCAAAGCTCAAAGAGGAACAGGAACCAGATTCTGATGCTGACACACCTCTCTGACAGTCAAATATATATATATATATATATATATGTAAATTACTTTGTTTCATAAATTAATTTTGTGAAAATCAGCAATCA
>JAQLOL010000009.1:21688276-21699230 GCA_029783665.1 Naso thynnoides | reverse complement strand
GTTCAAAAATCTCCTATTTTATGTAATTATGTTTTTTCCAACTGAAGGAAACAGATAAAAAGAAACAGAGACTGAAGAAGAGGACGCGAAGCCCTGCCAACCACCTACAAGGCTGCGTCCCTGTTCAGAGTTTCTCCGCACAATTTGAAAAGTACCAGTTCTCTCGCCAAAGAGTAAAAACACATGATGCAGATCACTGCTTTGGGCTGACTGATACAAGAGCTGAGCTAAGAGAGAAAGAGGAGGGAGTGGGTGAGTGTTCTTCTTTACAATATACAATAGTAATTGTTCCAAGGGTCTAAAGCCGACAAAAAAAGCAGTAAAAAAGCTGAGTTTGTAAGTTTGCAAGCACACAAATACACACACACACACCCTGAGCTCAAAAGGCGATGTGTGGTCGTTGGGAAGAGGCTTTAGTCACTTAGTCCTTCATTTCCTGTGAAGGCAAGCTAAAGAAATCAGCAATGTGCTGCAAATGTTGCACAAACAACTGCTGGCCATATTGATGATCACAACTGGCAACATTCCCCAACTGGGTTGATTTGGGCTCGACACTCAACAGATTGAGCTGTGTGAGTCTCTGTGTGCTCACCATCGCACATGTTCTAACTGTCATAGCAGTCATCTGCTCAAAGCGCTGTGCATACACGAGGAGCACACACACACACACACACACACACACACACACAGTGAAATATTGACACAAGCTGCTGGAAGCCTGGCTATTTTGTGCAGCAAAATGCAGGAAAGGCCTCTTCTTTCAATCATTCAAATCTTGGCCTCTCCAGCTCTGTTTTGGTTCATGTCTTGCTGCTTTTTCAGGGCCCGAATGCATAACACATGCTGAACGTGTGCACTCATGATAATGCAAGGCAGTCTGGATGGAGGCATCTCGTTATGCATGCATTAAGCTCGTAGGGCCTGGGACACGCTGATCGAGGCTCCAGGCGATTTTAGAGGAAACAGGTCTTCAGCTAGGACCTTCAGATTATCAGTTTCCCACAAATACAGGCCCTGGAGAACATCCCCGAGACCTATAATGACAGACACTATGAATTCTGGAGTCAATGAGCCTAACAAATGTTAACAATGCAGCCCCTCTCGCTGTCGCCCCCTTTTCAGCCCCTAACCACCGGGACCATTGTAGCAATTAGTATAATGAATGTGGTTTTGCTGGTAGGTAATCACACACTGTATGGCACAGCCCCCTCTCCCCACGTACAGGCGCTCGGCTATGAATGCTTTGGTTTCATTACAGTGCTCCCCTCAAAAAAAAAAAAAAAAAATGCTCTCACTCCTACTTGCTTTCCCTCTCTCTTTCTCTTCCTTGCGAGCTCGCCTCCTAACTCCTACACCCTTCCTTTCCGCTCCCTTCAAATCTAAACAAAAGACACATCTGGTCTGTCTCTTACCCCCTTTCTCCCCTCTCGCTTTCTTTCTTTTTTAACTCCCTCCTTGTTTCTACCCTGAATCTTTTTCAACTGTTTCTATCAGCATAAGAGCAGCACTTTGTTGGTGGGAAGAGTCGGGTGGAGGAGCTTTGTTAGGGGGTCAAACATCCGACTTCAGACTGTCGCTGAAGTCCAACTGACTGTGAAAGACGACCACTGTATCCCACAACCTCATGTATACAAACTCCTAAGCAGCGGTATGTTACTCTGCCTTTGTACAAGCATTTCTACAGTCCTGTCCATCACCGGTGGACAACATCAGTGGTTCCAAAACTTTTCATCTGATTTATCCCCTCAGTCTGTAGATGGAGCACTGTTAACACCCTTTTATTACTTTAAACTGAGTGTTATTTTTAAAAAGTTCATATTGCAATAGCATTTCATTTCATACAATTGTACTGTCTCCGTCAAATGGAACTCGTGAAGTCGTGTCGTGAAGTCGTGTACAGGAAGGACTTGGCATGAGAACAGCATTGCTAGGGGATGTCAACATGGACGAGAACGATCTCTTGTTCTCCTCCTGGCTGTCTGTGGAAATGTCACATTATTATTTTGGAAACAAATGCAACACAGAGGAAGAGACAAGATGACGAAGGTAGCGATTTGTATGTAGATTAATAACTTGTCCACACTCGCCATAGCTACTTTTGGTCCTGTACCGACCAATCAGCAAACATGTCACAACTCCTGAACTCTGAGTTTTTTAATAAATTCAGCCTACGATGTCCTGAGTACGACGAGCGGGGTTGTTCATATGTTCTCTTCTTGCGAACACGGTAAACACGACCCCGTCTGAAGTCATCATTTGTTCCACGTCCTTGTTGTGGCTGAAGCAGAAGGTTTCAATTGTACATCTATTATTTTTAGCTTTCTTTTTCAATTGTTCATCCATACCTTTAGCTAACATTTTAACCACTTCCCCTTAACTTTCAGCTAGCTATTTTATTGTTTATCCATATTTTTAGCAAGCTATTTCTTTTTTATTTTTTAAATTGTTTTACTGGGACATCACAACATACGTATACAGCATATGAGAGTACGGTCACATCCACTTTTTCATCTTCGTCGGACAAACGAGAAGACAAACAAACACAGGAGGACCAGGGCGATCAAATGGACACAAAAACAGGAATGACCACGTTTCACACGGAGGACTCAAACGCACAGCGCCACCTCAGACGCACAGCTGAACACAGAGCGATTGCAAAGAATATTCCTTAAAGTGTCTTGTTAAAATATGAGAGGACAGGTTGCCATGTAGTATAAAATTTCTTGGTTCAACCCCTCAGGAAAAATTAAATTTTTTCCAGTTTCAGAAATGACATTAAGTCATTCTGCCAGGAGCATTCTGCTTATTTCAACCATTTATCGATTACTTTTAGCTGTTTTTGACTGTTTATTTGTATTTTTAGCTAGCTATTTCATGATTTATCCTTTATTTCCCCTTTATTTCATTTCCCCTTAACTTTCAACTATTTCAACTGTTTATCTGTATTTTGAGCTATCCCATTTATCCATTACTTTTAGCTATTTCAACAGTTTAGCCATATTATTAGCTAGCTATTTGAAGGTTATACTTTTAGCTAACTATTTTAACCATTGCCCCTTAACTTTCAACTATTTCAACTGTTTATCTATATTTTTAGCTAGCTACTTCAACCATTTTATTTATTACTTTAGGCCAGTCATTTATTTACATCTTTAAGCTTTTACTTTATTATACCATTAGTTTTATTTGTGCTTTTGGCGAACAACTCTCTTTCAGAGAGTAAACTTCTTCTTTTGGCTAGGTCCCTGATGAGCACTAGTGTGTGAATGGGTAAATGCTGACTTGAGTCGTTGAAAGATTAGAAAGCACTGTACACATCCAGTCCATTTATCTGTAATTTACCTATTTTGTTTTATAATAGGGTATTTCAACGCAACAATTGCGCAATAGCATTCAATTTATACCGGATATATTTTCTTAACCACACGTTAAGTTCTCCTTTTCCAAATCAGCTGAGCTGTTCTACAATCCTTCTTCACAGCAGCTGTCAAAGTTTCCCTTAGGAAATCACTTAACTACAGGATTCCAAAGCTTGCTGATGAAGTAAACGATGCAGCAGGCACGTGAAAAGGTGAACTTCGACACTGGCTACATCTGTTGAAACTGTGTCACAGGCTGAACTGGAAACATACCGCTGCTCAAATTTAGAACTATTGATTATGTTCTCAAACGATAACCTCCCTCATCCACTGTGCCTCATCAGAGCCCTTGGGGAGTCTCCCGTCTCCACCAAGCCCACTGACACCGTCACACACAAATGAACAGTACAAGTGCACAGAACAAGAAAGAATAGAGCCTTCCACATCTCTATGGAGGTGATTGTTGTTCGTCCAAAGCTGTGTATAAACATGCCCGATTTGTGTTTGTAGGAATCTCCATCTGTGTATTTGTGTGCCACCTTCAGCCCTTCATCGCCATGACCACACAACAAACACAGAGGCTGAATATGAGACTCTCTTCAGGGTTCAGTTATAAGGGAAGTCTATCTGTCCTCTGCGACAGGGTCATACGGGTCACTATGACTCCCAAACTGCCTCACTTTTCACCCCATGAGCTGCCAGAAGCAGACAGCTTCACATCTGGACCCAAGGTGCAACTGAACAGCTATCTTCTTCTGCCTTTTTGGCTTGTCTCGCCTTTTTTTTTTTTTTTTTTTTCATTTCTTAACTTTACATCTCTCCTTTTCTCACTCTCTTCCCAGCCCCATTTCTCTCGATTTCTCCCTCCCTCTCTCAGTTTTATATGGAAAAACATTCCTGGTGTTCTACTCGGCTCCAGTGAAACCTGGTGCTTATTTTCAGTGCCCTAAATTGATAGCAAATGTGAGGACAGATCCCTCCTCTCGTTCTCTCTTCCCTCCCCCCACCTCCTCCCTTTTTGGCATTAACAGTGAGGATACGTGGAACATTTTCGTGACCATATTGAACCCTGGGGTTTTATGTTTTTTAAGGTGTTCCCCTTTATATTCAGCTGCATGTGTTTTTGTTGAATTTCTAGGGAGAAAGTCTACAGCCTGAGAGTCTCCTTGAGAGCAGGACTGAGTCATAGACTTTTTGTTTTTCAATAAGCCCCCCACTGCACCGTGGAAACCAAACCTGGTTAGCCTCAGCTGTCTTTACCCATAATTCAACAATCCCAGTGTGTTTGTTTTCTCATTTTGCCTCTCTCTCCCGCTTTTGGTCTCTTTCTCTGACTCTGTAAGTGAAACCCTAACTGCTCCCTTCATTTTGACGCAGCCAACTGAGTTCTGCTGGACCAAAATGCCCTCTATTGTTATGGATGTGTGCCGGGGAGAGAAACTGAGCCTTGTAGATCGTTCCTCTGTGGGTGAAGCTTATAATGGTTTTCATTAGAAAATGGGGGAAGAAAACCCAGTCAGCTCCTTGTGAAGTCTGTTTCTGCTTCAAAAAGAAAATTGAGGACTTTGTGGGCAAAGGTGTAGCCTGTAACTTCTATGAAAACAATACAAAATAAACCTTAAAAGTTTCTCTTTTATCTTTCTTTGCTTCTCTCTATGTGGACAGACAATGCAACACTCATTTCAGCCGGTGTTTAAAATAATTACCAGTCACAATGAGTCATCAGTTGATCAGCAAATAAATGTGGCTACACTGAACTGTGTTCAAACTTTTAAAATTTCTTGTTTGCAAATTTTTAAGCAGCACAACACAGTAAAGAAGGGATTCAATGCACTCTGAAAGCTAGTTGGTGAGATAGCCACGGCAAGCTGTAGCTGAAGTTAAGTTTACTTTCGTTCCCAGCTCTGTGCAATAGCACAATATCTGTTTTAATGAACTGACATTTTGGTAAACAGTTTTTTAATCCACATAAAGTGCAACAGCTAAATATGTTGGAACAAACAGCTGATTTAAAGGCATCTTGCCTAGCAGGGCAAAAACGTTAGCTTTTGAAAGTTAATCAAACTTGCAAAAACTCCAGTAAATATTAAATATATTAAAATAATATTAAAAATATTGTCTGGCCGACTGGGGGCAGCAGAAGCAAGTTGTTGTATTACATTGACGATAACATTTTATATTAACTGTACACTATTAAGCATTAGTAAAATATTAGTACTCACTTTATCGTTAATAAAGCATTGTTCCTACTTTATTCAACATTAGTATGTGATTAATAAACATTTATAAATGCTTTGTTCTTGATCAATAAGCTTATCTCTAATATGTTAATGATTATGTTTTCATATAGGCTACATATAAATAATGAAATTAGCATTTCTAAAAGAAGCACTTTATCAATAACAAAACAGTTATTGAGGCTTCATTAGTGGTTTGTAAGATTATTTAGAAAGTGTAAGTAAATGATAAACAAATTGTTTAGATATAAATTTATGCATGTACTTCAACATATAATGATTTAGATATAATATACATAAAAGGATTCATGCACTAATGGTCAGTGAATGTGTTAATAGATGTTTATAAACACTTATTAATACTGCAATTCATGAATAATTCAGGTAGTTAGTAACTGTTAGTTAAGTATTTTGTGTGAGCTCATCTGAAGTGAGGACTATCTTTGCTTTACCTTCATGCAGATATGTCCAGATACATGATGTTACACAAAAAGTTTTTACATATAAATACCTTGATATGAAGAGTCATTCACCATCTTTGTCGTGAACAGCACACACATCATGCTCCCTGCAGTTGCTACCCAGGTGCCACCCTCGCCTAAACCTCAGAGTAACCTGACATAGTATTTCCAGTGTGGGAGAATTCAGGCCAAACACACCGATAAATTGGTTTTAACATATTATTGGCCAAAATCGGCCTATCGCAGAAATATCTGTATTGCCCAATATATTCTCTAGTATGTGCCAATATTAAAACTGTTTAAGGCCAGAAAAAATGCCTGGACTAGTGATTTAAAATGGTGAAAATACGTAATTTGCCCAGCAGAGGGCAGTCTGTTATTTAATAACTAGTAAGTGAAGTGTTTGCTGCCCATTGCACTGATGTTTGGAATGAAGCCTGTTAAAACGTAAGATATCCCGCCCCCATTACATATCTCTGTCACAATTATTTGATACTTTTACTCAATAATATCGACCAATATATTGGATATCTGTAATTTCTTGCTGTCTGACAACTGTCGGGCCGTACGCTGAATACTGAATGAAGTTCATATGGGTCAATATGAAGTGACGGAAGCTGCACCTTTTGGTTTTAATCCTCTTTACGGATAACCCCATTTACTGCACATACACAAGGAGTCGGAGGAATCATTGTGAACATAAAAATATTGATTATTACTGGTTTAAATGTTACCTCTTAGTACTTCAGAGCTAACAGTGGGTTGTTTCAGAACTGATCCTCAGTTTGGTAGGCTACTTTCTACCCACTAGTTCTAACATTCGCTTTATGCAGCTTTTGGTTGTTCCTGGTTGGAGGACACTGGTCGGCTAGCTGGTGGTGGTTGAGCTCTGCACGGATGGAGAGCCAGGCCTGCTTGTTTATATTGGCCAACTTTCAGCATTCCACATGTCTTTGTGATTTTTAGTTCCCTGACCTCAGGAGACCCTCCAAGCTACTGTAAGTTATACTCACACCAGGAGCACAGATGGATCAGGAAGAAGTGATAAAATCCTATGGGTGCTTGGCTGGTTTCTAAAGGCGTGTGTAATGAAAAATACAGGCCACACTGAAGCTGCCACTGCAAATAAACTCATCCTTTGAAATATTAGCTGATGACTCCTGTATTTCGGATCTCTCCCGCAAAGACTGTGGAGGAAAGTATGCCTTAGACGTACAGGAAATTTCAGCGCTGGATCACCATTAGAAATAAAGCCAACAAATTTTTATGTTGAAAAACGTATATGTGGCATGCTTAAGCTATATCAAATTCAATCATTCAACTGTAATTACAAAGTTATGCTCAGTTCCATAAGAAATTTGAGCTGCAGCTCTAAACAGGGTCCAAAAGCTACAGTTATCAGTGCCGTCACAGTGTAGATAAGAAGATAGAAGCAGCGTGTCGAAATTTCCAACTGGCACTCCAAGTGGAACAGGGGCAGGAGGCTACTGTGCCACAGAGTCGGCAATGACTCGTGGGTTGTACCTTTTGCCGCAAGGCATTGTTGGTAGGGTTAGTCAGGAGGTTTCCGAAGAAAATGAAATTATACGCTAACAAAGTCTAGTTAGAGGTGCTAGTAACAAACTCATGCTAACTGCCTGGTCAAGAGAAAAGCACCATTCTATCTCACTCCAACCGCACCCATATGGGAGTGTATTTACTTCTATATCTCTGTATTTAATACCCTCTAACCAAACATGACACCCTGCCCAATGTCTGCACACAGTTCATTGACTACACAAGCAGTCTCTGGATGTTGGCATAACAGTATCAGTGTCACCTTGCCCTACTGTTCCACATTACACAACTTGATTGTCCTAGAAGGCAGCGTAGCGAGCACAGTCCTTCAGACTGTGACTCCATGAGCAGAGTTTAAGGTGAGCGGTAAGAGGACAAAGATAAAAGGAGAATGTGGCAAGTTAGGAAATCAAACTGTGCACGCACAAGATTAGGAGGAGGCGTGGAGGTGATTAGGGGGAGAAGGAGGAGGGAGGAGAGTGTTCATAGCCAAATTAAAGAACAAGTAGTGCCTTGGGGCTGATCTAAACAGGATTTACCTGTTGCTGTCCCGAGGTGACTAGCTTGACTCATTTACTCAACACTGCCGCAGGGCCCAAACTCCCAAAGACCTCGTTAATTAAGGTGCAAGACGTGGAAAACACTCTGTGCGTGTGTAGGTCTCTGCACATACACTTGTAACCTCAATCTCTTTACACACAACTCTCACAGTTTGGGTGAATTTACTAAATTTGTCTGACAACCTTAATGAGAGTCTCAGAAATTCCCGTAAACACACAAACTTTTTTTTTAACATTGTGAAATATACACGTTAGACAAAGAGGTCTCTGTTACAGCACCGTAAACCCTATCACCCCATACTGAATCCGCTTGCCGGGGGGGTGTTTGCTATTCACTTGGTTCGGTTTATTCAAGTTCAGTCGCAGTACGAAGAAATTACGACCTGTAATAAGCAAATCATGTCATGTCATAAATCCTCACAGCAAAATTTTAGGGTGACAGGTGGAGAGGTGGAGGAACGGTGGCAAAAACAGCAACGTACTGGCAAAGGTTGTGCCCGTTCCGAGGTAAGCTAGTCTTGTTGAATTGACATGTCACAACACATGGACTCGACGTATAAACATTCACAGAGCACGCTCATTAGCAGGTCATGGCTGGATGTCACCCCGGAGTTCCCAACCCTATTATTCGGAAAACCTAAAACAATAACTGTCAGCCACAATCGACAAAGCAGGGAACAACGCCTGGACCAGCTCCAACTCCCAGTTCATACCTTCACAAATGGAGACCAAACTGTCTACTACCCCCCCGCCCTCCATCACTAAAAAACACTCCTGTATCCGCCCTTTGCCCTGGGGATGTGTGTCAGGATGGTTTACACACTAAAAACAAACAGGCATCCCATTGCTACAGCAAGAGAAATGGATGTGGGTTTGGACGAGTTGGGAGACGAAGGGAGGAGGGACGGAATGGAAAGAAAGGGGGATAGAGGCAGGATCAGGGTACACATGAAGGAGAGAAAGAGAGGGCGAGGGAAGAAGGGAGAGAAGAAGGAAGGGAGGTGGTGGCGAGGAGCAAGAGAGTGAAAGTTGTCATAAAACGACAATAATAAGAAGCCTCAGTGCCACCCAGTGACCACATCAAGGCTTCTGTAATGACAGGCTGTGCAGAACACATGTCCGCCTGAATGAGGGACTCTGTGTGTGTGTGCGTTTGTGCGTGACGCATGTGCGCCCTTCTGTCAGTGCTAAAAAATGACTTAGTTAACCGAGTAATATTATTCTCAGCATGGACACATGCACAGTACATCATACATACCACAAAGCAACACTCACACGGCCTTTAATTTAGACTACACTAAGCTCTCCACTTGCTCAGGCAGTGTAGGTACATGTGTCCTTTACTGTTTATAGCACAAATTACAAACGTAGTCGCTTACACTGTATGTGTAACACAAACTTTTATGTTTGTGGGCCCTTAAAATAAAGCTCTTGCGGCGTTACTCTTCCTTGAAGAAGTCAAAGTACCGAAATATTTTTCAACCTAATTAAGAAAAACTAGACTGAACATAGAAAAATGAAACTTATTTCACAAGCAGGAGTGCTCTTTTTGGTTTTCCATTTACTCAACTACTGATCCCTATGATTTTTCTTGGCACTCCTTTTGGAGCCCCTGGTTTAGAACTGTGGCTCTAACAGTCAGTACGTTTACATGCACGGTTATGAGCTACGGTTATAGCTCGGTCGGGCCATTTGATTGACTTACTGTCCTTGTCCCGAGGGAGAATCGATTTATTGTCTGACTCCGCTATGGTAGGCAGCGATATGCCCCATGCAGCTGGTGGCGGTTGGACCTTCTTCCGGTTAGCCAAACAAGCAACAAACAAGTTAGCAAGTGGCTAGCTGAGCCCATTTTGAACAGTGAAAACATGGACAACTTTACAACGCTGTACAATTTTGTATCTACACTTTATTTTCGGTGCAATTTCAATGCACACTAACCCTCGTGCTTCAGGGATTCTTGTTTTCACACCAGCTTTTTTTCAAAAAATTAACGCTGTTTGAGTTCCAGGTCAAAGACCGCAGCTGGGACTGTCGATTACGTGCCGATGGCTTAGGTTAGTCCGTGTCTGGATGAGGGACATGCAGGAGTAACTCAACTCCCAGTTGCATTATCTGGATGTGTTAGCTTGATTTTGAGAAATTCAATTTAGTGCGATTTCAGTCGGACTAACATGTTTACATGCATTTTAAAAGTCTGGTTTTAGCCGCACTGACACAATAAGTAAAGTTCTCTAACGTCATGTACACAGACGGAGTTCTGAAAATGTCGCGCTACTCTTTCATTGCTGTCGAGCGACACGTATCAAATGTGTCGAGTGAAAAGCAGAAATAAGCCTTCAATCAGCTGTCCTTTGACTTATGGCCAACCTTTCTACTAAATCTTGTGTAAGTCTGTGAATCCACCCAGAAGTTATGCACTTTTTTGCAATAGGCGACTGCTGTTGCCACGCCCCCTTTTAGCCAGTTGGCATAAATACAAACACACACACAGACTTGACTTCCAGGCCAAATTTCAGCCTCCTTGGGCGAAAACTGTGGCTGCCGAATAGTGGGGAATTTTTGTGAACTGACCGACCGACCAACCAGCCAATCAGCTGACTGAGAGAGTGACCTACAGCGGCGCTGGTTGCAGCTAAAAACACACAAGCTTTGAGATGAGGAAACCAGAAACCAGAACAGATGTGTTAAATGCAAGCTGACTTCTCAAGTTTTAAGAGTCATTGCTTTACCGCTGTACTGAGCTCAAAAATCCCGCAATGGAACAAAAAAAAAAGCAA
>JAQLOL010000009.1:21672783-21688176 GCA_029783665.1 Naso thynnoides | reverse complement strand
AACATATGTACGCAACAGCTAATGCTACTGTCGTGTAATATTTTCCCAAAGTAGCAGGTCGGCGAACAACAAACTTGTTCAATATCCGTGTTGAACTGACGTATCTGTCAGTGCTTGCTCATCCCAGGTGAATGTTTGGGCGAAGCAGGAGAATAATCCTGTGCCCCGGTTGGTCAAATTCTTCTTTTTTTGTTTTTGGCAGGGTACGCACCGCTGCCCCACGTTGTTAGGCTTGAATACTACATGTGCACAAATGAAATACAGGCCTCTCAAGCTTTTTTTGCGTAGTTTTACGTGACAAATCGTACCAGCGTACTTTGAGGTCAAAATGCATACAGGTTGGCAGGTCTGCATTAGGGCCTACTTTTAAATTCACAAGACTGGCTATATTTTTATTTGCTACACTAAAGCGACGCCCTGCACCTTCTGGCCTTAATCCCTGCCAGTAAAATATATGACCTGTTCAGGGTCCCACATTAAGGTTTTTTCCATCTTGCCCTGCTTCTCAAATCTACTTGCCCCATCTAAATTCCTACTTGCCCTGCCTGGGACATACTTGTTCTGGCTGTGTGGTTCATACATTTCACTCGCTAAATAAGAAAGTAAACAACCCAAAAATATTTTAGAACAAAATCCAACTGACATCATGTTGTGGTGGTTAACTGATGCCAGGAGCAGTTTGGGGGCCCAAATCCTAATCTCACCCAGGGCCCCAAACTGTCCAGGACCGGCCCTGCTGTGACCGGCTGTCAGCAGCTGCAGGAGGAGAGACTCGGCGGTGCGCCGCGTTGTGAGAAGGATGCTGCTCACTTTACGTTCTCGTGACTTTACTTTGTGTGACTGTGTGGTCATGTGACGGTTTCCCATCACACTCTGGACTCTGACAGACAGACTGACGGCTGACTGACTGATTAAGGAGTGCAGCGCGGGTTAAACGCGCAGCGATAAATCAGGTAACAAAGGCGACGTCTCACGCGTAAATCTTTGAATCTTCTTCATGACGCTGCGTGTTCACAGACTTTTGGTCATGGGTCATCTTCACTTCCTGTCGAGGCTCCAAAGCGAGCAGCACGGGCCTCGTGGGTGAATGCACTAACGCGTTTCATAATAACCGTGTATATATTGAGGAAACGGATCAGCTGACTGATCATAAAACGTTTTATATGCTTTTGGCATTTTGTACTGGGGTGGCGGTCACAGTAACATGTTAAGAGCAGACACGCTGCTCCTGCTTCACGAGATGATGCTCCTTCTCTCCGCGGATCTCCGGTAAAATTTATGAACGCGTGTAATAATTACCACGTACTGTGTCTCAAAAAAAAGAATGCTTCCATGTGAGGGATTGTCCCGCAGTAAAATTCCAAATTTTCAAAATCTTATTAACTTATGCGAGATACCGGCAATCCCGCGCCGAATTTTAGGCCCTGCTGTCTATGGTATCTTGACGTTGAGGTGGACAAAGCATTAGGCTAGCATGCTAACTAAAGCAACAACAACATGTAAACATGGCAGAGACTAGCCTGTGAGCAAATATCCTCCCATCAAATGTCACAGATATGTCCGCTGTGCAGCTAGCATGTATGTTCAGGGCAAGTGGTTCAGCTACATAAACAGAAAGAGAAACAGGAGCTTATAACGAATGAAGCCAAGAAACTGTTGAAATTTATTCCAAGTAAAACCTGAGCAGGTCCAAAATAAAATCAGCAAAGTTTCACCCTAGAGTGTGATAAACAGTGTGTGTAAGACACGGCTGTTTACCAGAGTAGACCTGGACAAAGAATGCCAGACAGGCAGCAGTGGAGCAATGGAGGGACCTGAGCCCAGGAGAGAAAATCCTGTTCTTTTTCACAAACACCTTGTCGGAAAAAAAAAAAGCCTGACCACAAAAGAGGCTCTGTGCTTGAGGCTATTTCAGTTAAGAGTTCTAGCCAGGACAGATCCACTGAGAGCATAAGTGAGATGGAAAGAGAGAAAGAGAAAGGGGAGCTTTATTTGGTTAACAACTTCCACGAATCAGTATGGGGGAAGAATGTGGGTAATTTGGCTCTGTTTGTTTTGCATTAGGACATAAAATATGTTGGGATTACTTCATCACACATCTTAAGCCCAGTGAAAAGGAGATGGGCGAGAGTCTATAAGAGGGAACCACAATTTCTTTGGAAACTGGGTTTTGGGTAACATATCATATGTGTCTCACTGGGACAACAGCCTCAGCAAGGAACAGTGAAAAAAATGAGTTGTTTTTTTTTTAAAGTCAAAAAAATTGCCTCAATCGACATCAATCGACATAGCAAACTATCTGGCAGGGAGACTACGATGTAGAGCACCGGCCTTTTTTTGTCATAAGTAGATCTACACCCACAATCCTGTGACATGAACTCAAATACGCCTTCTCCATCAGTGGCATTACTTTTTCTACGTATCCATCACTTTAAGCTATTCACTATTATCAATGCCTCTTAGCTAAAAGCTATGGAAAAAGGAAGAATAGTTAGGAAACTTTAAGTTATTTATTGATAAACCAGCTATTTGATAATTAAACAATCAGCTGTTTCACCAGTTCGTCTGCTACTTGGACAACTACTTCAGCTCAGTGTCAATTCGTTATTTTTATACCATTTATTCTTTAAATTTAAAGTTTCATGATTCAGTGAGTAGCGCACTTTAAGCTAACTGTTTGAAATGTTTACCATTAGCTTTATTTACGTCAACAATTTTTACTTTTTATCCATTACTTTGAGCTCTTCATCATTTATCCATACCTCTCAGCTAAAAGTCATTAACAAATAAAATTGTTAGCTAAATCCTTTAACCATTAATCATGTACTGGCTGTTTTTTAATCATTAATTTATTTCTTTTAGCTAAGTTTAAGCTACCTATTTAAAAAAATTGTCAATTACCTTTAACAATTTCTACCTTTTGGCTTCTACTTTGAGCTAATTATTTGAGCTATTTATAATTTCAGCTATTTTTATTTTTTCTGCTTCTTTTAGCCATTTATTTTTCATTTCTAGCAATTTCAACCATCTATCCATTAACTTAGTATGTGCTAACTGTTTTTCAATTTCTTTTAGCTAACTCGTGCAACTTGATAACTACTTTTTAATGCCCCCTTAACATACAGTACTTCTCGTACTTCACAATGTGTCCATGTACACTATGTACCATGTACCAAGGTAACTGCAGAAGCACCCCTCAGTTGGGATTTGACAGATATCTGATCGTGTATGTGAGTAGCGTCTTGAAAGTGAGAGCTGTTACGTGTCTAAAAGTGATGTTGACATACTTGCTGTCGGTCATGCAGGGTAAACACTCGGTATATTCTTAGAAGATTTTATCCATACTGGTGCTGGAGTTTGCTGAAAGGCCATAAAACAGCAGCTCTCTGTGTAAGCCATCTTTAGTTTGCTGGGATAATCGTGGCTCTTATCATAAGGATTTCCCTATGTAGCTGCCAGGATTGTGTAGTTTGAATTCATGCCCAAAGACAAAATCTTTCAGTATATCAGAAGGGGAAAAAATTTGTATCAGAGACAAAAAAGTTGGCCCTAGAGTAATCACATTAGCCTGTGTATTTAGGTCCTGCTGGTGGAGGAAAACCACCCGGGATGGAGGTAGTGGGGATAATGGGACTGTTCCTGATGCTTTCCAGCGTGAACAGTATCTCGTTAGGGTCCATTTTACAGCCAGGCCAGAGGGGAAAGTAAACTCAGATGAAAAGAACAGAAACAGCAGGAAAAAAAATGAAAGCAGGGATCAGAGATGCTCTTAGGGCCAAAACCGCAGATAAAAATCTAACCACAGAATGAAGGCCAGATTGCTCTAATTCACTGTCATCTCAAGTTTTTGTTGGGGTTTTTTTTTTTTTTTCTGTGAGGAGGGAGAGAGCGGGACGGAGAGTGTGGCAGACAGAACCCCTCTCCTCCCTCCTTCCTGCCCCGTCCACCCGCATCCCCCTCTCTCCTCTATTCAGATTTACTGCTCTTAAATTGTTTGCCCTCTGCTTTTAATGGCCATCTCTAGATCATCAGCTCTTAAAATAAACATGGAGGCTTGGATTACCTTCTCCATCGCCATTCCACTGAGGCAGAACTTACTTGCAGGGACTGTGCCTCTCTTTCTGTCTTTACGTTAGTTCTCTCTGCGTGCACTCCCTGTATGTTTGGGTTGCTGGAGGAGAGCCTGGCATTAAAGCTGAGCAGCGTAAGAATGAAACCAAAGAGGTCTCAGCGGCAGGGTGGTCTGCGACTAATAATACAGCAATCAAATGTTACTGTACGGAGAGCAAACAGAGAGAATCGGCTCTATTGCCGCTGCTGCTAAGAAGGATATCAGAGTAAATACTACCTGATGATACGTGTAATTGTAATATTTAGTCTTCACAACTTTCTGCTTCAGTGGTGACAGATTACACCCAGTCAAGGACCAGTGAGCGGGACCCAGTGGGGCCTGGTTACCCCGCAGCCTAATCCCAGGTCCCATGCCTGCCACAGGACAGCTGGGTCATATCACTGTGTGTACATTTTTGTGCGTGTTTGCTTGCAAATGCGGTCGCTTCTCTTCAGCCACACATACACGGCCCACAGGCATCAGGTGTGAAGGGGGTTCAGCTGCTGGCTGAGTCCAGAGAGGAAACTCGTACGCTCTGCCGCCAGACAGCGTTTGTTGTTGCTCTGCCTGCTTCCATGGCACACATGAGCACATGCATGGAAGCACACACACGCGCTCTCTGAGAGCACACACACACACAAACAGCACCTACAAACACACTTCACACACTTCACTCCTATGGACTTCCAGAGAGCCGCGGGGGAAGTAGGCGTAATCTTTTAAGAAGAAAAACAGATTGCTGTAGAAAAACGAAGGGGAGGGGATGCTCATGAGGCTCATGTTACTGAATGATAACAATTCAGTCGGCCAACTCGCATGCAACACTTGTATTAATATGGGTCTATATACTGTTCCTATCCGTGCTTGTTAGGCTTGAAGGCCATGACCTTGTTGCTCCCTCTAGCATTCCTTAAGTCTGCGCTAGGAACCATTGGGGAGTGACAATGACAAATGGTTACCCTCCTCCATACGACACGAGCGGAGGCTACAGGTGGATGCAGGGGAGGAAGAGTATCAGATGAGGAGGGAGAAAACAAAGGAGAAAGCACGATGAATAAACAGTCCACCCATATGACCAGTAGAGATGTTCCAGTACCATTTTTTCCTTCCCAATGCCAACTGCAATACCAAAACTTGCATAGCAGCCGATACCGAGTACTGATCCGATTCCAGCGCAAAGAAATAATTCCTTATAAACATGAGGTGTAATCATAATTTAGTAAAATAAAAATATTTAAATAAAACACTATAAAACAGTCCCGCAACGGCAACTTAAAAAGTCAAATCTAGGAAACGCTTGCTCTGTCAAAGCTCTCCATTCTTCTTCGCTGCTCTTAAAAATAGTAGTTGACAGTGGCAGTGCAGTGCAGCTTCCTACGCACTGTTTTAGAGCAGCAAAGAAGAGTTGATTTCAGGTATGGAACATCAGCCAGTGCTAACTAAGCTAACTGGGAAGTAGCTTGGCACTGTTTAGCGGTACATATGACATGATGTTGGATCGGTGCGCAGGCCGGTGTACTCGCCAGTACCGTTACCAGCAGTTTTGGCAGTATCGCAGGTGTTTTCTGATTCTGGCATCGGTATCGGAACATTTCTAATGACTACGGGTGTGTGATATGGTGATATTAGACAGTGAACGGTTAAAAATGTGTCCGCCATCAGCCGTGCACGTTCTAGCTGTTGCAGTTCTAGGCTCCATTCCGCTCCTGTGCCTCCCATAGATACACACAGAAAAACTGAACACGGCAGACACGTGGCGCCTTCTTCTCTCCCCTTTCACAACGTAGTCTTGTAAAACAAAACCAAAGCATCATGAACAAGTCGGAGTTGAGTCCGCTTACGTAAGAGAAAGGACTTGGCATTTTCTGTCACTAACTGTGGCCGATATAACCTTTTTTGCCGCAGTATATGAGCTGTGGAAAACTTAACGCCATCATGTCTGGGTTAATGAAGTCATCCGCTGGTCTGTTAAGTTACACACAGAAACAGCTGGGATGTCAGTGTTAGCTAGTAACCTCAGCGTCAGGATGAAGGGGGTCATTTCTTGTCATTAACATTAATTTCTGCTCTGTATCAGTCGTGCAAGTCCTGCAAATGTTGGAAAATTTAACAACGTCGTGTGTGTGTGTTCACTGTCTGATTCAATGTCCGGATGTCGAGACGTTCGTGCCTTCAGGACGTCAGTGACGTCAAGAGAACGTCAGTGCTGACCGGCTGTCGCAACACAGCCTCACACGAATTCACCGTAAGTGTTCAGTATTTTTTTTAAATTTGATCTGTTCACCTATGCAGAGCCTGCGGTTAGTTTACAAAACACATTTACTCTATATGCAATTCTTAGAATTAAATAACTTATAAATCAAAACAAAATAATTTGCGGAAGCAGAAACCAAACAGAAGCCTCACATGCTTGTAAACAAAAGTGTGGCCCTGAATTTGTGGTAATTTATAAAATAGTCTTGACCAATACGAAAAACTAAAGAACTGTGATAAAACTGATGTGACACTGCCATTAAAAAAAAACGGGATATGTTGTTCTTGCCATATTGCCCAGCCAGACTCAGACTCAATTTGCCCTTAGCACACCACAAACATCCAAAACATTGTTTTATCAGCTTGGTACCATCTGACTTTTCCTCATTCTAAATGATTTTGAACTGTTGACGCATGTGAGCACTCTAGAAAACTATTCTTCAAATCTGTTCTGCAGTCGGTTACTGGTGTTGACTGAACATTTGATGTAGCTCCGCCCATCCACAATCCCACTTTCCAAGACGTCCAGTTTGACCGAAATGAACCTAGACAAAAGTTTCATCACTTTGTAAAAAAAGCAGAGAGTTCACTTAATCTGAGTTTTGGCCAAACAAAAGGAATCTACAAAATGTAGCACTTTATGCACGCACACATAATATCAAATATGAACATTTCATCTTGATATTCTGTCTTTATCATCCTTGTCTGCATATTTGGTTCAATAAGGTCCAGAGACGAGGAAGAAACAGCATTTAAAGAGGAAAAAAATCCTCATTTAAATATTCAAATAACAAGAATGTAAATCCAGCGTCAGTAAAACAGCGGCGAGGGTCTTTCCATCACGAGCTCATCTGCTTTTTAAATTACAAAAGATATCCGAGCTACCGTCTCAAAGGGCACGTGGAGCTTTGTGACGGATAAAACTCACACCGAAGCCCTGTGAACTGAACTAAGCCGAACAAAACGTGTGAATAACATTAAAGAAAAAATGTGCTCTAAAATTACAGCTTGACATTTTTACATCTCACTTGGTCCTCGTCCAATGACAAGTGTTTTATAAATCCAGATATATTATCATAATGTCAATAAAATCTAATATCCTTCTTTTCCTCCAGGGAATATTTGGTATTCCTCTGAAGCTCAACTCCAGTTCTGACTGTACAAACTGGAATGTTGACGTACAGTTAGCACAGAGCGGCTACCTGTCATGTTACTTTGTCTGTGCAGAGTCCCACTCAGCTCTACATCATAGGTATCTGTTTATCCATTTGCATAAGTGTGGGGATGCCCGCTATACGGTGAAAGTGATCTGAGTGGATTCCTCTGGCAGAGCTTTGCACTTTGGTTGCCCAAATGTTGGGCCAGAGTGCCACAGAAACGGCTCTGCACTGCATGGCCTCTCACCGTGCCAACCAGGCCAGTCGCTGACACTCCTTGGACATCACCCAGGAAAGGTACAGTGAGGAAAAAAAAAAAAAAAAGCTACGTGTCCATGGCAACCCTATTTATCTGCCTGTCTGGACCGCCATCCAACGCACCGACACAGTAAAGCCGGTTACACCCACCGCAGCTTGATAGCTTTTAGTTTTTGATAGTTTTCGTTTTCCCTTTCAGTCAACGTGCAACTTTTTTTTTTATTAGGACACAAACATATAAAATGCATAAAGCTCAACCATAATATTGGACATGTGTTATTCTGATAATTAAATCCAAACAAACAATGCGATTTCACAAACTTCTCTCCCCTTAATCTTTTCCATACTTCCATTGCTCACCAGAGAGGAAGGGGAAAAAAAGCTGTGTTGTTTTTCTATCTTATGAAATTTATGCGTTAAAGCTGCCAATAAGAATTCAAATGAGTCTGAAATTATAGACGAGAGAGTCGAGCGCTGACAGTTGACGGGCATAATGAGAATGTTACCATCCAGAATTATGCCTGTGAAATGGAGCTGGCGGCCCACATGAGAAGCAAACAGACGGAGAAAGTGAGTGAACGTGTCAGGTGATTTGGTGATTTTTTTGAGCGGGAGCCCGGCGCTGGACGGAGCCCTGCCCTGGAGAGCGTCCTCAGAGGAGGAAAAACGGAGGGAGACCTGAACGAAGAGGAACGAACTATTAAATTAAAAATATGACAGAGGGATGAGTGAAGGTATGCTGCTGAAGAAAGTCCAAATCAACTCTCACGGATACACAGAAAATAGCACAAAGTCCAGCAAAATTCTGGAGAGGGATAAAAGAGCAAACTGCCGCTTCAGAAATCAGTGTGATAGTTATTATTGTCCAATCATCTTCATCTCAGGCAGAGCTGCGAACTGCAGTGGCTTAAAAGTGACGTGAGAAAAAAAACCTCAAACACCAAAGACAGATTCCTTTCTTCTCTCCAATCGCTTGTTCAAAGTGTAAATCCCTCTCTTCAATTCTTTGTCTCCGCCTGAGCGACGCATTTGCTGTTCAGCTGCTCGGAGACGCGGCAAGTTTATTTATTTATCCATTTCCCCATTAATTAGAACATTTGCGCTGACAAACGCAGAAGTAGTCACATTAGCGCCTAGTTTACACCCACCTTCCCCTGGCTATCCACTCTCAGGGTGCACAAGTTGGAGGGAATGCTGCGTGTTTTAAATGAAAAAGGCACCCAGGTGCACTTGTCAGACACACAAAAACACTTTAAACACACCCTGCCAGAATTTATGAGCTCTGAGAGGGAGATATTTAAACACATCAGATAGACAAGTTAATTAGATGAGTTAGTCTAATTAAAAACGGAGAACGGGAAGCCTGAAAAAGCGACATTTTCCTTTGAAACAAGTAGAAAATAAAGCAAAAATAAAGGGTGAATTAACATGGAGTGCCAGTCAGTCCATACCGTGCTTAGCAGTGGGAACGGGACCCCCACCCCTGCGACCCCATATATTCACTCTGTTATTTCAGGGAACAAAGGCGAGGCTCTCAAGGCCATGGGTGGATCCATGAAAGGAAGAAAGGAGTCCTGCTCCTGGTCCTGGCTGAATGGAGGCCTTTCACACTTAGAGAGGCCTGTTTACTCTCCCTCAATAATGCCTCTAATTTTCTGATCATTATTGAGTAATTCCATCCACCCCCACACCCGGCGTTTAACGCTTTCTCCAATCACTCACAGGGCCCCCGTCCCGAATGATGTGCAATACATCAGCCGTAATCCTGCCTGCCATTTCCTGCTCTGCCAGGACGAGAGGATGTCTGCGGACACACCTGAAGACGGTTAGCAAAGTCACAAATATGCAAAAGAAAGCAGCCATTTTATTCACACAAAGGAGAAATCATTCAGCACTGTTGATGTGCCAGTAATGTTTTTTCCACATGTCCAATCGCTCTCTCCTCTGATTGCAGAGGAGCGGCGCTTTATCCTCCATTTTGTTTTGGACCTGAATCCACAGCAGCACCCTCACACCGAGGAACAATGTTCACTCTCGGCTAAAAGCCGGTGGAAAAAATTCTGAACGAAGAGGGGAAAAAAAAAAGAGAGAGAGAACACGTTTGGTAACACGATAGCCATTTTATTCAACGCTCCATCGTCTCTATAGAAATAAGAGCGAATTTTACGTGTTCGCCTGTTCCTGGCAACCTGCTGTGCAAAGGAGTGTCGGCGGTGGCGTAAGGGGACATGCAGAGGGGAAGACGTGTTAAGCGAAAACAAGGATATGGGGGGAAAAATGTTAAAATGAGAGAGAAAGAAAAGGATCAGAAGGAGAGAAGTTGGCAGAGACTGTGTCGGTTTGAATAGCTGGCACCTTTCAAACAGAGCTGCAGCTTTGGGTGCCAAACGCTGCCAACCAGCCCCACTAGCCTGAATATGTGCCCTCCCTCTCTCTTTGTTTGCAGCATGGCATTTTGCATCATCTTTATTCTACGCTTTTCTTTTTACTTTATATCAGCGCTCAATATCATCCTAACAGCAGTGACTGGCATTTTTTAACATTAACTGAAAGAGGAAATAAAGGCAGAGGGAGAACCGAGGGAGATGTTTATTCATCTACTTAGCATTAATGTTTGTTTCAAGGCTTTTATCTAAGTTTTTTTATGTAAGAGGATTTTGTTTGCATATAATTGCTAATTTTTTGAATTGGAGACGGTTTTAAATCAAAGCAAAATCCACACGGAGACAAGGTATCGGCACTCGGCAGCGTTCCGGTCCTGTTTTCCGTATGGAAAGAGCTGTCCCAATTACAGGGCAGTCTCCCCGCGCTCTGCTCCACTGGACCGAGGGAAGAAGGCGCGAGGCAGACCGATCGGGATCTGGCTGCTGGGAAACAGCCCAGAGAAGGACGCTCTCTTTTTCCTCTCCGTTCTTCTCCTCGGCTGTCCTCACCTCTCCTCTCTCCTCCTGCTCTTTGCCCCTCGGCTCGAGCAGCTGAGGCGCCGCGCTGCCCCTCCTGTGCGCCAATACATATGTTTTTAGGGGACAGACAGATTTCAGGCCTGGCGCCTGGACAGAGGGACAGAGGACTGGTCATGCAAATTCACATGATGAAATGAGACAGGGCTCAAATAATACACCAAGACACAAAGCTGGGGAAATGTGCAGCTATTTTTAGCTCCTGTAATTTTTGAAAAGCATAAAAAAATCTATTCAGGAATACAGCAAATAATCACCCGGTGGATAAAAAGCATTTGTATTTATTTCCCTGCACATGCTCACAATATTAATTAATGAGTTTTAATGCACATTATGAGGTCATTTAATTTCTCAAGAAATAAATACATTTCTTGCTTGTTAAGCATTAACTTTCATTTGCTAAGCAAGTATTAAAAAAGTGAACTCAGCTGAGCTGCTAAATTGCTAAAGAGACACCATAACATTTATTTACTAACCTTAATTACACAAATAATTAGAAATCACTGTACAGTGAAATTAGGAAATAAAGCTAATCCATGTTGCCCACAATAGGCACTTTATGCTACAAGACATTTTTCTATTTGCAAAGCTCAGACCTGACCTTTGTTTCAAAATAAGACTTAATTCAATCACCAACTCTGTCTTTTGTGTATCTTTTCCAGTATTATTCACTAAACTGGATAATTACAGTGAATATGAAGCAGGCTGGCGTGTTACCAAGCCCACAGAGCTGCTCAGCGTTCGGACCTAAAGAGTGGAGCAAAGTTGGAAGGGACCGGCTGAAAGAGGTCAGAGGATCAGAGCGAGCGTCAGCGTGACGGTTCACGTCTATTCACCCATTTATTGGAGGGCCGATCGCGCTGGAATAATCTGTTTACCAGCAATTCCTTACACTCCACACACTCCACTCTTCTTTCCTCTCCTCCCTCCTTCTACCACACAAACACACACACACACACACACACACTGCAAAAAGCAACTGGAAAAACTGGGGGCTCTGAAAATGGGCCAAGCCGGGACCGTCGGAGGGCTCGCTGCTTGTTAAAACAACACAGTGTCACTGACGCTGTCCCGTCATGAGAGCGGCTCGCCGAAGCTCAAACTTTATTGGGCACATTATTTCAAATGACAACAAAGCGCAAGAAAGTTTCCGTTGGAAGTGTCAGACCAGCAGTGTTTTTCACACCAGATGAATGCGGCTCCCTCGGAGCCGACACTCTGTGTTTCTGTCGGCCCGGGTTACGCACCGGTGCCAGAGCGCCGGAGCACAATTCTGCTCTCCGTCCAGAAATCTCTGCTCCGTGCAGCACACTCCGCACACTCTGACGGGGCTGAGAGGGGTTTTTACCTTTTCCACTTTTTCTGCAAACACTCAGCAGACAACAGGACAACATCACAGGACAACGAGGGTGTTAGTGCTTCTATCATCTGCAGCCTCTACAAACCGCCACACACACACACACACACACACACATATACATATAAAAACAAAACCTGTTTGTCCCTTCTTCATTATGTAACTGCATCTGATAGCATTACCTTCCTTTGAAGCCCAGGATATTGGGCAGAGCAGATAAGATGTGTTTGATGGATTAGTGTGACGTGCTGGCGTGAAGTCTCTCGGTCTGTCTCCCCGTCAATTCCTCTCTTTGTTCACCTCCATTAAAAAGACATTCTCTTGGCCATTTGTAATGTGGGGAACTACGAGCACAGACACATTGATGGGTAAATGAACATCTTAGGATCACCGTAGCAACATGGAGATACGGAGCAGTCTCACACACACACACACACACACACACACACACACAATTGGCTTTCGGACATGGCCCGGGACACTTTTCCGATCCGTCTGTCTCCAGCACAGAGAACAGATACGGAGGCTGCACTCTCACAAACATCTTTTCATCATAACAGCTCAAGTAACGAAAGCTGTACGCAGCAGCTCGAGCTCCAAACACGAGTAATGCCGTCATACTGACAAACGCGGAACACGATGCCCGAAAAACATGACCTGATCGGTGGGACTCTAGGCGGAGGAAGGCCCTCAGCCAGACTCCAGCTTCCACAGACATGTGATCAAAGATGAGATCAGCTTCTCCTCACTTCCTCCACATCCCTGAACCATTATTGTTCTCATCATCACATGCGGCAGAATCAGTGAGAAAGAATAGGAATCGCTTTGGAGGTCGAGGCTCATCAGCCCACGACAATTATATCATGATCTGAGTGTGTCGTGTGCAGCCAGGTATTTGTCTAGAGTGAAACGATCAGACTGTTTTTAGCAGTCGAATCGTTCTTTGCAGCCGCGGAGCAGACGTGCAGATCCGAGTCGAGCGGCTGTGATCCGTCCCAGCTCTCACTGCCCCGCCTGGAAGGGCCCAAGTCTATAATTGGGCAAAAGCAGAGACACAAACTGTTCTACAGGGAGGCAGAAACAGAGGAGGGGGTTAGTTTGTGTGTTTGGGGGGGGGGGCTGTCTGTTCTGTCAATCATGTCTCTTGAAAGCAGAACACACAGCTGGTGACGGTGACATCAGTGGGACAAGAGGACTGAAACGCTGCAGCGAGGACAGGCGGGTGAGACGACCGCAGTCCAATCATCAGCCTGGCAACTGATAGCTTCCGCAAGACACAGACACCCTGGAAAGAGGAGCTAAGAATAAAACTGTAACGCTGCCACCCCAAAGGTTAGAACAGAGCCGCTGAGTGTCTGTTCGCTGTAAACTGCGCTTAACCCCAGCCGGCCTCCTGGAAAACACACAAATGTGAGCTGAGACGAGTGGATGTTTTTGATTCAACTCGCAACCTTCCCTGCTCCGCTCGAGTCGTGTGTGCAAGGTGCTGCTGCCTCTGATGCTGCCGGGAAAAAGCCGAGCAGCACCAGAATTTTTTAAAAAAGAAAAAAAAAAGCCTCCTTCCCACATCGGTGGACTTACTATCAGCAGACGCAGCTTTTTTAGGAAAAAATACTACATTTCATTTCAGATTAACTCTTGGGGAAAAAAAGGGTTTATTTCAAATTTGTCCTCATCCTCATTTATTAAGGCTGCCATCTTTAATGTGCAAGATAATGCCTCACATGCAACATCTTCCTCTTGCTTATATTTAATTTGCTCTTTATTGAACTTTTCCTTTAGGTTTTTTCCTTTGTTTTGAATATTTAAACTTCTGAGGAACTACCAACACAGTTTCCCTGTGATGCTGTCAGACGGTGCAGTGACAACAAAGCTTCTTATGTCTTAATTAAGGCGACTGTGTGCCCTCACTGAAAAACTGAGATTTTAAGACAATCATACATGAACTATATGACGCACAAACACACACGAATCATTCAGATGAAGGCCGATTTGTATGTACGTGACGTGTGTGTGTGTGTGTGGGGGGGTAGTTTGAGCGGCTGCTGGATTCTGGCACAGAGTGAAAAAAAAGGCTTTACTCCGAGGAGCACCAGGCTGCGCTGGGAGCTAATCTGAGCGGTGGTTCGCCACGGCGCATTGTGGAACAGGAAGAGGCGCTCACGGAGGCCCCGCGAACTCAAGCAGAGTTACACACTGGGCTGAAAGGAGCCTGGCGAGGGGTACTCGATCACAGAGCAATGCTGCTCCTCCCTGCCAAGGAGAAGAATTAAGGTCCTGTAACTGTATGCCAGTCTGTGGTAAGAGACCGAGATAATGGAAAAGGGCAGAGAAAGGCCCTGTACACGCGCGTGTGTGTGTGTGTGTGTGTGATGAGCCAGTCCATGCTTACAGCGGCTCCACCTGAAAACAACTAAACCACGAAAACAAACTGGACTGAAACTGTGAAGCAGCTCGGTGCTGAAAAGTTGAAATGTATTTGCACAATATCTAAAATTTTTTAAATTAATATTATTCAAAATCAAGTGGATGAAAATGTGACGTTCTTGTGGTGCAAATGTCGCTAAATGAGGATACAGTCAATTTCAAGCATCTGCATACTGAAACAAATCTGAGACAGTTTGTGTGAGGGGAAAACATCACGCTGTTTGTGATTTAGATTTGCAGTGAAAGTGGATTATTATCCAAGAACGGCAGCTGTGTTCACTGCAGTACAACTTCAGTCATTAATGTACAATTTGAAAAAAGCTTTGAACTAACTTTAAGAAAACTGAACCTTTTCTTTGAGAGGAGAAAAAGTGATTAATTTACTTTTTGCAAAGGCAACAAATGATCGTGTTAATTTAGCAGGATTGCTTTAGTTTTGCTGTTGAAAAACACAAAATTATTCTCACTTAAATTAAGCACAAAATAAATTGAATGCTTACATTTTTAAAATGGTGACAACAAAAAAAAAAGCAAACTGAACATTGTGGCTTTTACATTGTTTACACACAATACGTGGATATTTTCACCACCTCTATTTTAACTTTATGGTCGCGGCAGGAAACACGTGTGTCAAAATAAAACGTCTCATAAACAAAAACAAACAGAGTCTCAAGCAGCACGTTACAGTGTGCGGGATCACAACAACTGGACAAACGGGGCAGCCGGGGTGAGCTGTGCTCCAGGGAGATCTGCTGTGTGAGTGTGTGTGTGTCCACTTGAGAGTGTGAGAGCATGTGTGTGTGTGTGTGTGTGTGTGTGAAGTGGCGTAAGGCTGAGGCAGAGACAGGCTGACTCTCTCTGCCTCCTAAA
>JAQLOL010000009.1:21597679-21618494 GCA_029783665.1 Naso thynnoides | reverse complement strand
TACACTTTCATGCGTACCTTAAGTAGGGATGGATGTTACGCAATACATCCAGTAGAGGGCGCCTGTCAGTGAACAAAGCGGTGTTGCATGGACCTCCACTTTTCCTTCGCTGCCTCCCTGCTGACATCCACTTCCTGTCCGATCTCTTCCTTCCTAGCTGTGCTGTTGCCGTTGTCTGTCCCTGTGCCATCATAAATATGCCTGTTATTTCATACCAACTCGCAGTCTTTCCTCAAAATATTCCAAAATATTCTTCTTCATTGTGTTTCGCTGGTCTTGCTTGAACTGTTGGCTACGCCGCCCAACACTGCCCCCATCACTTCCAGTGTGACTGCTGCATTTCCGTAAGCTTTCAGGACACACAGAGGACGGACAGAAGACTCCGTCTGTGTCCTTATCTGCAACTAACACGGAGCATAAATGAGCCTTAACGGTGAGTAACTGATACACAAAAAGTAGTCTTGCGGTGAAATATTGCTTTAAATTTGATGAATCTAGAGGTTCCTTCACCAACGCGCTGTATTTCCATGTTTCACAGCATATAGACTGATTGATCTGTGGAAGTAACCAAGTCCCAAAGGGCCTTTAAAACACAGGTTCAGTGTAGATTAGAAACGCTACTTAATTACCAAAAGACCCTTGAGAAAGTGTGCCGGTCCTTTTGTACATCAATGTACCAGAATGCTGTTAAGCAGGATTAGACCTCACATCAAATACTTCCAAGTACATAGAAAATAGAGATGTATCCGGTAAACTGACGAAGTTTTTTTTATTAGAAGATCACTCTCCGTTTTAGTTTACCGTCAGGCAGCAACAGTAGATCCCGCTCTCTGATTCTCTTTCTCTCGTGCAGTTGAGCACAAACACACACAGCAAACACATCCACCTGCAGGCTGAGCGCTGAGATTAACAACACCTGGAGAAGGATGACTGGTGGAGCCTCAGGCCCTGCAAACCTCTGATTGGCTCAGCGGACGACCTGGCTAACTGATGCTGAGCAGAGTGTGTGTGTGTGTGTGTGCCTGGATCTCTCAGGGTATCCCACACTCCCCTGCCTTATCAGGCAGCTCCACGGCACTGCTAGAGGAGTGCTCCTCTCAGGAGGGCAGGGCTACCAGCACACCGCTTATCTTCACCGGCAAGGAGGGTTTATAGGTCTGATTAACTCGGTGTTTGCATCTGTGAGAGAAGAAGAGAGGGCCGGGGTGTATTATTGTGTATTGTAGGCCAATGTGTGTGTGTGCTTGTGTGTGCCTTGGTGGCTGGGCAAGTGGATGAGAGAGCAAGAAAAATGTTTACTCAAGAGCAGTAAGCACTTGGTGAACCACAGAGTGAAGGATGACACACACACACACACACACACACAAACCAAACCCTCAACAAATCACAGCTCTTCAGAGGCGCCCAGGAAGTAACACAAAGGCTCCTTCGTCAGCCAGGGGTCGAGTGTTGAGCATAAAAACCTCACAGCGCCCTTCAGAAGCAAACTCGTTGTGATGCATTACAAAGCTCTAAACTTAAAAAAAAAAAAAAAAACAGAGAGAAAACGTCCCTCCTCTGCAAAATCGAAATTAAATTGCACCGTTTGTCATCTCACTGATTGGAGAACTCACTCCTCCCTCGCAGAACGCAGCCCGGCGATGTGATTTGCTCTGGTTCGGGTCCAGCCGGTACCACCAGAGAGTGTCATCGTCTGAGGGCGGAGGGAAACGAGGGGGAAAAGTATGGTCACCCCCCGCCTCCCCCCATAGGAGAAAACAGCGCTGCTATAATCTCTTTTCCTGGCTCTCCATGAAAGCAAGAGGAAGAGCCACCACAGCCTTGGTCTGCTTAGATCTGCTGCCCCTCACCCCCAGTGTCTATCCTCTATCTGCTATCCCCTCTTTTCTCCGTCCCTGCTCTCCATCCTTTGCTCCACTCGCTCATTCAGGGTCTCCCCACAGTCACACCTCATCATTCGTGCGTTCAGCCGCTCATCCCGTATCATTCCTCACTCCTCCTCGTTATCGCTTTTTTTCCATCGACAGCATGTGCTTTCTCTTTTGTGCTCCCGTCTTCAGTCGTTTTTAGCCATGCTAGTGTGGCTCCAGGGACGACGACCACGTCTGTGCGTCCATCCACACTTTACTGTAACATCTCAACAACTTGAGTGCAATGAAATGAAAGACATGCATTGTCCCCACAGGATGAATCCAACTGACTTTGGCAATCCCAGAGTTAGTGCCACAGTGACGTGGTTTTGAGTGAAATATCTCAACAAATTTATGCTGGATGAATGAAGGTCCAACAACTCTGGTGATCCCCAGACTTCTCTTCTAGTGCCACCATCAGGTCAAAACTAAAACTGTCACCTGCAGAACTAACAACATTCCCATCAGCCTCAGCTGTGCATTGTGTTTATTGCTAATTAGCAAATGTTAATGCGCTAAAGATACAAAACTGAGATGGCAAAAACCACATTAAACCTCCCGTCCTGTTCTCATTCATTATTAAAATTCCTTTTGGTCTGTTTCATCGTTAGATAAGGTGACGAGGAAGTGCAAAACAAAATTAACTAGAAAAACACTCAGAGAGCGCACACCTTTGCCAAAGCAAGCAGAGTGACACATATGCACCTGCGCAGGTGCACCCCGAAATTTAATGGGTTCATCCTTGGCCCAGTCGACAGCCTTCCTCCAAGTTTCATGGGAATTGGCCACGTAGTTTTTCCATAATCCTGCTCACTAACAGACGGCTCCGAAAACAAAACCTTTTTGGTGAAGGTAAAAAGTGTAAAAGACTTTTACGCAGCTTGAGAGAAATTTATATTTTGGATAACATTTTTACATTTTTTTTTACACAAAATCCCATCAGAAAACACTTTTTTTTCCAAAGACAAAACAAACATTAATTTTAAAATAAATTTGCAAGATGCAAAACACTTACGAGCACAAAGACAAATTTAAAAGTGGAAGAACACTTTTACCGGTCCTGAAACAAATTTACAAATGACAGAATCTCAACAGTAAAATACCAGAAGTGACCTGGAAGCGGATTCCAACTGCTGTTAAACTCCACAGAAAAAGAAGAAGACCCGAAAGTGATTGACTGAGCAGTCAATTAGTTTCTTTTGGCCGAAAGATGTGCAGAGTGCGAAACCACTTGTGCCAGTCAATGTAGTTTTGCTTGTCATGTGACAGTGTCTGTGATAAAGGGGACAGACCAGACGGTGGTCAGTGCTCGTGCAAGTGTTTCACGTCTTATTAATTTGTTTTCTAAAATGCAAATTTGCTTTGACTCGAGTGAAAATGTTTTGTTTCTGTAATTTTGTTTTATAAAATGTAAAACATTATTCAAAATGTAAATTTATTTTTATTTATAAGCTCTGTAAAAGTGTTTTACATTTTGTCATTTTGTTTTGCACTTCCCAGCCACCGTAGATAGAGATTGTTTTGTAATTTACAGTTTGGTTTTAATTTTGCATGTGTGTGTTTGTGAAGTTCTCTGTGAATAAAACTTTACTCACTTACTCATGTTGTCATTGTTAGTCTGTTAGCATGTAGCTAAAGCTGGACAGTTTGTCCAGTTTTTTTCCTCCTTACATTTAACGGCAGCATGAGTTTTGAAGCAAGGCCTTTAAAGTACAAAATGTTCCCGTCTTGTTCCCTAAATTTCCCGACCCCGTTCCCATGCCCTCTCCTCACTGCGCTCCCTCTTTCACACCTCTTAGGGGGGCTATCATTTTATGGATCCTTGCCACGCAGTCTGGCTCCCCACTCCTCTCTCCTTCTGCCTCCACTTCCCATACTCTTCCATCACTTTTCCCTGACTCTCCCTATTCTTCCTCTCCTCTGTTTCCTCCTTCCTTTTCTCCCTTGAGCTCTCCTCCCCCTTTTTGGATGGGTGGAGTCTCCTCCATGGTGCCATTTTCTGTTTGGTAGTACATACAAGAGGACATGAATATTCATGACTAATCCACTGTGCACCCTCCATCCCCAAACCACCACCACCACCCCCCAACTCGGCCCTGCAGTCGACGGCAACACTTGGTAGTGGCACATGGCGAGACAGCTGTTGCAAACCAAGCCAGGCATCTGTGCAGTGGGAGAATATTAGGAAAAGAAAGACCGAGGGAGAAAGCAAACAAGACACACAGAAATAGATAAAGAGGACAGAGATGGGGAGATGGGGGGAGGGGGGAGAGGGAGACGGATATACAGTACGTGGAGATCGAGTGGTAGGGACTGGGCAGAGGTTGAGGGGCATCTGGGTGATGTTGAGCCAGACAGACAGAAGGAACGGGGCGGTGGCTGGGTCATCTGGGTGAAAAGGAAGGGGACGAGCCAGACGGAGGGAAATGGGCACTGATGGGAGGGTCTGTCTGGGGATGGAGAGGGGGACAGATTGAAAGAAGAGGCAAAACAGGGGGACGGAGAGGGGAGGGCATCTTAATGTCAGAGACAAAAACCTGTAAGGAGTCAGACAAGAGGACAGACGGTTGTCCCGCACCTGACTTCCATGTTTGTGTGTAATAAAAGTGTGGGTTCTCTCAAGCAGCCTAACCAGGAAATACAGAGATTAGAGTCTAAAGTATCTGTTTCATTTTATCTGATTTAAATAAAATTCTCATAAATTGTTGATTTGCTTTTGATAATGAACAACTTAATTTTGTTGTGCTTTAAAGGAGAAGTTTGGGGGGTTTTTTTGCACATTAAGCCTCATAATAAGGATGTTTACGATCAAATACGATGTTCTGCAGCATTTTAAAAAAAATTTTAACAGCTGCAGCTCGTTGCTGACGTCACCGCTAGCTGAAAACAACAGAGGAGCATGTGCACTCAGACAATCTGTCAAAAAATACAATAAACTCTCGTTTTGAGAGACGTGAAACTGGCTGAATGTTCAGTGGTGTCCTCTCATGTACCGAAACTAAAACACAGAGTTAAATAATGGCTCTTTCAGCTGCTGCACCAAACATTTAACAGCCGTTTCTGGTTTATACATCTGTGTTTAGCTGCGTGTTTTAGGGTCAGTACATAAGAGGACGCCACTAAACATTCTGCAGGTTTCATGTCTTTTAAAACGAGCACTTTGCTCCTCCGTTGATTTTAGTCGTTTTCTGCCAGCAGTGACGGCAGCAACGAGCTCCAGCTCTCAGGACCGCCCCATTAGTCATAATTATGCTGTAGAACCTCATATATGATTGTGAATATCCTTATTATAAGGCTTAATTGTGCAAAAAAAAAAAAACTTCTCCTTTAATTATTTTGCACCAAATGTTGTTTCAAAGCCTTTTCAACACTGCCAGGTAGCTGTTTCTGTTGCCTAACACATTTTTGCCTCAAACATCAGCCTCAAAAATCCAGCGTGTGTGATATGTATGTAATCACAAAATGTGAACTCCCTCTTCATCTCTTTAAACCCTCCAGATTTACAGAAATACCACCAAGGACATGACCGCGGTGTCCTCAGCAGGAGCTGCAGCTCTGCTCACAACACGATTACAGGAAAGAAAGAGACGGAAAAACATCTGTTACACAACAAGCGTTCATTTTCACTGACTTTTTCGCTTTTCTCGTGTAAAACACTGAGTGAACCCGGCCTGTTAAAATTCTTCGGGTAAAAAGAATCAGAGAATTCTTTCATTGAATGAAAATGACTCATTGGTTGAGCTGCTCACACCTCGGGCTCACTCTTTGATGAGGAGTCACAAGACAGCTGACAGGAAAAAACGTGGAAATTGTCGACGTGAAGGAAAAACGTAGGTGTGGTCTACTGTCAGCTTTGGGTGATCAACTTGAAGAAATTACCCAACAATATTGCCACAACAACAACAACAACAACAACATAAAAGCACGAATCAAAACTGATTTTAATTAGGACCTGTAACTTAAAGGAAGAGTTCACCCAAAAATAAAAATTCACTCATTATCAACTGACCCTCATGCTGATGGAAGGTCAGGTGAAGTTTTTTGTTCCACGAAACTCTGCTGGAGTTTCACAAGGAAAAGGTGTTGCAGCAATCTCCCAAATAAATGGAGTTCATGGTGACCAGGACTCAGACTTATAAAGAAATACTGAATAAAACCATAAAATGCCTCAATACTGCTCATCTGAAGTAATCTGACGCCTTCAGACGGCGAATAAATCTGTTTTGTCTCTAAAATCAAATACTTAACGGTAACGGAAAAATGGGATCCAAACACTTGTGCCGTGCAGTCACTGTGTCGAACTCCGCCGCAGCAGGCAGACTCAGCGACTGGACAAACTGATGAACATTATGATGTTCTGCAGTAGCACCTGTTCATGTCCTCTCCATTCAGGTGAGCAATATCCATGAAGTTACGCTAAAGACACTCTGGTATCCATTTTGAATGAGCAGAGCATTCAGCCCAAAGATGCATCAGTAAAAATCCGATGTGAATCACGTTTCAAACCACCTCGCCAATGTGCTTTGGATCTGATTTGCAAAAATCGGATTTTATGGGATTTTTTGCTGTTCGGATTTAAATCCGGATACAATCTGGATATGCCAAAATTCCAAGCCGTGTCCTGAAGTCTCCACATGTCAAGTTGTTTGGAAAAAAATGTCACTGACGCCATGTTGTCAGCCTCAGGGTTCACTGTAGCGTGTAGCAAACCTGTGTTTACACGCTACTTCAGGTAGACATGCTACCTAAAGTCCAGTGCCAGCTGCAGACACCCGACCCTCCAACTGATCCTGCAGACAGGTAAGCTCACCTTGGTCCCTCACAGAGCTGCTGCATGAGCTTCAGACAGTGTGAGTTTGTGTGTGTGTGTTCTTGTACTTGCAACTTAGTGAGGACCAGTGTGACCAACGGAGTGGGGTCATTTTTCTTTGAAAAGGCTTTTTTGAGGGTTAAGACTTGGTTTTAGGGTTAAACGTTTAGTTTTGATGGTTAGGGTAAGTGGCTAGAAAATGCATTATGTCAGTGAGTGTCCTCACAAGTATAATAATACATATGTGTGTGTATGAGTGTGTGCATGTGAACGTGGCTCCCATCTGAAGAGCTGCAGCGACCAGCGAGGCTAAAAACATGGCGTCAGTGGCGTTTTTCAGAGCAGCTTGGCATGTTGAGGCTTCGGGACACTTGGATACTTCAGAGGAGCAGCATGGAGGCTTTTTGTGGTTTGACGACAGGGTGTTTTATGTCTCAATCCTGGTCACCATTCACTTCAATTGTTTGGGAGGTTGCTGCAACACCGTTTTCCTGTGAAACTCCAGCAGAGTTTTGTGGGGGGAAAAAAAAAAATCTTTGTGTGACCCTCCGTCAGCATAAAGGTGAGAAGATGACTGAATTTTCATTTTTGTGTGAACAGTCCCTTTAAGGGGGCACTACATCTTTTTTACTCATTAGGTTACATTAACATGAAACAATGGCACAATGTAATCTCTGATGATGTCATTATGCTTACTTCAGCTTGGGTTTAAAGTCTGCGTGACAAACCAGACGTGTAGGATTTGCATGAAGTGAGCATGTAAGAGCAGTCGATGATTAAATTAAGAGTATCCAGTTGCATTGTGGGTATTGTAGGAGCCAGTGTTTTTGATGGTTGGTCGACACCAGACATTTTAAGACTGGATATTTAGACTTCTGCTGGCTCAATTTTAAATACTCCTGTCCCTTCAATTTGCTGAATATCTGGAGCATCCCTTCAAATCGTTTCACCTTACATGGTGACCTTCAGGTGTGGATTAACTCAACTCGACAACCAGATAGAATAGGTTTGTCTTTGTCACAGAACAAAATTCAGCAATGACAAAAAACAGACATTTCAAGAACTGAATGAGCTGCAAGTGTGGAAAACTAGAATTCTGATCACAATAATCCCAGTGAAACCTGCCGACACCCCTCTGGCTTCACGTCCCACAGACATGAGACACTGCATGTCCACAGATGGAGGGAGTGTTCCTTTGCCAGCCGTGCCCAGCCTGTGCCCCCTGTAGCACCCTGTAACCCTCCACCCCCTCCTCCCTGTTCTCCATCTCCTGCATCCCTGCATGGGGCCCCAATGCTGGCTGCCATCCCTCCCTTTCTCCCCATCTCCCCCAGCCCCACCCCCTCCTCATTCCCACCCAGGCAGAGGGTCTAGCTCTGCCCTACATAGCGGTGAGCGCAGCAGGCTGGCGCTGAGAGGAACCCTCGGGTTTACAAACTGTGTCAGGCCTCGAGACACCTCTGTGATCAACACCAACCACCACAGGAGGGGAAGTAATAACGCGACTGCTACCGAGAGACTGGAGTGATTGATGTTGTCAATATGTGAAATCTGGAATAAATTAGCTCTCTGATCTGATGCACACTGTGGATGTTTGTGTCACAGACAAGCTGGAGGTCAAAAGCGCAGAAGAAGACCGCCACCACAAATTATTATTTATGCTTTTTACAATGAAAACAAGTGGAGCTCATGTTTGGAGTCACAGTAATATTTTAAGTTCAAGTCAAGACATCACGGAAATATATAAATGCAACGATGAGGCCAACAATGTGCAAGGACTGATGGCAGAAAAAACTCACTGGTCACAGGAAAAAGTGTAGTAACTCAGAGGAGCATCATGGCCTTGATTAAACTCTAAATCATTTCCTCTGGTGGCAAAAACAGGTTTTAATTAAAACCTTCATCCTTTGGGATAAGCCCCAGATATCTTTGATGGAGTCAATCACCCAAATTAACTCGTAATTAGAATCTAGGAGGAAAAACAAAGTGCCTTTTGGAGAAGTATCTCTCTCACTTTTACAGCTTGAAGAAATATGCCAAATGTAAATATATTGGGATATAGACCACCGTCGTCACTTCACTGAGGTTCACACAAACTGGAAATCAGAATATCAACAAGGAGGTTTTACCACAGCTGATCACGTTTGGCCTTAAGCAGCACACATCTCACCTCAGCTTCACATGCAGCGTGCACAACACGTCAACATTATGTCACATTCTGCAGCAGTGGGACAGTTCATCCCAAACAACATGGGTGTTAAGTGAGAGCCAAAGAGAGCCGAGGAAGAAAGAAAGACAAACAGGACAGACACAGACGGATCGATCAGAGACACGAAGCATCCATCCTACCATCCACCATGACCTGGCAGAGAAGTCATAACACAGCTGCCACCTGAGCCCGGGGTCACTCTGCCTCTCCCACGCCATTCCACACACTGCCACGCTGCCTCTGCCACGCCAGAATCCTCTTCCTGGGACGGCTGATAAATATATAAATATATAAAACACAGTCAATGAGGGGAAAAACACGGACAGGAGCTATCTGTTACCAGGATGCTGCTGCAGTGTGACTGATGGAGAGGGTGTGTGTATGTGTGGGTATATACTGTATGTATGCTCTGGTGTGTGTGTGTGTGTGTGTGTGTGTGTGTGTGTTTGGAGGGAGAGGGGACACAGACACAGAAATGCCACGGAGCCCTCTCCAAGCAGCTGTGCCTCTCGCTTCGCCAGTCCAACTGCCTCTGCTGCCATGTGCAGACTTACCCAGCCACCAACTCTGCACCAATCACAGACGTACACGAGCGTTAGCACACATGGAGCAACTTGCACGCGGGCGCTATGGTCAAATGTTTCAGTATGTATATTCCTAACAATTTAATGAGTCGCAATGTCACTGAAAACACCGAAGTCCATCGGCTGTGCTCGGTGCTGATATACATTCTCCAGGAGGCCGCGGGCCAAGCTCAGATGTCTGAGCCAGGTTACTGCAGAGCTTCCATTGGACACTCGAACTGAACACAAAGCTTGTTATGTGAACCCTTTCATCAGCATCTTCCATTTCTCACTCGTGGTGCTCAATTCCATCACTTCAGTTCAGTGCAGAAGTCTCTGGGACACACTCCTCCATAAGTAGAATTAGCGGTTTCTGCTCATAACGAGTACGATGTCTGTAACCTTGCACAAGATTATCCGGGGTCAGCAAAAGTACACACATCTTTACTCAAGCAGAAGTACAGATACTTGTGTAAAAAAAAGACTGGTAAAAGTAGAAATACTGACTCAACCTCTTTGCTCAAATCAAAGTAATAAAGTACAGGTTGTGAAATGTACTCAAAGTATCAAAATCAAAAGTTTCCCTCTGAAGGACGTTTCTGTGCAAAGCTAACTGAAGCTCACGTCATATTCATATAAAGCAAAGATTATTAAACTTAAAGGTAGAATCAGTAGGATTTGTCCGAGCCGTTCCTGAACGCACCAGGAAAAGAGCTGATTGTCGAGTCTCGTTCCCAGAATGTCAAACAGAGACGTGTTGGTTTGGTGAAGCGTCCTGAGCTCAGCCAAAAAGACGAAAGCATTCAAACTGAAGTAACAAGTCTGTTTAGAAATTAGAACCAGGAGAAAGTTCAGATATTTGTGCTCAGATGTAAAAGGCTCTCAAAAAAAAAAAAAAATTCAAGTAAAGTACAGATACCTGAAAAATTGACTCAAGTACAGTAATGAAGTATTTATTTATGTGAGTATTTATTTATTTTTTTAATTTTATTTTCCACCTCTGGATTCTAGGTCCATCATTGATTTCTTAATCCAGCATATTTTAGATCCATTTCACATCTAAAGCACAAAAACAATCAAATGTTTGAATGGCTCATCGATATGTAAATATAAGCAAATGTAAAATGATGAACATTCAGGCCATGACACCATCAGCCTGTCACCTGACAGACCAAGAAAGTAAATCGCACGTTTCTTTCACAGTCTGTGACTAGTCTGTTTACTGTACTGAACCTGAGGAAGTAAAATTCAGGGTTGTTTTTGTTTGTTTTTGTTTGCTCCACATATAAAGAAAACACTTGAACGGTTGAGATGCATTATTGTTGTTAAGACAAACTTTAGCACGTACGCTAAATAGTTAAAGCTAAAAAGCCACTTTAGCTGTTTCTGTACACCACAGCTACAGCAGTGATGTTAAAGAGCAATAAAGTATTCTACATGTGACTGCAGGAGCATTACATTGTTGTATGTACAACACGCACAGCTGTCAGTTTACTGATTGCATTATTTATTAAATAATACATTAAAATAATACTTTGTGCATCCGTGTAAAACGGTCTTACTGTGTGAAAAATGGAGCTTAATAACAACTGAGGTTTCAGTCACATTTAGCACTAAAAACAGAAAGAAGAAATAAGGGCCAGACCAATATATCTCTTTGCCGATATTATCAGCCAATATATATATATCGTAAATATATGTTCATGTTCTCCAGTACACATCGATATTAAAATGGTTTTCTGATTGGAAAGAAACTCAGTTTGCTCAGCAGAGGACAGTCCTGTCAGCACCGGTATCAGCCAATAGGCACATGATTGTTGGCGTGGGCCTATCGGCTAAAAGGTGGCCGACGTTAATCAGTTGTGTCGAATTAATTTTGTGCTGTCTCGCTCCGCCTACCTGCAGCCACAGCTAAACCAGCTTTTGAAGAAGTTCTCTTTTAAAAAACAAATCTCTGTCACGTAAAAGAAGGTTATGTAGCCCATCAAAGGTTCCCTCATAACTTTGTGTTCATTCACAGAGTTGAATGACTTTAAAACAGCTCAGTTATTTTTTATAAAGATTTCTTTCTTTCCTTGACACCAAAGGGGGAATGAATAACATCTACTCAGTTTCCGTAAGCGCTAATCCTTTGCAGGGTCGTGGTGGGTGGAGCCTATCCCAGCTGATGCTGGGCGAGGGCGGGGTTCGCCCTGGACAAGTCATCAGTTCATCACAGGGCTGACACACAGAGACGCACGACCATTCGCACTCAGTCACACCCACGGGCGAGTCAGAGTTACCGAAGAACCTGCATGTGTTTGGACTGTGAGAGGAAGCCGGAGAACCTGGAGGGAACCCACGCAGACACGGGGAGAACATGCAAACTCCACACAGAAATGTTCTACCACGCCGGGTATCAAACCCAAAACCCTCTTGCTGTGGGGCTACAGTGCTAAGAAGATGCTGCCCGAATAAATAATGTTTCTTTTTTTTTTTTTCAATATCAAACAAAACAAAACAAAACAAAACAAAACAATTAAATAAATTATTGGTATTGGTTATTAACCAAAGCGTTATTTTTAACGTCACTGGTTCGGTATCGGCCTAAGATTTACATATTGGTGCATCATTAATATGATTAATAAAAATGAAATGAAATATATTGGATATTAGAATGTATCAGGCTATGAATTCCTACTGAAAATGTGTTTAGATCATTTTTGCTTTATGCCAACATCAGAGTAATGAGTCCTTAAAAAATGAATAAATAAATAAAATTTAAAAAGTAAAAGAGGTGAATGAAATAATGTGAACAGGGGAAAACTGATCAAAATCCTTACATGACCTGTTGAAACACCTCATCACAAAAATACTGTGCAAAAAAACAAACTACTTGGATCATTTTTGACTCACTTACACACCTACACACCTTTTCTTTTGTTGCTTTGTTTCTTTGTCTAATAATCTATTGAATGTGTGCTGCGCCAGTTTTGTGTTTCTGCAGTGGATCAACAGCAAGGCGTCTTTTACCACCTGTGAAAACCTGGACTGTTTACACTCAGTAAGATTAAAAAAAGAAAAAAAAGTTTTCAGCACCATTCACATCAGCAGGCACGAAGTTTCTCTTGTGCTCGCTGTGAGCATGCGAAGCAGAGGGAAATCTGTTGCTGATGAACGGAATAAAAACAAACGAAAGTCATTTTCTTCTGCGGTATAAACAGTTAGACATTTCACATGAGGACAGCATTATTGTGGATTTTATTTAGTCATGCTTATTATAGAAAATAAAAAAGAAACGTCTCAGAGTAAAATTGAGTTTGCCCTTTTGTTTGAGTTCTACGCTCAATCCGATGGAACGGCACGTTTTATCTGATGCATTATGTCTGTTTGATCACCCGCCTGTCCTGGTCCGTCTGTCCGCCCCCCAACACGTGACGCTGTCTTTATTTATTCGTCTCCCTGCTTTTATTTCTGTCCACTTTGCCTCTCTGTCAGTCTGCACACACGTCTGTCTGTCCGCTGCGCCGTCCTCAGTGACCTGCCAGCATGCAGACGAGACGACACAGACCTGTATGTTTATGTATGGGTTCATTAACACGCATTGACAGCTTGTGAAGGAGGGTGCCATTAACATTGCATGTATTCCCAAGTGGCGATCCTGCACTCTGTCTCTGTGTTTTACATGCATAGTGGGTGACCATGGAGAAGTGTGTGTGTATGAGTAGGAATGACAGGGCCAGTTATAGCGTGATAGTCTGCTCGACGGCCTGTGCCTGGCACCGATCCCTGTTTCGGGGGAACTTAAAAGCAGCGGATGGAGCTCTTTTGTGTGACCCCATCGTTCTGCCTCCTCCTCCTCCATCCATCGCTACCTTCCAGTCATGATACAATCCTCTTTTTAATCTCGCCAGGTCTCAGTGGGGCCTGCTAGCACAGGGACTGGGCGCAATGCCTAGATGACCCCACAATATGAAATGGTTTGAGCAAACCACACTCACATCCCCTCCAGGCCCCCTCAAGGTGCTCACTTTAAGCACACATATGCAGCCCCTCACCTTTTAACTTTCCATGAGAGCTGTTTCACCTGAAATGCATCTGCCAACAGAACAACACTCCCCTCCTCGGAGCCCTTTTGTCCCCGACCCCAGCTACCTCTGCAGCAGGGCCGGTGTTACGTAACTGCACCAGATTCCTGCACGCTAACAGCACAGGTCAGAGAGCTCACGCTGAACAGGCGCTGATCGTTTCTAGCGAGGTGCAGCACTCAGAGAAGTTTCTGACAGGAGAGTCCGTGCGTCACGCTCACCTAGAACAGATCTGGCGACTTGTTTGCAAAGTTCTGTTGGAGAGAAGTTCTGCGGCCTTCGAGGCTCGCTGTGCATTTCTGATCGTCGAGCACCATTTTTCCGCTCGAGGATAAATTTGAGCTTGAGAGACAGGACGCACCATAACTCCAAAGTTGACCCTCTCCCCCACTCTCCATCACACACTCCCGTCGTAATTTGTCTGCCCACTGGTTTCTCTTATTAAGTTTCAAAAGGTTTCTGGGCAACGTGGTTTGAGAAAGGGAAAAAAAGGAAGCATGGCATTTTTTTGGCACGCCACTCTGCCCGTCTTGCCCAGAATGAGGAGGTTACCATGGCATCAGTGGGCACCTCATAAAGCGGACCATTGTTGGTGCCTGTGTGTGTGTGCGTGTGTGTGTATCTGCCACATTGAGTTGCATGGCAACAACCTCTGGGCACCACCAGCACTAGCAAGAAGCTCAAATCTTGCACGGGGCAGTGCCAGCCTGCAATACAACATAAACATGAACTTCCCTCCGTCTTTACAATCTGTTGGATTCGGATTTCTTCTCTAACGGCTTCCTCATCTGGCTCTTGTCTCTTCACCACACCTGTAAGTCTGTCAGTAAGCCACAAAGAAAGTGAGAGTTGATCTAATTGTTTGTCAGATCATGATTTATCATCCCCGAACACCAAAGCACCGTGTTGTCAAAGGTTATCAAATCAGGAAAGATCTAAGACATGTGGGAGTGTATTTTTTTGTGCAGCCATGTGTGCAGATTTTTGTTAAAGCAAGAAAATGACTGAGAAACATGCGCTGCATGCGTAGGCCGCCATAATTAGAAAATGAGCCCGCAATCTAAAATAACCTGAGGGAGAAAACAAAAACGCTTTATTTTCTTGTCTTCTTGAGTCAGATCCATTAGCGGTGAATGGCTGTAATACAGGTTTGTTTGTAATTGTTTCAGTTCCAAATAGCCCAAAACACTAAGTTACTATGTGTGAAAATCTGGACACAATTTGTGGTTCCCTTTGGAAAAAAAAAAAAGAAAAGAGGGAGGAGGGAAGGAAAGGAGCTATTTGGGGTTTATAAAAGTTTTGGTGGGAGTTGAAAGGCGCGGGTGACAGCAGCCTTTGACAGGTGTAGCTCCGTTCTCTGGCTCGATCTGAGCTGGAGTTCAGGCCTGAATGTGTGCAGAGTTGTGAGCTGCAGACAAAAGTGGAAGTGCACAACGAGGACCTGTCGGTCTGAAAGGCGATGTGGGTCCTCTGGCGCACTCTGCTGGTACGTTTGGAGAACTGCAGACACTGATGCAGTTTTCAGACCCGTCTTTAGAGAAATGTCAAAGAAATGGTGGCAACACTTTAATACACATGCAGACAGAATTCATAATGAATGTATGACACCATGAGTCAGGATGACTTCATGTATGAATTTATGCAGGATGAATTCCTGTTGCTAGCCATTAAGAAACGACCACATCACTGTGGTTTATGTGATTAGTTCACAAGTACTGGATGTTGATTCACAGTTACTTCATACACACACACGTGTCTTTTTGTAGTTGTATAGTTGTAAGGACCCTCACTAACATAACCACTGACTTAACCATCCTAACTAAATGTCTAACCTAAGCCTAAACTAAACCTGAACAGCCTCTAACCTTAAAGCTTAACCTTTAAACAGTCCTTTAAAGTGACGCTTCACCGCAAACATTTGTTTCATATATCAGTTACGCACCCTTAGATGTGATGAATTGAAGATTTTTTGTTCCTTCCAGTGTTCCTCCACAGTAATTGGGTGATTTCATTTTAAAAAAAAACAAAAAAAAGTGCTCTCTTTTGCTGGCAGTCTATAGAAGTTCAGTCTAGAAAACATCAAACCGTCTAAAAACGTCCATCCGAAACTCTCAGTAGCTTCGTGCGGTTTAATCCAAATCTTCTTAATGTTTGTAGGCTCAATACTTTCAAAACACTTTGATTTTAGCTACAAAGCCCCTAAATCCAACACATCCAATCCAACTCGAATAAACCATATTTATTTGAGTTCACCGCACTTACAAAAAACGTAACACACGACTCAAAACACTGGATCCGATGTGTTGGATTTAGGAGCTTTTCAGCCGAAATCAAAATGCTTTGGAAGTGTTGAACCTGCGACACGATGACGAAGACTTGGATCAAACCGCACAGAGTCGATGAGTGTTTTGGATCGACGTTTTTAGATGGTTTGGATGTTTTCACGAGTGAACCTCCGTAGACCGCCAGCAAAAGGGAGTGAACGGTTTAGAAATCACCCGTTTACCTTGGAGGAACACTGGAAGGATGAGAAAAAAATTTCAGTTCAGGACATCTAAAGGTGAGTAACGGACGTGGTGAAGCATCACTTAAAGTCTTAAAACACACACACACGAAACACACAACCTATCACACAATCAACCCATAGCAACACGTTTACTGCACATTCATGTCTCACCCTGAACCCTCTTATTGTTGTTGTTTAGCCTCAGCAGGGTTCATACGCGTTGATTATTGTTATTGATTATTACAGTGATCATATGTTCTGTTTATATGTCACCGCTGACCCGCCTGTTGTTCGTGCTGGCGTCTTTTTTAAGTGCCGGTCAGATGCAAACACCTCGCCACAGTTTGGTCCCACTCACAGTGTTAATTCCCTGAATTCTTTCCCGCTTTATTACGACCGAAACTGTTGTTGTTATGTTTATTTTTGTTTGTCCATCCCCCCCGATCTGTGTGTGCCAGCTCGGCTTCTCTCAACAGGAATATGAAAATATCATAAAAATAAAAAAAGTCAAAAATAATAAAAACAAACATACCATAAAGATCAACGGGTCACTCATCATGTCTTGAAGACGTCACTGCTCGTTTATGTGAAGCCTCCATTTTGTAGTTTTTAATGGTATTGATCTTCATTTAATTACTGAATTAATTCAGCTCTTTAACACGATGCAGGGGTGAATTCATGAATGGATTTGTGAACATGTAATTTTGATTTTGCCTTGGAGGAAATGTGCACTTTGTATTGAGCTCAGTGCTGAGTTAACTTAAAGCTGCCTTGTGCCTGAAATCCAGTTTGGTCAATATTAACTGTTCTCTCCTGTTCATGATTTTTTTTCTTCAATTCTATGTTAATTTGATTATATTTTTGTTTACTTTTGTACTGATGACATAAAAACAGATGAGCCAGGTGTGTTTTACTTTTGCGTCTTGGCTGTTTTATGAGGACCCCCTCGAAAACGAGATGGTGCATCTCAAGGGAGTTTACTCTTATATTGAAATTCATAAATAAAAAAATAAATAAAACAATATTTAGATTTTTGAATTAGAGAATCAGCTTGATGAAATACATTTTTAAAAAGCCTCACATTTCATGAAAACAGGTTCTTTGCTGCTTCAGAGCGACAGATCACACACATGCATCTGAAATGACCTTAACTGTGAGTTAACATTTATTAGTTAAAAAGTAATCCACTTTCCATTAGCCTGATCGTTAATAATAATGGAAATCCGTGATATATTCTGCATTCATACATGCATCATGAGCCGTGTGTTACATATCCATTAGTTAAGGTGTTTTGTACCCTTGATATGCAGAATTACCAAAATACGTTCCCATAAATACAGCTGCACACTGACACCATCACAGTGAAGAGTGCTCATCTTCAGCACTTCTTCTGAACACGCAGACCGTTTCTTTTTTATTTCTACAACTGGTTTTCATTCATTCATTCATTCATATGGTTTGAAATTCATCATCCAACCCGAGATAGCTGAGGCAAATATTTCAAGCCGACGTTACTTCATTATCAGACAAAGCAGCTGCAGATTTTGCACAGCAGTCCGCTTTGTAATAACACTGACAGAAACAAAAGGACACAAACTGCAGGCTTGACATCTTTGCGAGTTGATTTTGTTTTTATTTTGAAAGGGCAGAAAACACCGTCGGCCCTGATGTAAAGCGCCTGTGATTGGCAGGAAATGGGCTCAGACATGTAAAAGCAACAGCATGATGTTGAGAAGACGACCTAAACGGGTTCAAACTGATCAAAACTTAGAAATACAACCACCTGGAGCAGACTTCCTCACTTGCCAAATACACGCCATGTTTAGCCTGGATGCTCCATGTGTGTGTGTGTGTGTGTGTGTGTGTGTGTGTATGTGTGAGGGTTGGTGGTGGGAGGGCTTCAGGTCTGTTACTGTGGTGCTCGTTCAGTGCTCTGTTGTTGAGCAGCATGCGGCTCACAGATTAACGCTTTAAATGCGACTCTCTCCTGTTCTGAATGCCCCCTCTGTTTGCTTACAAGGCCCGGGCGAGACGGAGAGGAAGGATTTGAGAGGGTTTTTGTATCTCCTCCTGTTCAGAGGGGGGCATCCTATTATGAGCGAAAAGCTAAAGGGCATGGTCACAAAGGGTTAAAACCTGAGAGTGTCTTTTTTTTGGCATAATAAGCCGTATTGGCTCTTTTTTTTAAAAAAGACATGTGGAAAACGGCTCCAAACAGATTTTAGTGTAAGACAGGTGCCAGCTCTGCCATCTGCTTTCAGTTTTACCTCCCTGTCTGTCTGCTCTCAGCCGCTCTCCTCCTCTCTCTCCACAATCCTGATTCATCCATCTCTCTCCCCGTCCTTTTGCTTTTTCCTCTCTTCCTCCAATCAGATCAGTTCGACACCCTCCCCATCATGTGTTGGCAAACACCTTTTAATTTCTTCCAGCTACCTGGAAGAAATTAAATAGGGGAGAAAGCAAATCAAAAGGGAAATTTATTAACTTTAGGTTTGACACTTTTGGAAAATATTGGCTACAAATATGCAAGTATATGCATATACACAGACATGGATGGATTAGGGACTGTGTGAAAATGATTGGGGAGGGAATTGAGGTTAAAAATGGGGGAGGCTTATCCGTTTTTGCTTTTGGCTGAAATGGTTTCGGTGAGAGCAGAGGAGGGTCTTAAAACTTTTTCTCATTTCCTGATTTATTTTATACTTCATCCTCTTGTGAGTTTATGGTAAACGGAAAAACAGCACATCTAATAATTTAATTATAACAACTTTTCTCCGTCCGTCAGTGACTGTATATTATAGATTTTTGGGGCAGTGTAGTGGTTTTTTGTTTGTTTGTTTGTTTGTTTTTAAATTCCAGATTGAGGGCGTGTCTTGCATGTGTAAACTGCCTGTGGCTGTGAATGTGAGTGATTGCTTGTGTTTTCACACAGTGCTTAAAAGTTTTTTAATTCTACGTTTACACAGGAGCAGCCAGACTAAAAAATTGAAAAGTATTTCCTTTGTGTCTTTAAAAAAGTCTGTTTACACAAACAACCGAAAGCGCTGTAGTATGCACGCCAGGCTAGTAGTCGGCGGTGTAACCTTGTAATGACATGAGTTGCTGTCAGAGCTGCTAAAGTTGTTTACTTCCTGGTGCTGCTCAGCCCTAAACAGCCACAAATTTAATAAATTCAGCCGAGGATTGATTTCTTGGAGTGTGCTATGAACACTCAGAGTTGCCTCAGCAGACTGTCGTCATATTCGACCTGCTTTCGGTGCACTGTGGAGCGTTTAATCAGAGTTTGGTCGTGGCTAGAGCAGAATGCATTGACTTGCGCTAGCATTAGCATTAGCATAGTCACCGCTTCCACAGGCTTTGTGGTTTGCCAGTTCAGGCAGCCAGAAAGACGGTCGTGGTTTCAAGAGCACAAGCACGCTGTTGTCATGTGAAATGAAGTCCGAACCGCAACAAAAGTTTTTCCTCAGATGCAAATATTTGCGCCATGTAAACTGCCCCTAAGCCTTATGGGAAACATATTAAGGGTGCATCCTGCCGCTTGCCCCAAATCGCTGGGTTTGGCTTCAGCCTCCAAACCCAGCAAAGGACAAGCAGTTACAAATAATGGATGGACAGACGGATGGACAGGAGTGCCTTTTCTTTGCTCAGGATGGGCAAGAAAACACCTGGAGATGTTTTACGCTTAAAGATTTGGAGAAAATTGAAGTAAGCTGACAGGAAACAAACGCCCAGGCTCAGAGGACAGTGAAATGGTGAGATGGTGAGCTCTGGTCATGAGTGGACGACTGAAGAGGCCGAGTAAGCACACACCCGAGGGCCCAAGGTGTCAGGAGATTTGACATGAATGTTACATTTCTTTTTAAATTAAAAGCTTACAGTAAAATAAATAATAATGAAATAAACACGCAAAAAATTGTGTGCAAAAGAAAAAAAATTACATCGTAAAAATATGTCAAGTGCAGTATTGTGAGAGTGTCGGTGAGTGAGGAGCCATCACATCAGGAGCGATTCCAAAAAGATGAACAGCAATGATAAAATGATGCAACTCCACAGTCTGCAGAGTGGAGCCAAATGTGAAAGAAGTTGCTAAAGTCGGTCCAACATAGCTTGCAAAACGCATAGTGTTTGCTGATGTGACTTTGCCGTTAGAAACGGAAAGTTCTCGCACCAAGATGACTAAAATTTGGAGGTGTGTTTCTTCGTCTTGGGACCTTTCGACCATTTTTAGTGGCAAAGTGAGCAGAGCCGACTGACTGTACGGCAGAGGAGGTGAGATGAAAGCTTGGGCAAGCGTAATGACGAGTGACGCATGGCACGCCAGGCAGGGTCTTCCGCCTCTGGGTTGGGTTGCCAGGTACCACGACACATATCCTACAGTATTGACATATCACATAGTCAGTCGAAACACTAGAAAAATTGTGAGATTAGTGGGAGAAATGACCAAATGAGAGGAGAGAGGGTTAAAAACTGTCTATGTTGGCAGTGTTGGCAGGTGTGGAACCTGTGTGTCTGTTTTTTCTTCACTACTTTTATTTGTTATGATGGGTACTTTTCTCCTTTTTCAACTCATTTTAATAACTTTATTGTTTTTGTTTTCCCTTTAAAGGTTGATTATGTAGAACGGGGCCGAATACCGCCATCTAGTGTGTCCAGGTCATAGTCGCAACAACAACAAATAATTTCAGCAGTCGAGTTGCCAGTTTCGTTGCAAAGCGTGTCAAGCCATCAGCCTGCACCATGTCAAGCGATG
>JAQLOL010000009.1:21535000-21547650 GCA_029783665.1 Naso thynnoides | reverse complement strand
TTACGTGCAGGGCCAGGCCTGAAGTCAACAGATTAGAGGTTTCCAGAGGTCGCAGTTGCACTTGATTCTATAATTACCATGAAATCTCGTCGTCTGGTGACTCCAGCTATCTGGCTGTGCTGCGCTCTGAAACGCAGCCTGAACGCAGCTGGTAGGTGTTGACAGACGGCGGAGCACGGAGCAAACATGCAGCAGAGCCGTTACGGAACGCACATGCATCCGGTGGAATTCCAGGGTAACTCCACTGCTCAGTGCGTACCAACGTCTGTCCAAGGTAGTCACTCACCTGTGAGCCTTCCAAAGAGGTCCTCTGGTCAGAGATCTCACAGCTGCTCACCAGAGTCTGAGGGTCAAACAGCTCACTGTGATCTTGGATGGGCGGCGGGACCGACAGCTCCGGCTGAGCTTCAAGGGGGACTGAATGTGAAAGCACCGAGTCCTCGCCTGTCTTCTCCAGTCTTTCAGATAAGGACACCGTCCCAGGAACACACTCATAACCATGAGGTACAGTCCTGATCTCTTCATCTCCTCCATCTCTGCCTCCCGTCAGATCCTCCACCTCCTCCTCGTCCTCCTCCTCCTCCTCCTCTGAGGGGATGGAGTGAAATGCTGGAGCAGGAGAGTCTTGCTGGCCCTCCATGACCAGCTCCATCTCCCAGACAGGCTGTCCTGCCTCTGAAACATCCCTGGGAGACGCCTCTACACTGGGCTGATGGTTCAGAGTTGCGGCCTTTTCTATCGGGCTCGTGGTCGTATGTTGTATTTCAGAAACATCTGCATATTCTTCCATGTCTACAAAAAATCAGGTAAATTAAAAGAGGTTGTCATTAAACTGCTTAGAATATTTAAAAACTGAAACAAAAGCTCTACATGAGTCAAAAGTTAAGTTCATCCATACTGAACCTTTGAACTGTTTGTGAGCCTCCTTTCTCCTCTTCCTGTTCGCTGAGTCTTTAGACACGGGCACGTCTGCCTTCGCTGCTTTCTCTCCGTCGCCCTCTCCGCTCGCTTCTGCTTCATGTTTAGAGTCACTTGCTTCCCTCGGTGGTGAGAAAAGGTATTGCACAAAAGAATGGTTTGAGTCACACTGCCAGATGGCAGCAGTGGAGAAGTGGGGCTGTGGTTCCAGAGCTCTGAGCTGGGGCTCATGAGGGCAGGAGCCTGAGTGCTCCTGGTACCAGCACACCAGGCTCTGGAGGCTGGAGACACGCTCCCTCCTGCCTGGGACACAACCAAAGACACCGGTGTCAAATCTGAATCGTGGTAAATAAATGAGCACACAGGAGTTGTTGAACAGTCTGTCTGATGATTTAAGCACAGGTAGGCTAGCACTTCCCATTGACTACCAGTGATTGAGCTAAGCTAATTAGCGGTGAGCGAGCTCTGCCCGTCTCTCCGACTTACACAAGAGACGTTCTCCAGTTGGCATTTGTTCCCCAATCAAGTTATACTGCTTAGAATTTCTTTACCTTGTTAGGGGCTTAAAAACTGTTTTCAAACATGCAATAAAAATGCCATTAATCACACTTAACTATCCAAATTCTGCCATTAATTGCAATTTTAAAAAATTTATCATTTGACAGCCCTGTGTACAATTAGATATAAATTTTGAATTCTCTCCTACTCCTTGTCCCTTGAAACTGAATTATGAAATCTACCCATACAAAATGGGACAATCCTTCAAGAATGTGATTCGTCATCAGTACTTTGATGGTTTTCACAGTAAGCGGATGTGACAAATCTTTGCCGGAGCTGTACAACACGACTCTCTGCACCTCCAGATGATGTTACGAATACAGACACGACGTTAATTCCACATTTCCAGCGTTTGTGGACAGCAGTAACGGTTATATCGAGTGTAGTTAATTGAGTTTTCACTTGCACGTGCAGGCAGACAGCAGCAAAGCAGTGACAGATTCATCTGAGCCATTACATGCAAACACATGCCAGTGTCATCACTCACCTTTTTTCGGCTTTACTGAGACTTCTGGAGCAATTTTCTGTCTGTAAGGCGAAAACACATGAATTTTGACACTGAAAGTTCAGGATCCGGAAGAAGAAAACACCTGAGTTACTCAGTGAAGGTGAGGGCATAGCTTCTAATGTTGCAGCATACATTTAGCACAGTCTGGCCAGGTGACTTAGCTTGTGATTTTTTTTGTTTGTTTGTTTGCTTGTTTGTTTGTTGTTGTGACTCGACTCACCCACAGTACTTCTGCTGGTATTTGTCTCCGTAGGTGGAGTTGAGCAGGATGAGATACTCTGCCAGCCCAGCATCACTCAGACTGGTCCGCCGGCGGAGCTCACTCCACAGCTTGTGCGCCTCTCCCAGGTACACCCTCCTCACATCGTACTTCTTTCGGGATTCGAGACGCCTCTGCGCTCGGTCGGAGTCTGTGAGCCTGGGTCGTCCTCTGCACCGCCTCGAAACACCTTTCCCCTGGCCCACAGCTCCGTCAGCGTCCAGGTTCACTTCCAACTCCGCAAGGCTCTGCGCCATCTTGGCCACAGCAGCTGATGTTGTGATTGCCCGGCATCCCGGAAGTAGTTCGACCGAACAGGAAGCACTACCAAAGAAGCGTTTATTGTTGTTGTCGGGCTTATTTTCCCCCACGGCTTGTTTGTGAACTTTCCAGAAACGCAACGGAGCCCCTCGGGAGAAGAAATAATCAGAAACGCTGAGAGGAAAAACTCGTTTACACACCGAGAGCCGCAGTGGAACCATACAGCACACTGTGTTTTCCACACGGACCGCAATATGGATTGTACACGCACAGACGCGGGAAACTTTAGCGTGAACATCGTAGCCAGACGACACATTTTAGAGAAAGTGTGAACGGTACCATAGTGTTAGACATGGCAGACATTTTAACGCTCGTGTTTCGGACTTTTATGTCCCAAACGGAGGCCGAGAAGAGCCTCAGAGTCGCTCCTCCACCACCGACGAGCTGCGGCAGCGCTCTGGTGCTCGGAGAGCACAGCGTCAGCCGCTCCGTGCTGCTGCTGGCGGCCGTCACAGCCGCCTCAGAGCTGGGGATGAGAGTGGTGTTCTTCACCCAGACTCAGATCCAGAGCCTTCCGGCGTCCCTGCAGAAGTGTCTCCCCAGCCTGAGCCCGCAGAGTCTGAAGGTGAGCACCGCTTCCTCTCGGTCCCTGGTGTTGTAATGGGTCGGCCTTCAGAGAGGGCTCGCACATTGTAACTCATGGATTTATTTAATTGTGATAAATCCTCGGTCAATATTTTATATCGTCTATTAGCTTTTGGGTTGCCAAGTTGTGAAAAAATTCTGGTGTTTATCCTCCTCCAGAAGCCTGAGCTGCAGGACATTTCGACCACAACCAATATTAGTAAACCTCTGACAGTGTTTAACATTACAACGAAAGGCTCGATGGATTATTGTATTTAACTCTCTGTCAGCGACTTACTTATGCCTGTAAATGTAGATGTGATGACTTATTGGAAAGTGAAAAACTCAAACATTTAGCGACTTGACTCATCCAGAGAAGAGAATTTTCCCAACCTGGCAACCCAAAGTAATTCATGCTAATGAACAGGTATGGCGAGAATTTATGAATTAAAAATATATATATATGTTTAGTTTAATTATCTTAACTATAATTTAATTATTCATCCCTGTGAAAATTGTCCTTTATTTTTAAAATATGTCTCATTAACACAAGTGTGAGGGTGTGCAGAGTTATTTGTGCACTGATGAAATTTCTTAGTTTGAAGAAGCTTAGAAAAATGGATGTGTTTGTTTTTTTTTTAAACGCACACATGTTCCCATCTTCACACACAATTTATAATTTGTGCACTTGTTTATTGTTTTAAGAAACATGAATCAAATGCACATGCAAGTTATTGAATTGTCAACAAGTTGTTGGGTTTTTTTTAAAGAAACAAAACAAAACAAAAAAAACCACAAAAACATCCGTGTCACCTCCAGGCCACTGTGGAAACACTGATATAAGTGAGTTACCGACTTATGGAAACAGCTCATTTTTGGCACTTTGTTAATAAAAATAAAAATAATAAATCTGCAGATGTAGGTGTGGTTAATTAGTTGACTAATCGAAACTAATACAGGTGAGACCACATGACGCAGAAAACAGTAAGAAGGAGCTCGAGTAGTTAATTCTTTGTCAAATGTGACAGTAAAATGATTTTCTTCTCTTTTTTTTTAATGAAGAAAATCAAGTTTTCCTATCCCAGAACGCTGGAGGAGCTGATGCAGCAGGTGGCCAGCATTCACGAGTCCCCCAACACGTCTCCCACACCTCCCTCACTGATCATAGTCGACAGGCTGGAGGCTTACCTGGGCGGCTCTGGAGCTGGCAGCCATGGCGGGTTTCACGCAGCACAACAGTCCAGCGCCGCGCATCTGTCCGCGCTGCTGTGCGACACTGCTGCCTTTCTCACACAACTCCTAAAACAGCGCTCCTCGAGCTCAGCGCCTTGCCGTATTATCGCCTCTTTCCAGTCAGAAGTGGACGATGAGCACACCTCCACCACAGATCCTATCCTCGATGTTCTTGATCGCTATTTCCAGATACGCTGTACTTTGGATCGAAACAGGAGTTATGAAGCTGCAGCAGCTGGACTACAGGAAGCGTGGCACATTTATCTTTCAGGAGCGGGCTTTATGGAGGCCTCTGGTACCAGAGACTGTGAGGACGGGACACGTGCAGCCCAGGAGTGGCAGCTGTTAATTTTCCCTGATGGTTTAATGGAGTTTAAGTTGGAGGAGTGATTTAAAGTTGGTTCAATCAGTCATAGAAATTTTCCTGACGATGGCGTCTACTACAGTGTAACAGGCCGTTAGTCACTGTTGCACTGTTCCACATCTCAGGTACAATGTCATGTGATAAAACCAGCCTCCTGCTAAACCTCATGACTTATGGTGAGTTCCTTTTGATCTCAGAAGTCGTAGTTTCTGAGTTCACAGTTGGATACGTCATCAGGAACACCCCCTGAAGTGGGAACTCCGACTCAGAAACTCAGAGGAACTTCAGTAAGCCCGAGATCGGAATCCAGCATGGCGGCTTCGAGTACCAACAACAAGAAAGCTGCACATTACTCTGTGAGCCAGTAGGTCTTGTTTTCATGTTGTTAAATCAGCTAAACTGACAGTATTGTTCAACTTCTGTCTGTGGACATGTTGTTTTGTTGCTTTTGCACACAAGAACTATCAGTGTGTTGTTATTGGCTGGTGGCTAACAGAGCTAACAACTATAATAGTTAACATTGCTCCCCCTAACTTGAATGGGGTCAATTCGGATTTGATGTCACTCCCAAGTCCAAATTCCTACTTCCGAGGTAAATGGAATGCAGCATTATCACTGATCTGGTTTGACGTAATCTGCTGCTCATTCTGTCAGATACAAGACAACAGAACCACGGTGGTTGTAGATGCACAACATTAAATAAGTTGGAATTTAAAAAGACATAAAGCTTTGTAAAACACAGGAATTAAATCTTACACAAATTACATAAACATTCAGAATTGAGACTATAAACATTTCTGGAACAGGACCCTATAAAACTTAGCAAAGTGTCCTTGAGACCACCAAAACGAAAGAAAGAAAGAAGGATCAGGACAATTTACTGTACATAAAAATAAACATATTTAATATACCACATTACTGTTTGTTCTTCTTTCTCACCCCTTCATCATCTTGTGTCCCCACAGTTTTATCTCGCAACGCTTTAAAGAGTCTGTCCCTCAGTTTGGGAATCACTAATTGAAAACACTGGAGCGAAGAACATGTATGGTGGCTGATATCACAGCTGAAACATTTTGTATCAAAAGAAAAACAGATAATGTACTTAACGGAAAAGAATATCACTGTCAGTACAGAACATTATTCTAAAAAAGTGGAGCAAAAAATCACTGTACATACTTCTACGTGAAAGACTCAAAGACTGAAATATTCAGATTGTCAGTGTAACAAAAGAAAATTTGGGGCATAATTTGGAAAAAGAAGCCAAATGCTGTGTGGTCCTCAAATGTCAATTTTTTTATCATCTTTGATGTCATTAACGTGTTCTGAAAAACATGCAGAACTTTCTTGAGAAATGGCCGGAAACTTTTTCTTCCTTTTTGTGTCAAACTGAAAACACCAGTGAAACTTTTTAAAAAGTTTAGAAATTTATTTTAATACTTATAAAAAAAAACTATTTTGGTTACAAGATATTTTTCATGAGACACAAAAGCAAGCAGGCATATTGAAATACAGAAAGAGGTTAAATGTTCTGAATAGAAATATGGTTCAGACGTTCTTTACCCGCTCTGCTCTTTAGATGGCAGCAGTGAGTAAAAACAACACAACTACAGTCTGATGAGTACGAGCGCTGCCTTCAAACCTTCCTGCAAAGCATACAGTAGTAAATTATTTCGTTCCAGGGTTATGCATTTAGAAAATGGGGACAACTTGTCTTCTGAAACAACTGTGATAAAATACAAAAAAGCACAATAATATTATATTATTTACAAATACAGTGAGTTTCTGTAGATTTGGAAATGACATTGACATAATGCTGCAGGCTCAGTGAAAGCTGTGTGATTTAAATTTGAGGGAATTTAAAAGTGTAAGGTGGAAAATAATCTGTCATCACTTTGTTGTGTCCAACACAGATATCAGTTCAAACTGCCTTTTACCCACTCTTAAACAACAAAGCTGTAGAAAATCGATCTGTATGGAAGGACTTCGCTTAACCTCACCATTTAAATTAGTCAGGTGACACATGCTGCACATGGTTAAATTAAGCATTAATGGGAGAGTTCAGTCCCATAAATTGGATCAGATTAAACATTTTCCCCTCTCCAATATTCAATGCAATGATTTTGTCCAATATCAGACGAGTACAGACACTGAACTTGGATGGGTTCATCCCTGTCCAACAGCCAACTCTTTGAAAGCTGACCTTAGCAATAAGGAAAAGCACAGCCAGCCCTAATATCAGCTGATTTGAGGCATTCATACTAAGTAAGGACCGAGTCCAACATATCAGAGCCCTTCAGAAAAAGAAACGACTTTCTAGGTCACAAATTACAACCTGGAATTTGACCGGATTGTCATTTATACGTCACAAAATTCAATACAGCCTCACAGAGCTGCTAGCATGGCTATAGACAAAAATGTAAGTCTTACACTATTTGAGCACACACGCAACACTTTCAGAAGGATCAATTCATCAACGATTTTATCTCTTTAATTTGTTAACAAAAATTTCAGTCACCAGCTCTTTTTATAAAAGCATCAGAGGAACAGAGAAAGAATACTGGCGGTATTTTTGACACTCTTTCATTTCAGGGTCTCATCTATGTATTTTAACCTAAAGCTCGGGAAGCAATGATTCGTTTGTACAAGGATGCGATGCGTATTACGATACATGGTTCAGGATATGATACATGAGCGATATGATATGATTCAAAAACTAGAGATCGATATAATAATGTTTTTTTGCCAAAAGTAGATGAAAAGAAAAGGCCTCTTTCTGTGCAGGGGTAGAGGAGGTAAAACACTGGAAAAGCTCGATACACTGAACTACACAAACATTCAGTTCAGTTCAGTTCACGGCCTCGATTCGAAATGTGTGGAGTGCAAACACCGACTGAAAATCTCTTGTTCTCCTGCTGCTTCCAATGGATCCACCGTCATCTGAAGAGACGCTGCTGACACAGTGACACATGAGCTACTACTAAAAGCCATTTGGTCATTCAAGCCTAATAGTAGTGAAACATGTAATGCTTAGCTTAAACATGAATAAATCGCTAAAAAATGTTTGAACTTGAGTTTTGATGAATTATACTAAAATCCTGATCTGATCTACAGGTTAGGATACTTACAGATCAGCATGCAGACCTTTGCATTGAATGCCAATATTTGGTGTAAAACACGCACATACTGGTTTTGTCCTGTACAGATCGGGGATGATTTGATTAAAGTAGAAAAAATATATGTACATCAAGTCGACTCCTCCTGAGTCCTTCAGCTTACACTTTGGGATGAGCTTCCAAATCCTTGGTACACCTTTCATAACAGTTTATGAGATGCTACGCAGCTTAGAGTGAATATTTAAAAACCCTTTTACAGCGCGTGCTTCAAGGCTCAGCCCATGCACAGCCAGTCTGGCATAGTTCTCTTTCAGCCGTCACCATGGACAGGGTGCTGCCTCGACAGGAAGGGTCTGTTATGTGCCGGGATCTCGTTCTTGTAGTCGTTGGCGTAGATAACCACTTTTCCTATGTCGTCTGCTCTGCTCATGGGGCTGTAATCCATGGAGACCCCTGAGTCTGCTACTGCCATGTAGGTGTACCCAGGGCCTTTGGGTGTCCAGACGTGGTTTGGATACTCAAAGCTGGACTGTGACGAAAGGTGACCTGACCCAGAGCTCTGCTGCACGGATCCCAGGTCAGAGTGAGATTCACATAACCTCTTTCTCGAGGCAAAAAGCACCTCAAGGGGCAAGGCCTCCTCGGGAATGTCATCCAGGTGTTCGTCTTCATTGCAGTTGTTGGCATTTAGGGTGACGTAGGCGTCTTGAGACTCGAGCAGAGAGGACTGGGAGCAAGGAAAGGGGTTCTTGTGAAGAGCCCGTAAGCGGTCCATTAGCCAGTGGTCGTGTGGTGTGGCTCTCCAGCCGTCTGTCATGGTTAAATTGCCCCTTTCAAATGGTGGATCTCTCTCGTCGAGCCCTCTCTTTTTATCTGCGTCCTCCTTTCTGCCTGTGCTCAAAGCTCTAGAGGCCTTTGGCGGCAGAGGTGGTGAAGGCAGTGAGGGGCAAAGGCTGAGCTCTGAAAGGACTTCCAAAGGAGAGGGAGAAGGGCATTCTTCTGTGTGGAAGAAAGCTGGAGTCAGCCACAAGCCTCCATTGGTCTGCTGCAACCACTCCTGTACAAAGACAACAAAGGATTATGAAACCTCGGTAAAACTGCCTTTCCTACACCATGTCGATGACGTTTGTGGTATTGAATAAAATGTCTCAGCAGCTATTGGAAGGATTGCTGTGATTAGGCCATTCATGTCCCCATAAGGATGAAATGAGATAACTTTGGTGTCCCCCCAACTGGCACCATCATCAGGTCAATGTCTGGTTCTTTAATTTACAACCAGTTAACAGATGTTAGCATGCTAGCATTTAGCACAAAGCAGATATGCATCCATAGCATTGCTGCTGTACACATATCTTGTTCTTACCTGAAAATCTCCACAATAAACAGTGAAAAGGCCTTGGAACTTGCTGTCAGGAGTTGGGATAGTTGGCCAGATCTTCTTGACAAGAAATCTGAAAAGAACACAGATGGTGAAAATTACTGATTCTGCCAGATTATGACAGTGGCAACCAAAACTTCTTGGTGGCTTGTAAAAAAAAGCTTCTGCATGTGTTGTTGGGTGACTGACCTGCGATGTGACAGGAGCACAGTGAGAGACAGTCCAATGAGGACAACGGAGATGATAAGAGTCAGGGTCACGATGAGAAGGTCGAGCTCTGACGGTAGAACAGGGATGAAACAGTCATTGCAAAACATTAGGAACAAGAAATGAAACAAATGTAGTTTTGTTGTTTTGATGAACAGGAATATGAAGCAGTTTTTTTGTGTTAGATCTGTGAGTGAATTCTTACCTGCAGGTGGTGTTTCCATGAACTTCGGGTCACTCCAGGCACTCCAGTAGCCACTGTAGCTGATCCCATCCAGCTTTACACGGACTCGAACCTTGTATTTTGTACCTGGCTTTAGGCCTCTCAGGATCAACTCTGAGCTGGCTCGTGCCACCTCAACCTGCGAAACAGTCCTCAGCTCATTAATAACAGTTCATATGTGCAACTACCAGCTAACAAATCTGCTGCTGAAAGCTTTATGCAGCCTCTAACATGTCGGTGAGGTTGTAGAATCTTAAAATGGCCGTCGTACCTGCCCCAAATGACTGTCTGCCGTGGTGTAGCTGACCTCGTACATCATGCTGTCATCCATGTACTTGAGAGCAGGAGGCACCCAGCTGACATTCAGCTGGCCTTGCTGACCTGTGGTGCTCACTGTCACGTTAGCCGGAGGGTCAAGAAGAACTGCCGAGCAGATAGACAGGATGCAGCTTGTTAGGAAGGATTCTGAGGGAAGTCAAAAACAGAATCCTCACCAGAAGCCTGTCCCACCCTGAAACGCTTGTCAAATAACCCCGATGTCACATGCATGTTTGGCACACATGCATATTGTCTCTTACTGTTTTGGCCTCTGGGAGCAGAACAAACAAACAAACTACAAACACATTATCTCTGTTCAAGTTGAAAGGTGAACTTGTTAACACACAGCTGCCTGTAAAGACATCCAGCAGATGAATATGAACATTAACATCTGTTTGTCTGACGAATCAAAATCCAATATTCACTCTCTTTTACCTCGGTTTTTGGTCTCCACCAACTCCCGAGTGAAATATCTAACTCTTCAGCTGCTAAAAGCTTCACTACCGAGGTACATTTGTCTGTCTGCTGTTGGGTGCTGAGTAGGTAGCATTTAGTCCGTGTCTGGAGCTTTTTGTTACAAATAGTTTGCGAAAGTGGCAGAAAACCACATTGATGCGAGTTGTGAGACTGAACAAAAACAAATTTGTGAACCCTAAATCCAAAACACTTACTAAATAAAAGATACTGGCGGAGGGCCTGAGCAATGTGGGATTTTGGGGGCCGATGCTGATACAGATAATACTTGTGACAAAGATGTATAATGGAGGCAGGATATCTTCCGTTTTAAAGGAATAAGCCAACTGTTTTTTCTTTTTTTCTTTTGGTTATCTGCCTCCCTCCTGACAAGAAGATAGATCCCATTCTTTCGACTGTGCACGCGGTAACAAGGAAGAGACGGGTAGAGCTCGCCCACGGCTAACTAGCTTAGCTCAAACACTGGTAGTCAATGGGAAGTGCTAGCCTGCCTCCACCTAAAGTCATCAGATAAACTTTCCAACAACTCTAAACAGTCCTGTGTGCTTGTTGTGACTTGTTTATTTACCATGTTATGTTATGTTAACTGGTGTGCACGCGCCTTGTGGTTTACCTCTGGTACATATTTGATTTTAAAATTACATAAAGTGCTAATCCTGTGGTGAATCCCTTTAGCAAACTTTATTCCAAACATCAGTGCTCTTAACAGTAAACATTTCAAATATTAATTACAGTTTTAACGTATACACTGATACCGATACATATCTGTGATAGGCCAATATCAAGCAATAATATCGGGAAACTGATATATCAGTCGGACCCAGGCTGAGGGAAACAGTAGATTGATCGTCCTTGTAAGCATCATCTTCTACCAACATCAATCATCAATATTGAAAAAATAATTACAAAAGCTTTAGTAAAGTTGTTGGAGTTTTGGACATAATGAAACTAAATGTAATTCTTTATTGTCACACAAACGCTTCATTGGACTCGTTTAACTCCACTGTTTGTTGGAGGCAGCAGTGGTGATACGACTTACAGAAAAGCTCGATGAGAAGGCTGCGATTGTGGATCAGTTTTCCCTCTCGACGAACGTCGATGTCCATTTGGACAAACATCTGGGTTCGGTTCAGATGGCAGACGAACAGCTTCTTCCCGCCTGCTGCAGGAAGGACTCTCAGTGGGCACCTGCTGCTGTTTTCATTTCTGCTCAGGACAGAGAAAGTCCTTTAGAAGCTTTAAATAACTGAATATTGGACACCGCTCTGTCCTAAACTGACTGTGACCTACTGGTAGGTGTATGTGAAGGAGTACTGATCGAGGGAGCTGGCTCTCTCCTCATCTTCCTCCCAGAAGCATGTGAAGTCCTTCCTGCCTTCAGCGAAGCACTTGGGGTTTTCTGACTCTTCTTTCAGCATCATAGACACTGAGGAGGTGAGGAGGTGAGGAAAGGAGGGGGACAGTCAAATGTGAGCGCAGCCAAAGACTTTCTGCTTATATGGTCACCTTCGATCTGATATCTTATCACCGACACTGGAAGAACTAGTTAAGTGTATTTAATAGATTGTTTAAAAGGGAGTTTGGGGGATATTTTAAAAGTAACATTAGGTCCGCAAAAATGTTATCCTACCTTTTCTCTCGAAATCCCGTGCGCCTTGGACGATGGAAGGTGTCCGCATGGCGCACAGGATTACGTGAAGTGCCAGCAGTCGGCTCAGGTGATCGCATGTCATCCTTTTGTCTTCCCTGTGAACAGAAAGATTTTGGCCTTGTGTTGCCCGCCCGCATAACTAGAGAACAACCTGCCTCCAGCGCGTCTGCTGCAGCTCTCGCCGATGGACGCTTGTTTTTGGTTTAGATACCATGGATAGCGCAACGGGGTTGCGCGCCTGCATACGAGCGATAAGGTGTGCCGAGTCGAGCTGTTTACGTTCTAAGTCAGTGAAGAGGTGGGGCATGGTCAGTCTTACAAGACTTTTTTTTTACTCTGTCGCTGATGGGCGGGAATCACGCGTTCATTGATGTTTACGACTTGTTTCTGTTGCTGCGTAGTGGAAGTGAAATTTGACCTTTGTCGTGCGTAAAAGCGCACAAACATAAATTGATCTCTTCTTCTGACAGCTTCCTCCGCCAGTGATGGTGCGATTTACTTTCATCTCCTTTAACTTATGAAACCTTTCATAGACAGACAGACATAGATAGATAGATAGAT
>JAQLOL010000009.1:21524751-21534900 GCA_029783665.1 Naso thynnoides | reverse complement strand
AGACACTTGGCTGCCCTTTGGCTGTGCAGCTAGAGGACAATAGAAACTGATCAAAGGGTTACATTTGGTGTTTAAGTGTACCTGGAACAACTAGAGGTGTGTCTTTTTTCTTTAAGTTAGGAACTGTATTTAAGGAGATGCAGTTGTAAGGCAAGAGGGAGTTCTCATTGATTTGGATTCTGTGACACTGTCTTTTCTCTTGTAATAAACCTTTTTTTACCATCTACAAAGAAGACGTGTCAGCATCAACATCAAAATATACAACACTGTCAAGGAGGCTGGTTAGTTCAAAAGTCATTAGTGGGGTTTTTTTTCCTCCGTCTTTAGTGTTTTTCAGAAACTTAGAGTTGTTTTCTTTTTATTATTATTTATCTTTGCTATGTCACTATAACATATGGGAGCTGAGTTTGTGTTGGTTTATTAGATATTTTTCTCTCCTATAGTGTCATTCTTTTATTATCCCCATCACAAGGCAAGTATTTACTTCTCAGGGGGCCTCTCTGGCCTCCCACTGACCCCCCTGTAGGCCTGCCATGTTGGGTTTGTGAATTTGTTGGACATTTAAGAATCACATGGGAGAGAGGAAGGGGGGGGTCTTGCCCTTCCTGTTGACAAAGTGCCCTCTCTGGTGCCCTTTTGTGTGCCCTTCCAGAGGCTTGTCCACTGGGAGTGCCCTCTCTTGGGCTCCTCCAGTGGGCAAACCGGCTAAAGTGCCCTCTCTGGTTTCCCTTCTGTGCGCTGGTGCCCCTCCGCACACAACAGGTGCCCCTTTTTACTATTTTTGCCTCTGCCCCTTGAACATCTGGAGTCGGCCAGTGCATGAGACAATCGATACCTCTCTCTTAGTTGTAGTTATGTAGGTTAGAGCAAATATGAAGCAACAGCTAGCCGTTGGTTAGCTTAGCTTAGCAAAAGGACTGGAAACTGGCAAACAACTAGCTTGGCTCTGTCTAATGGTACCCTGAAAACGACACAGGTGTGTTTACGAGCCTATTTCTTGGAAGGTTGTGCTGAAAGTTCCGGTTGACAAAACTGAAAACACATTGTCATTTCCTGCAGGAGGTGACAAACCACAAAAAGCATGATGCTACAATTGCAGCGCGCAGGACAAATGAATTAACGGTGACTTGGTGGAGTGGAAGAAATATTTGCTGTAACCAATCACCCCCGAGATCCATCAGATTCATCATGACTAAATGCTTTTGAGCATGATTGTTGTAGAAAAGACCAATTAGACGCAGCTCTTGAACTGATCCTTATCAGCGTGACCCAAAATAGCAACAGTGGGCTAAAGATTGACAGCTCAGGGGGGTCTGGCGAGCCAAGTTCCTGCTGCATTCTGTATGTAATACTCTCACAGTGACAAGACTCCAGGACGCAACTACGCCCAGCCAAGAAAAAGTACTTCAAACCACACAATGCAACAGTGCACACATCGATTGTTCCTGACATTCTGCTGTAAGCTAACCGGCTGTTGGCAGTAGCCAGAGAGGAGAGTGCTATCAATCATCTTACCTACAAGAACAAGAGTTAATAATAATATTTTCCTCAATGTCTAATCATTCCTTTATTACCCCCCACCCCCACCTACCCACCCACCACACACACACACACAACACAAGGCAGCCACAGTGTAAACTTGGGAAACTGCAGCCTATGAGGCCCCGGAGCCTCGGGGACTTTTATTATCAGAACCATTTATATAGTCAAATAAACCTGCTAAGTCTGTTTTTATCACCACAAAAAACCCCTGACCTCTTGTGGACCTGGGGGTGCACAAGATGCCTCCAAAAACAAATACGTTTTTAAAATAACATGTTTAACCAGTTATTGTATAAATTCTGCTGGTTATATTCTTTCTCTTGTTCTTTCTTAACTTGCTTTAAAATAATATTCTGACTCTTGGGCAGTTCTTTTGTGTTGTGTTGATGCCTGAGTTCGACCTCCAGGGTCGATGGGGGTCCTGAGTCTCTGGCACCGTTACTTTGGGGGGCCGCGGGCTGAAAAGTTTGGGAACCCCTACCTTACACAAAGGTTATTTCCTGTAAGTTACAATGAGGTATACAAATTCAAGAGAGGGCACTTTGTTGGATAGATACTCATGAGCAGATATCATGAGTTTAGGTAAATGTCATCAGGAGAGAAAAAGTCTGTTTGGTGCATCCCAAGTCCATTCTTCTCTTTTCTAAAAAAAAGTTGTAACTCCAAGGAATTCTGTATGTGGTTTTTATGTCTCCTACATCATTTCTGTGTAATGTTTGTATCAAACTTGGCAGACTTTGATAAATTATATTTTCTATTAGGATCTCAGTGTTTATGCCGCATAGGTGCAAATCCATCACAGAGATCAGACAGTTGCGAATTAAGTCAACATTTGTACATTAGACATGATTGAATAACTCTGCTTGAGACTCCCAGACTCATAATTAATTTAACACCCCATAATACTGCAGGGCCGCTCTGCAGCTTTACTGCAGTTCAAAATAATGGCGTGTGGACCAGCAGCAGTCTGTTTTCACAGCGTGACTCTCATTCTTACACACATTCATTTCCTTGTGTGGGTCAGGAATGAGAGTGGATGGTGGAACTTGTCTGGTGCAAGTCCTCAACACTTCCTTTTGTTTCTCCACTTCCTCATGTTTTGCTTTGTACACCCAAAGTGGAGGAATTTTAACACTGTGGTTGTTCTCTCCATTCTTGGCTGATCCAAATATGCTGCTTTGTAGGGCTGCAACTAAGGATTATTTTCATGATTAATTGATGAATCATTTATTCCATGAAATGTCAAAAAAAGTGTGAAAAATGTTTATCTTAATTTCCCAGAGCCCAATGTGATGTCTTCAGATTCCTTCTTCCAAACAGCCCCAAACACAAAGATTCTTCATTTATTATCATAAATAACACAGAAAAGCAGCAAATCCTCACATTAAAGAGGCTCAGCTAACAATTCTTTTTACCATACTTGTATAGCAGCCGATACCAGGATCTGATACGATACCTGCACATTAAATATAAAAATTCCTTTAAAACATAATTATAGTTTTGTAAAAAAAAGATTGATAGAATAAAAAGTAGTGAAACAGCTAAAAAAAATCTGAGAAAATTTATTTCCTTACACATCACCTTTTTACTGGTGGGTGGACTTTGAAGAGTAAAATATCGCCATATGTAGACATTTTGCTGCACCGTTAAATCTCTCCGTTCTTCGCCACTCTTAAAAACAGTATTTGACAGTGGCAGCACAGCGGTACTTCCTGTGTGCTGTTTTACAGCGGCATGGAAGAATTTATTTCAGGTATGTGACGTCAGTCAGAGCTCACTAAGCTAACCGTGAAGTAGCAGGGTACCGTTTCGCAGCTGATAAATCACATGGTACGTGATCGGTGAACAGACTGGTACTCGCCGATATCAATACCACCATTTTCTGTGGTATCAAAGGCATTTTTCGAAACTGGTATCAGTATCGAAACAACTCTACTTTTTACTATTTTATATGAAAAATAACTAAAATGATTAATCGATTATCTAAACAGTTGGCCGTTAAACATCAAGCTCCCAGGACAGGTCCGGGATTCAGACACCCTCTCTACGTTTAAGAGTAGGCTTAAAGCTTATAGTTGAGGCTGGTTTAGGCCGGCCCATGGTTGTGCTGTTATAGCCCCCCCCCCCAGCTCCTGTGGATCCGGCTGGTCAAGGATGTGGCTCATTCGGTGGAGAGATGACCATCCTGCTTTTTAAAGAGTGGGAGATTTTGTGGCCTGGGATCCTCGTCCGGACTACCCAAGACTGTCGCGATTCATAGACTGTGCATGCCTCTGGCTCTATGGACGGCACTACCTTCTTGATCAATAGATCACATATCTGATCTATAGACTGAGCTCCTGGACTCATCAACTCCACCTCCTTCTGTATCTATACACACTCAGAATCCAGGATGTAGCAGCAACACAGTGATTGTTTTGTTGTCGTGTTCTGTACCCGTGACATCAGTTTGACGTCTGTCCGTCCTAGAGAGGGATCCCTCCTCTGCGGTTCTCTCGGAAGCTTCTTATTTTTCCCTGATTCTTTCCATCGATTCAGGGGTTTTCAAGTTTTTCCTCGCGCGGTGCGAGGGTCTAAGGGCAGAGGATGGAAATAACTTTGATTAATTTTCTGTCGATCAATTAATAGACTACTCGGTTAATCTTGCCGCTCTTTTGCTTTGTGTTTGCCACTTCTCGAGTTCTACTGAATGAACATTTCACTTGAAATCTCTCTCCAGTCATGAGGAGATGAACAGATAACCCTTTGCTCTGCAGAATGTGTTTCCTGATGCCACTGCAGAGGGCAGGTTGACAGGACAGCCGAGCGTCACAATGTGGTCGTGCTTCTTTCTTGAAACATTTGGATAAACTTCCTTGTTTGTCCTTAAAACTCATAACATGACGTGTTGACACGACGTCAGTGAGATAAAACAAACTGTGGAGGGAAAATTCTGTATTAGGGCCTGACTGACATGGGATTTTGCTGATGCTGATAACGATAACTGGGAGTAGGAGAATTCTGATATCCAAAATATATCCGCTGATTTTGTACATATACAATATCGGCTGAATGTGGTTATCAAATACATATGACAAAGATATGTAACAGAGGCAGGATATCTCACATTTTCACAAACTTACAAACTTAAGTGCACTTAACAGGAAACACTTCACTTATTGGTTATTAAATAAGGAGTCGCAAACTACATACTGTAATTACACCATTTTAAATCACTTGTCCGAGCATTTTTTCTAGGCTTAAAAGACGTTTTAATATTGGCACATACTGGTGAACTGGATGCTGATACCGATATATCTGTGATGGCCCAGTATCGGCCGCTGATACTGGCCAATTGATATATCAGTCGGGCCCTATTCTGTAAGTTTATAATCTATAAATCAAGGACAAAAGATCTCATCAAATGATCACTTTTGAGGAAAACGTCTTTAAAAGGAGTAGATGAATTGCATTTGGGAAAACCTTGTGTTTTTACCTTTAACTCCCTGCTTTTAGTATTGAAATGACTTCATTAGTGGTGATACTGTAGCTGGAACAGGCCAGTGCATCTCTCATTCTGCAGCTGGCCAGCAAAGCAGTGTTCTCTGTATTCAAGGCTGCTCGTCTCAAAACCCCATGTGCGTCACTGCTAATTACATTAAAACCTGCCTCTTCCAAATCCGGGCAGTCTGCTGGCTCTGGATTCACTCATCACTGTGAATCTATTAAAGGAAAGTTTCTTTCCAAAGCAGTCCAGTAAAACAGGCGTTTGGTTTTAAAGCATTAAGATCACAAGAAGACATAAACAGACCCGTAGTGGAAAATGTACAGAAATAACAGTATTCGCACATAAAACTCTGAACAGCACGCTGTTTAATCTCACAATCACAGCATGAATTTAACAGTGTTGACACATTAAAAATAGATTTCTGTAAAAACAACATTTTACAAACAATAGCAGAATGCTGTGCTCATAGATGCAGCTACAAACTGTCCCTGAATAAACATTTGTTCAAACATCGCCCCCTGCTGGCGATGCAGGTAAACTGTCCACACAGTTCCTAAAGTCTGGTGATTAAATTCTGAGTGTGTTTTTAAAAGAAATATGTTTTTTTCACTGGGTTATGATCATGAGCAATATAATCTAATAAAAATAAATATAATAATACAAAAACACATCCTATTTTTTAGTTGAAGTTTTTAGTTTCAGTATTAATAAAATACTGATTGACAGGAGGAGAAGTTCTTCCCTGAATGATAAGAGAGATTTTTCTGGATGCTCACCAGTGACAAAAGGCATCCTCCCTTTTTGGGACAACTGCAGCTCTGCGGTTTAAAAAAAAAAGAGTAATTTCCGTGTCATTATATTTACAGGGCTGTCAACTGATTTAATTGTTTGATTTACATAGTTAACTTGTGATTAATTGCAAGGAAATCACCCTTTTTTTTGGTGGTGAATGTACTCTGAAGGGATACTTTTCAAATTTTTAATACTGTTATCAACATGGGAGTGGAAAAATACTTTTGCTTTATGCAAATGTATGTTTATTATTATTGCTCCAAACCAAAACAATGGCAAATACTGATATATTTTGATCAAGCACTCTGTGCTCTGCTATGTTTAGTCTGTTGTGATCAGGGCTCCATTGCTCATGTCTGGCCTTCAGTCTCGTCTCTGTGGCTGTGTTCGAAATTGTTCACTCATTCATCTATTCACTCACCTACTATTCCCTATTTAGTGTTTATTATTTAGTAAACTATATAGGGAATGACCAAACCAGATTTTGGACACTACATAAAATTTTTTTTAAAATATCATTGTGTTAGTAGATGTGTCGGATATTTGTACGGCTCACGAGGACGTGCCCAGCATCATGTACTGAAATGTGTGGAGGATGTGTTGTTGCATGGTATATTTTTCAATGTTAAATCCCAAATAAACCAGTGAAATTCCAATGATGTGAATGTTTGTCTTGTCAGCTGTGTCCTGATCAGTCCTGACTGCAAGTTGTAATAGCCCACAGTGACTGTTATAGTTCACAAAATCAAAAGCTAACAGCTAATTTAGTTATCGGTGGCTAAAGCTGTTAGAATATAATTCCTCTGAATGTTTTACTACTTTGGGTAAAACTTTTGCCTTTCAGCACAGACGGAAGCAAAGACAGACTCCCGTGAGGCGTTGATGTCTGGTTAATGCCCCAACTAACTTCTGTTAGCTAACACGCTAACTAATGTTAGCAAACCCTACTGGCTTTCTAACTACTACTTCCTCTCCTTCAGAAATACATGACTGCATTGCATTGTGGTATGCAGTTGAAAAATGTAGGTTGCATTGTGTGTACACTAAAATTTGCTGTGCAAATTTATAGTGCACTATACAGTGAATGAAATTATCCACTAAGAATTCAAACACTACTACAAAATGGCGAACACACTATCGAGTGCACTATTTCCATGATAGGGAACAGTTTCAATCACAGCACGTCCTCTTGACTGTTAGTCATAAGTGTCATGTTAAACACCCACCACAGTCGGTGATTAGACCACACTATGACAGAGTCCCAGTATGAAACAGACTACAACATGGTGTCAGAAAACGGATTAGAGCATTGAACAGTGTGCTAACGGAGCTAGCCTGGAAGCTAACAGCTGACTGCAATGCGAACATGGAGCAGTTCAAGCCACTATCACTGCTAAGACTCACTGGTAACTATATAATAGTGACCCGACATCATACATATCACCACAGGTCTGTCCAGAACGTAAACCTACTCCTCCACATCTACGACTGTCAGTACAAGATGTGAGTTCCATGTCGATGTGAGTCACACGAGTGAAGATGTCCGCCATCTTGGACAGCTACATGGCTGATTAATATTCTACTTTTCCCAACTTTATTATATTTGGATTACAAGTTGAGTTAGTGGCAAAGGCATGTTTTCTTGTAAACTGGATGTTAACTGTTGATGAGTAAGTAGTGTTGTCGGCTAATGTTATGCTAGCATCTTTGCTTGGTGCTAGCTAACTAGCCACCACAATTTGAAACTATAACACATGCCATAGCTAGCACCAGAGCCGTTTGAACCCCGTTTAAATGGCTTTGACTGGCTAGTCACAAAGCCAGAGCTAGCCCAAACCAAGCAAGCAATCATGTTAGCACTAGCAACCCCGTTAGCTGGCTAGCTCTGGCTTTCTTGCTGGCTATGCTAGCGCAAGCTTAGCATTTCCATTTAGTTATGATGTATTAGAATTTTTGTTAATGCATCATTAATGCGTTAATTTTGACAGCCCTAAAATTTACATGATGTCACTTCTGTTATTTATGGGCATGTTGAACACAAGTCCATACACACTACCCTTGTCGATTACATCATTTTTGTCATTTAGTATGAAATGCTGTGACAACAACTGAGCGGACATCAACAGCAAGACAATTCATGATTTGAAATCTGTTCTTCTTTTAGATTGTGGATAAATTCAGAGCTGTGTAGATCAAATTAGTCGTGGTGCAGATGAACCCTATAAGGTTGCAGAGGCTGGACAGGCCATGGTATCGGCCAAACTTGCTCCTGTACGCTCTGTACTTGGGGTCCTGCTCTTTCAGCTTAGCATAAGCCTCCTTCTGGCTGGCCCGACCAATCTGGTTCCCTAGGCCATGCTCCTCCTCCACCTCCCTCATCTGGAACATCACCTCACTGACCACGGGGCCAAACCACCGGGCATTCAGTCCTGCCATGATCATCGCCAAAAAGTACAGAGCCACCTGCAAGACAAACATAGAGACCTCAGTAAAAAATAACATGCTTGCAAAGGTTATTAAAGTAAGTCCAGAAGCGTGTGCTGGTATGATGTCTGACCTGCACACTTTCGTGCCAGTCCAGCAGCTCTCTGGGGTGGTACGCGGCATACAAAGCCAGGCTGACAGCACAGCTACACATCAGACAGTGGAAGAAGACAGGCATGAGCTTACTCTGCACCAGGCCAAATGTGTGCAGAGTTACCTGCCACACCAATGCAAAACCTGCAGACATCAAGATCAAGAAAAGGAGTCAGAAAACTAAACACAGTGCTGAAGTAACGATGCGTACACTGCAGCCACGGCTCTCGAGTTTCTGAGACTCGTACCTGATATGAAGGAGACCCAGACCTGCATGCCCCATGAGAAGGAGAGCACGAGAAGGTGCAGCACCTTGACCAAGTCCGTGGGCTCCCCCTCCGTTACCATGGTGACGATCTGAAAAATGCATACATTATGTGCACAATATGTCTATGTTAGTTCATGTGTTTTCTTGATATGAGCGTTATTCAATTCAAAAGACTTTATTAATCCCACAAGGGGCAACTTAAGAGCACAAAAAACAAACAAACCAGGCAATAACAAAAAAGCACACAAACATTTACACCATGAGGCCAAAAGAAAAAGCTACATGTTGCATGTTTAGGGGAGACTATTCTTACATACACTACAGGTATCTATACCTACAGAAATGAATGATGAGGTAATGACAATTATGAGAGGATAAAGAATCAGACTAGCAGGTAAAACATAACGACAAAAATTCACTGTGAAGAACACGAAGGAGCCAAATGTTCATTGCCTTAAAAAGTATATAAATTTCTTTTTCTCACTCCGGAACTTTTAGAGCAGATTTTGACGAGTCGTTCAGGCTCTTTCCGTCTTTCACTGTGAGGCTGTGAAACCAGCAAATAAAAGAGAAACTCGGCAGGCTTTCAATAACAAAGACCGGAGAGATGAATCCTCTGCTGCCCCTTCTTCACATCTGCCTCAGCACTAACATCACGTCTGAGGTGGTCATCAAAAACGGAAACCTAAATACTTACATGAGGTGACTTTTTCAACATTGTCATTGGGAATGATTGACTCCCTGGCTGCATCAATAATCTGAAATCAATGATAAGGTCCTTGGGTTTTGGGACATTTAAATCCAAAATATGTTTGTCACACCAGGAAACAAAATCAGAGAGAGTCCTCCGATGGTCTGATTCTGAACCTTGGAGAAGAGACACAGCGCTGTGTCATCTGAAGATTTTTTTGTACTGGCCCTCCTGAGAGCCGGTACAAGCTTCAGAAAACAGAATAAATAAACAGTAAATAACTGAGAGGGCACAGTCTTTCAGTTATTTACTCCTCATTAAGTGTCCCAGAGACCTCACTGCTGCATGAGCACAAACAGTAACGGCAAAATCAACCGTTTATTTATTTAAGTATCTCAGGATTCAGTTTCAATTTATCATGGGGTCATGATTCGATTCACAATCTATTCTCAGTTCAAAATGATTTCCAATTCAAAACTGATTCCTGATTCAGTATATAGACGGTTTAATTTCAGACAGAGCGGCAAAATATGGCATGAAAGCAGAATAAAGTGTGTATAAAATTAAAAAGGTTTTCTTTTTTACAGTTTAAATTGTAAACTGCTAAAATGCAATGCAACATACAACGACCAAACCAATTATTTATGGGAAACTTGCACAAATAAAAACTTTTTGACGCAAAAGTCTGAACAATTTTTAAGTTCTCAGTAAATTCGGCCAATAATCATCTCAGATATTCATCACTGATAATTATATATTTATTGGCCAGCCAATTTTTTTTTTTTTTAAAAA
>JAQLOL010000009.1:21484945-21497019 GCA_029783665.1 Naso thynnoides | reverse complement strand
AGTCATGCTACTGAAGGTGCATGGTGCTATTTTGAGCAGTATTAGTTGTTAAAAGAGACGGTTTTGTAAGCGTGTTGTGCACCGCCCCATTTTGATGCATGTTAGCCGTTTTTGGGCTGCGACTTTGCTCCGGTCAAACCCGATACAGGTCGATGAGCGAGCAAAACTCTCTGGATGTCTTCTTTGATGAGTGTCCGTTCAGAAAAAGAACCTGGGATCATTTTACGCCGGATTATCCCTTTAATGTCGGCTTTTTATAGTTGTGGTGCACGCGTGTAACTCGAGTGAACTTACTCAGAGTTAACTGAGCAAACTCAAATCAGCTTTTCTAGAACTGCAAACTAAAGAGTTTCAAAACTGAGGCTAAATCAACTCAGAGTTCAGGGTTAGTCTCATAGTTTGTTGAGCCTCCTTTGTGAAACGGGCCCCAGCTCAGCAGGCTGCCGTCATTCCCGCGCTTCCATCACTGTTCACAATCCAAAGAAAGGTGAGAGAGAGATCGGCATAGTTGGGATAAACTCGTCAGAATGAAAGAGTCAGGAAACAAGTTTCTCTTGTCTTCAACTTTATTATTGAAGAGCAACACTTTCAAGTAAATCTCAGCTTTCAACACTACAGTTATATGGTCATTAGTAGTGGTCATTGTAGACGACAATCGAATCACAAGATAATGCTCAGACCAGGACGTGACGGCCTGTGTGTAGTGTGGGCTGTTTCACATTACAATCTCAAGAAAGGAAAGACCGATCAGAACAAGAAATTGCATTGAATTAAAATACAAAGTAAGATAGGCGAGAAGGAAAAATATTCCACACTGGCAAGTCCTTCAAAAGAAAAAAAACTGGCAAGTTTTCTCATCAGCTTGTCTGCACTTTTTCCAGTCATTCTTAAATATTATACAAATGTCATCCTAGTGACACTTAAACTCAGTTCACTCTCTTTCATTTCACACTAAGAATTTAAATTAAAATCAAGTATTTTAGATGAACAGAAATGGGGCAAAAGTACCACATGTAACCTTGAGAAGACCAACAGAATACACTGTTGAAGTACCAGATCCTGGTGCAGCTGTTCCAATGTACCGAAGACGACATCCTGTCATCCGAACCAAACCAAATACGACCAACATGGAGATTTGATTAATGCAGTGTGCATGTGGTTTCAACACCTGATCACAGATATATACTGATTTGTACATACCATTATGCCATATATATTTAAATTTACTCATTAGTTATTACATTGAACATCAGCCTTCTCAGAGAATCAAAGGCAATGTGGTTGTTCAAGCCTGATACAAAACAAACTCCAATTATTGATTCATTCTGTTCAAACGGCTCCAGGGTGAAAGATACAGCACGTTTATCACGTCTTGAAATATATTCTGTAGAAAACCCTGACAAATACAAAAACTGTCCAGTCCCCACACAACCAGGCAACATACTGTAGTTCTTGTAAATGTGGTTTTTACTTTGTGCATGAGACCTGCATCTAAGAGAGGTCTCCCATCGAAACCCAATCAGAAGCACAGGATGCTGCTGCAACAGGTGTATCGACATCACTGCACAGCAAGTCTGAGAAAATCTCCCACACGAAGGCGTTTCCGGACCAAACAGTTCTAGGAATTCTGACAGGAACCGTCCACTGGCGAGCTCCCGGAGAACTAAACACCAGGGGCTTTTTTTTCTTTGTGGGCTTTCGCACCGACAATGGGAAGCCTCTACGTAAACTGGCTGTTAGCATACTAACGTCATTTTTCACTCCACGCTGTTGTCTACGTGCGGCCATAATGTACCATGAATCTCGTGCTGAACGCTATTAACTCTCAGAGAATATATAAAGGAGGAAACAACAAAGATGTCTTTACGACCTCTAGCCCGTGTTTTTTTTTTTGTTGTTTTGAGTTGTTGAGTTTTTAAAAAGGGTGGCTGCCTGCGCTGGCTCCTGAGTTCGACCAATCAACATACTCTAACGTCACTGTAGTTCCTCACGTGCTGTGGAGGTACCTACTCTGGAGTTGGAGCTAAAAAAGTTCCTCACAGTTCCTGTGTGTGGATGCAACAAAACAGGCAGTCTCTAGTAGAGATGATCCGATACCATTTTTTCCTTCCCAATACCGATTTCGATACCTAAACTTGCGGATCAGTACCGAGTACTGATCCAGTTTTGGCGCATAAAAAACAATTTCTTACACTTCTTTTTTAACTTTCCAATGTAAAATGTTGCTGAATATAGACATTTTTGCTAGCTCTGTCAGCTTTTTCCACTCTTCCTCGCCAGCACAGTGTCACTTTCTGAGTACTGTTTTAGAGCAGCAAAGAAAACCTGATTTCAGGTATGTAACATCAGTCAGAGCTTGGTACCGTTTTGCAGCTCATAAATAACGTTATATCTGACAGGTGCAAAGACTGGCGTACTCTCTGATACCGATACCAGCATTTTTGGCGTTATCAGCAACATTTTCCGATATTGGCATCGGAACAACTCTAGTTCTTAGAACTATTACATTGTTCCTGTGGTCTGAAAACGCCTACTGTAGTCTAAGGAGTATTATGTTGTGCCTGAACAATATTACAGGTTTATTCCACAACTATTCACAGCTTTGAGTTTGGGAGGCTGGAAAAATGAGATGACAGCCTTCCCATCAACTACCTGTTCATCTTACATAATTCATGTCAAAAATATATATAGTTATATTTCCATTCGCATCACCTTGGACACTGTGAGCTCATCTTAATGCCACTAAATAACCCATCACAACATTCATAGAGATATACCCCGACCCACCCACCCCGCATTCAGGAGAGCACAAATCAGCACAAAACAGGCTCCCCGACAGGGATCAGCTTTGGATTATAATACTTGGCCGGATTAATCATTGTGCAGGCAGATTATCAAAATACATACACAGAGTATACATATGGAATACAGAGGAGATCATCACTGGATATTTCATTAGAAACAGCATGCTAATCCAAATCTGGCTGCAACACATCCACCATTTGTGTAAAGGCACAAGACACTGTAGCCCCTCCTCAGTGGTGACAGACAGAAATACAGGAGATCGCTGAGTTATTGCTCCACAGGGAGTGTGCTTTATAGTTCCACCATGAAAACACCGTTACTATCTCACTAGAGATACACAGACTTAGAAGGGAACTCCACCTACTTTACAAGATGCGTGTCAAAGTCTTTTTATAGTTGCAGATTTTTTTTTTTCCAATCTGGTTAGAAATTGAGCATCATTCGGCCAGAAGCGTGACTAAAATCTCTGGCTCGGCTGCATCGATTCTGAGGCTTAAAAAAAAAACAAACAACAATCCGTTGTTGATCTGACGATAGTTTAGGAGTGCCAATGCTAAGTTGTAGTACTCCTTTAAAGGTACAGTCAGTAGGTTTTCCTTAAAAAATAAACTACAGACTTAAAAAAAGAAAAAGAAAAAAGTAATCCTGTTGGTGGCTTGTAAAAAAGCTCTGACTGAAACGTGGCTCACAACAGAAGTACCAACCATAAATGAGTGGATCAACATAGTTTACGAAATGTACACGGTGGAAAGAACTACATTTAGAATAAGAACACAGGCGGATGTTTTTGAAGACGGCTGGTTTAAATGGCTCACCTGCGTGTCAAACATAAGGCCGGATTTCGGATGACAGATAAATAACCATGTTAAGAATGATGTAACGATGCAAATGACAATCTCTTGTCTTTATATGTTTTGTTGTGTATACTGTTATTGTTTATGAATGTGGACCGGTGAAAGTGAACTGTAACATCAAGGACTAAGAATGCACTTGTAAACTTGCATATAGTGCCAGAAATACCCAGTCCAGATCCTCCCCAGGGAGTTCGTTTAAGTGGGTTTTTTTGGTTGTTTCCGTTTTTCTCCCCCTTTCTTGGGGCAGGTTGTTTACTGCTGCATTTGTATTCTAAGAGAAAACTAAATAAAAAGTAAATGACGTAAAAAGGAGACTTCTGGGCCTCTATACGTGTGTGGTGGTGACTCAGCTGAGCTAATTTCTCACAGCAAATGAGAACGCACAGGTGAGGCTCAGAGTGGATAAAACGTAGCAGCTGGACGTCATTCAGATCGAAGAAAATGGCGGATGCTGATGAAGTGGTAAAAAAGAGGAAATGTTGCTCTATGAGGTGAGACAGCAAGCGGATAAAGCCCGTTGCAGAATGAGGGCAAATCTCAGTTTGGCTTTCAGCCACTTTCGAGCACTGAAGGAGAGGCTGGGGATGAAGAGTGACGAGGACTTGGCCTGCTGTTCTGTTCTGTTGGACGGCTAGGTGCCAAACACCGGCGGTTAGCTTGTGCTAGCTTGCTAAATTATTGACTTCTCCATCAAAACAAAAGTAATATTCCTACATAGCTTGCTGTGTAGGTACACGCAGTATAAGTAGGGATGGGGATCGCCAGAGGCCCCACCAAATATATTATCACGATACTTAGATAATGATACCATATCGCAAAATAATGCGATATCACATATTACGATTTTTTCACTTTTTTGAACTGCTAATAATTTTCCCAAAGTGAAACTTGGTCAGCATCATCTGTTTCATCCAATATGATGAAGTTGTCAGTCTGGTCATCTCCCTTCAATAATTTAAATTGCACTTTTTGTTACCTCACCACTGAGCATGTGGCGCCATCTAGTGGACTGAAAAGTCAACTGATTTTTATTCTTCTGTTATTCAAAAAGGTGAGTTTGAATTTGCAACATTTATTAAGAATTTTTGTGATTAAATATCGATACTTGGTATCTATGTATCAATAAAATATTGTCACGCAAAATTTCGAGATATTACGATGCATCGATTTTTCCCCCCGCCCCCTAAGTATAAGTACACGCTACGATACTTCTGGTGGCGTTGAGCTTGGAAAGAGGTACCCTATTTGAATGCTGAGTTTACAAACTGCAACGACAAATACTACTGACTCTACCTTTACGGGAAAAAAGAAAACAAGAGCAATAATGACACCTTGTCTTTAGTAAATTTCTAGTCATGTGACACAAGCCACACCTGAAAAATCCTCTTGTATCTCTGTCTGTCATGATATCAGCGGGTAGTTATTACTGTCTGCAAGCAGCAGTCTGTACAGTGAGAAGTTTTCATGAATTTGTCAAACCAAGTATTGCAACTTGCACAGAGAGAACGCTGCAATGATTAGTGAGTTAGTGATACAGTGTACCTGCAAAGATACTGTATGTGTGTTTATTGTACAGACATGCAGGAAGAGGAGAAAAGAATCAGAAATAACATGCATTCAGTATCTGACAGGCAAAAACATTTCCTGTTTTTGGAAGTCAACCCCTTTCAAGCTTAATATTAATGCGGTTAATATTTAAATGTCGTTATCTATCGTGACTATTCCCTAAGGCATCACAGAAATATGTCAATCCTACCATGCTCTATTGTGATGATACAGTTTATACACAGAACAGAAAACATGCAAATTGCCATGTTGCCTTTGACAGTGACAGACTACTGTCACAGTTTGGTAAGTCCAAATCCATCAATTATAAGAAACTTTTGAAAAATCTCATATTGCTGTCTTTCCTATTGCTGACGATGTGCAAAAGGAAGAGCACCTGGTCAGTGTTTTAGAAGGACACAGAGTACAGGAAGAGATGAATGAAAGTATAAAAGCCTCCGGGAAGTTTTTCTAGAGAGATACATCGACTGGACACAGTTTGGTGAGACTAAGTGATGCCGCTCTGTTTCACTGCATTGGCTAGGATAAGCTCAAGTCCTTCTCAATCAGTGATGTCACAACAGATGAAGGTTAAAGGCTAAAATCACTCTTTACGATTATCATGACAAAGGGATTGACAAAGTTCCCGTAAGGCAGGGGGAGAGGTAGAACAAAACCAAACATTCAAGCTGGATGATGAAGTATCCAGTGAGGCAGAGGGTTGCAATGGATGTAATTTGAATAGGACATGTAATTGTAACTAATTACAACTTCAGGCTGTGAAAATAGAAAAGACAGAGGGTAAAGTACTGCACAGTGATGTCAACACATCGAATACTGAAAAGGCAAACTCATTCCGTGAGAAGCTCAGGATGTCGGAGAGGGAGGCCCTCTCTCCTGCATGCATATTCCTAGTTTTTGAAAGTATAACCCAGATTGTAAGGAGGTTGGAGGGGCATGGCTGGTGATATAGGCAGGTGCCACTTGTTACAAGGAGGCCACAGCAGGTGATACTGTAGAAGAGGCATTATGGTGTTTTCCTGTCTTTTTTTTTGTAAGGTCTGATGAGTTTAAGACAAGAGCCCTATAGATTTCACAAACACTGTATGGGTCTGATGTTAGAGTCCGTCACTCTGTGGGCCATGTCTCCTCAAGTGTGGACGGAGTAGGAACAACAGTAGGAACCTCCGGTTATTGAGGAGCAACAGCGAGCGAGAGATGGTTGTCTTCTGAAGGGCTAAGCTCTGTTAGACTTTGAGATCTTAGTCCTCCACAATTATTGCTTTCCTGTCTTTCACAGGCACTTCAGAGGATTGGGCTTTGGCTGAAGTTGAGCATGAGAGCAGACTGAATGGTGGCAAGGATGAAAGAGGCGACTGACAGACAGAGTTAAAAGTGTGCTTGTGAGCTCTACCTTGTCGTCTGTGACCGAAAGCTGTCGCCCAGCAGGATACTAATCAGTCAGGGAAAACACAGTGGCTGCAAAGGCTGGTGCTTGAATGAGTCTGAGAGCAGTGTCCTTGTCCCACGTCAGGGTCAGAACCTGAGGACTCACAACCTGGTCCACTAGCCGATCCAAAGAGATCAAAGGATGAGATCTGAGGGTGGGGATGGGAGGGACGCTGAGGCTATGGCAAGAGAAAGAGGCTGTGCCGTTCCTGATGTCCAGCCTCCCTCCCTGCTTGTGTCTCTCTACAGCTCTTTAGTCTGTGTGGTTGTTGACCTGCTTCTCGTCTGAGACAGATGATGCTCCTTCCTTGACCTTTCGCCCTGCCTTCCCGGTCAGGACCTTGTAGCAGCCGCGGGCGATCTTATACATCCAGACAGTGTTTAAGACATCCAGGGCAATACAGGAGGTGATCCAGGCTACCTGGGCGCTTAAGCCCAGCCGCTCAAAGTCTGGAGTGCCAAAGGTGGCGAATACACTGGCCCAGTAAGATGGCATGACAGCAATGCGCACCAGGAAGAACACCACCGACATGGCAACGCCATTTAACACCACCAACCGGTGCGAGCGGGGGTACTTTAATGCTTCAAAGAACCACCTGAAGAAAGAGGGTGATTAATTTCTGCTAGTGTCAGGCATTAAAAACAAAAGCCCGTGTAAAGAGCAGAGTTTTGACTCACCTTTGGTTCACAAATGGTGTGGACAACTCAGAAATGAGACGAAAGTTGGCAAAGTAGGGAAGCACGCCACGTGTCTGTAAGGACCAAACACACAGACAAGCAAAAAGACACAAATTATGATAAACACAGGAAGAGTCTCGTATCTTCATGTCTTTAGAGGCGTATGCACTCTGGCTCCTGAAGAGCGATGGACTCACCAGTACAAATCCGTATGCATAGAGCGCCGCCAAGTGGTGACAGACAAAAAAGCTGTCCCCCATAGTGCTCCAGTTGCAAGCAAGCAGCACAAGGTCTAGAGGACAGGGTGACATACCGGTCAGGAAGTTGACAAACTGACGTGTGCTTGATTGATTATGTACACAGCAGCCTTTAAAAGGCTGGTTCAAATTGTGGAGAAAATTCTACAGAGAATAATGTGGAACATGTGTAAGGCTGACATGTTGTATAAAAACTAATCTTCAGTTTCTGAAAACAGTCCGATTAAAGTCTTCAGGACAGACAAAATACTCCATAACAGCACTTCCTGGCTCACAAAGTTCCCCTGACGTCGTAAAAAAAAGGGTTTTTTTGCACATTCAGCCCTATTATAGCCAGAGGTGGGAAGTAAACTACAAATATTTCATTACTCTACTTAAGTAGATTCTTCAAATATCTTCACTTTGGAGTACAGCAACTGGCGTATTTATTTTTCTGACAACTTTTGACATTTCCTCTCTATGTTACGAACACAAATATCTGAACTTTCCCCTCGTTCCATTTGCCAAACAGGCTCGTTACTTTAGTTTGAATGCTTTTGTCTTTTTGGCTGCTTTTTGACGCTTTACCAACCTACATGTCATTCTAGGAGTGAGACTAAACAATCAACAATCGATTACTGCACGCACAGCTGAACGAATTGTATCTATCTTCTTGTCTGGAACTCAAGAGGAAGAAAAATATTAAAAATTAAAAACAAGCCATTGAGAAGTGCGTCGTTGTCTTTCTTCTGCCGTAGGAGGCAGGAAACCGCTCCAGCCGCTTGACTGAGGGTGTGTTTTTAAATGATGCACCTGAAGATTAACATATAAAGGTTGATGGACTCCTTTTGTAGCTGACTAGATGACAAAACCTATTTCTAAAACAGTTGAAGTATACAGGCTTATGTGTATATTCACATATAAATCGCAGACTGCCGGATATCTTTAATGGCTAACAGTGCTGTTAATGACAAGCCTGACATCACTGTCTCTACCTGTAAACAAGCAGCTTGAGATAAAAGTCCTTTTCCTGTCTGTGTTTTCACCACACACACTGACTGACTGACTGCCCCCATGACCTGAAATGATCGACAAAGGTATAAACAGAAGTAGCTCACCGTAAAGGAGGTAGCCACTGGTTATGGCTACATTTAGTTTGACGAGACGGGGGTCACCCCTGTGGAACAGCAAAGAACACATTTTAAAGAGGTGTGTGTGTGTGTGTAATCTGAAGCAATCCATGAAAAGAGGAAGATTTAATTTTGCAAACCACTTCATGTAACCCCCCACGACCGATAACTGCGTAGAAATGTCATTCAAGGTGACTGTCTTACGTTTGTGTAATGTTGAGCTCGCTGTGGCAAGCTTGTACGTATGTGGGTCTTGATTTATGAAAACAGCATGTTTGTTATTTGAACAACATGTTAGAATATCTGACCGTCTTTTTGTTTGCGAATACACAGTAATCGGCGGCTCAGTTCAAAGACCAGCGACATGCTCTGGTGAGTGTTAGGCGTCCTCGCAAATAACATCTGTTCAAAGTAACAATGAAGGTGTCCGCTTCAATAGACATCCGACCCCGGTATCAGTCAAACGTATCGTATGGCGAGTGACTGAACGCTTGTGTAACAGAACCCCGCAGCACACATACTGTATAAACATGCACACTCAAAAGTCCACGCGCGCACACGAACACACCAGCTGTGTGACGGCTCACCTTACCCACCAGATGACCCTGGTGAGTTCTATCTGTTAACTTTTATTCTGCATGTTTGACCTGAGACTGTTCGGCACAAGGTCTCGCTTGAGTCTTTTTGGGGTAAAATGAAAACATCTTGACTGTATTTGTATGCAAGTGAGACAAGAATGCATCTGCTCTTACGTAAACATGGCTTTAAGCGTCTAAAAGGGGAAGTTTGGTTTTTTGTGGAGCCCGACTGATTCTGGATTTTTGGGGCCAATGCCAATGGCAATAATTGTAAGAAAATTTCAATATCCAATACATATATCGGCTGATACTGTACATGTATAATATCCGCTGAATGTGGTTTTTAAGTACGCGAGACAAAGACATGAATGGGGGCTGGAAATCTGACATTAGGGCTGCACAATCAATCGAAATTTAATCAAAATCACAATTTGACCTGCTGCAATTTGTGAATCACAGGGAGGTACAACATTTGTTATAGGTGAAAAGTGTGTCAAAATACTATTTAATTCAAATATTACTGAGCTGCAGAGATGTCATGGCCTACACATCATATTCTACAGACTTAAGAAAAAAAAAAATCACACCATAATCATGTCGATGTTTATCAATGAAAAAGAGAAAAATGAAGTAAAATTATCGTTCCTTCTTGTATCGCAAATCATAACGCAATCGCAGTATCACTGCAAATAATCGCGAGTAGATATTTTCTCAAAATCGTGCAGCCCTTTCTGACATCCTAACAAACTGAAGTGCACTGATGAGGAAACACCTCTCCACTGTAGTTTTTAATTAGCCTTAAAAACAGTTTCAATATCGGCGCATATTGGTGAACCATATCTGCAACGGCTCAATATTGGCAGATTATATCGGCCAACTGATTTATCAGTCAGGCCCTTGTTTTTTTGCACACTAAGCCTTGTAATAAGGATATTTATGATCATATACGATGTTCTACAGCATTATTATGATAAATGGTGCAGTCCCGAGAGCTGGAGCTCATTGCTGACGTCACTGCTAGCAAAAAAAAATACAATAAATGATTGTTTTAAAAGACGTGAAACTCACTGAATGATCAGTAATGTCCTCTCATCTTTCGACACAGTTAAACAACGACATTTAACCTGGAAGCGGCTCTTTCAGCTGCTTCATGAAACAAACAAACAGCTGTTTCCAAGTTATAAGCCGTTGTTTAGCTTCGTGTTTTAGTGTCGGAAAATGAGAGGACACCATTAAACATCCGTCCAGTTTTACGTCTTTTAAAACATGAGTTTATTGTGTTTTTAATGGACTGTCTTAGTGCCTATTAGGGCTGGGTACTGGCAAGGACTTCACAATATGATTACATCACATTACGTTGCCATACGCTGCGATATTTCACACAGTTCACTAGAAATCTGAAAACAGAGCTGCAATTCAAGTCACTGTGTACAATCTGGATAGTCTTAATACATCTCATAATACTGATAATTCAGTGGACAAACTGAGCCAAAACAATTTAATTCAAAATGTCCTTTCCAATTTAACTGAACTGTATTATTGGCAAATAGCACATTGATAACATCAAAATGGAAAATGAAATTTAAGTGCACTCTTGCACTTGAACTGGACACACTGAAACAGAGGAGGATGTAGTTCACCATCAGTTTAAAACAGAATTTGTTTTACTAAATAACGATTTTTGGAGCTGGCAATCAATACAGATACCCTGAAAATAAATATGAGGATATATTGTCGGACTGATTTTCTAGCACAGCACGAGTGCACGTGCTCCTCCGTTGTTTTTAGCTAGCGGTGACGTCAGCAATGAATTCCAGCTCTCGGGACTGCACCGTTTGTCATTACAATGCTGTAGAACATCGTATGTGATCGTAAATAGATCGTAAAATTTGTCTTGCTCCGATTAAACATATTGAATCAAATGTCTGTTTGAGAAGACAGAGCTCCTCCTTTTGACTAATCAGTTGCATCACTTTACAACTACACAGAAATGCAGCCAGCTAAGACGAGCTCAGATAACAGCCAACCTCAGCGGCTGTGATAGAGAGTCTGCAGGCTGCGGGCACGGAGTCCAAAGGCTTTGTGATAATCGCATCAGTGTGATCCATTAAATGTACAGTGAGCTCTGGCTACTCTCTCAATGTATGGTTAGCTGAATGGAATTTGGCCTCAAGATGTGGAGCCTTTCACACAGAAAAGGCCACAAAAGCCCTGACTCACGTAAGGGCCGCTCATGTGGACAGATTTGCACGTAAGTGGCACAAGAAGTGGTTTAAGAGAAATTGTTCCCCTCAGTAGTTTTCTCGGATTTCCTTTTAGCCACTGAGACGTTACTGAAGTGGGTCGGGTCTCTCATGCGAGTCACATACAGAGAGTGCTTTTCTTTTCTTTTCTTCGGAGAGAGAATCTATTTTAATTTTATGAAGTGCTTAAATTATATTTTAAATCGACAAACAATATATTTGAGATTGGCGGTTCAATTTAAACTGGATAAAAAAAATTATTTGTCTCTTTCCATTGACTGCTGTTCATATTTTTCCAAGTGGAAGTAGCACTTTCTGTATTTCTTCTTCTGCTGCTGTTTACCAGAGTGCATGTGTCCTGCTGTTTACTTCTGGTGCGTATTTCATTGTAAAATTACATAGAGCGTTAACCTGAGACTAAAAATAACATAATGTGGTAAATAAACAAGTCACAAAAAGCACATGGGACTGTTCAGAGCTGTCGGAAAGTTTATCTGATGACTTTAGGTGGAGGCAGGCTAGCACTTCCCATTGACTACCAGTGTTTGAGCTAAGC
>JAQLOL010000009.1:21473631-21484845 GCA_029783665.1 Naso thynnoides | reverse complement strand
GGCTAGCACTTCCCATTGACTACCAGTGTTTGAGCTAAGCTAATTAGCGGTGGGCGAGCTCTGCCCGTCTCTTCCTTCTTGGACAGCATCGATGGTATCGATCTTCATGTCTGGAACTCAGGAGGGAGGCAAATAACAAAAAGAAAAAATAAAGTTGACCTATCCCTTTAATGAACACGTGGCTTCCATCAAACTGAAACAAGTGATTTACTTTAAGAAGAGTTTTGTGAATCTGATTTGGAATCATACTCATACTAAAAACCTTAGAGAAAGAGTAGAAGAAGCTTTGGATAAGAGCACTAAAATGTTCTTGCATTATAATAACACGTCTTTGTTACTGACACTACCGACACTGGATTGACTTCAACCACACACCACCCTGAAATTTGGTCCCTCGTTCTCCTCAGATGGTCCTGTACATGTGAAGTTCAGGTCAAGATAAGCCAATTAGAGAGCTGCAGCAGGGGCAGGGCGGTTGGACACGGTGCCTGAATGGATTATGATAACAGCCTCGGCCGCGCTGCCAGCCAGAGCGCCACGCTGAAGGAGCCTGAGCGGCGGCTGCAAACAATGCAGGTTTTTAACGCTGCGGCTCTGAGAGCGGCAGAGAGAACAATGTTGCAGTGTGAAAGGTCTTAATGATGCTGTAATACAATCAGATTGACTTGAGAATTTATGCTTACACCACTCCAGTGTTGAAACTAGATGAGCTTTAAGGCTTTGGGATACTGCTGGGAATTATTTATGTGCTGGTAGGTGAAGGGGATAAGATGAGGAAATAAACAAACATGAACTGCACGGCTCAAGTCAGAACAGCAACTTTATGCAAACAGCACTGGAAATATGTTCACCATGAAATCACTTTTTCCCTGTGGAGCCGAGGGAAATGGTGTGACAGATTCAAGTGCATTTAAAGTTGCAGTAGGTAACTTCTGCAAACCAGCTAGCAAGCTAACGTTAGCTTTAGCATGAGACTCATTGGGAAACAACTTTGATGCAGCCGTTTGCCCCAGCCGGCGCTTTGTTTCGTTTTTTTTTCTCTCTCTCTTTTAAATCCAGTCTGAACTGAGACCAAACGGTTGCAGGGAAAGTTGCAGCGGAGTAAACTGATCCGTCTCAGCTCGAGCTCGAGAGGCGAGTCAGAGCACGGTGAACTAATCAGCTCGTACTAACGTCACTTGTCGCTAAGAAGCACAGCGTAGACCAGCAGGACAGAGAGTACACAGAGTACATACTTCTGTGAAAAGTCCTGGTAAAATGAGGGCTCATTGAAGACCGATTTAGTAGCGAATGGTGTCATTTTTTAACCACTGTTACACTGTTTAATCAGGTTGTACATCAAGGTTAAGCCAAAAAAAAGTCTATTTTTATTTTAAAGGTCCTATAGACAACTTTAAACCATCCCCATCATCTCAATCATGGAAGACACAGAGATACCTCATGATGCCAACGTCCTTTTATTATTGACTTACAAACCTTTTGCCATCTTAGACCACATACGTGTGGACGGGGGCCCACATAAATGTTCAAAAATGTTTAAAAATAATTACTTCACAATTACAGTAAAGCGATGCTATTCTGCCCCTTCCTATAAACTCTGTGGACGTCTTCATCCACACATGAATGTCACCAACATATTGTTTGAGTGTGTCTCATAAATGTCTGCAAAGATCCAGAAGCTTAAGCTGACAGCTGAGATACTCAGCACCTGAACACTCAGCAGATGAAGATTGGTGGGAGGAGGGATTGAGCCCCCTGCTTTCATCCCCTCTCTCCTCCCTCTTGACCCCCCACTCCCACTTTCTTTTTTCTCCCCTTTTGCGCTCCATCAGCGATGCTGGCCGGGCCAACACAGAGACAATGACGGAGAGGGAGGTGCGCTGCATTGATTCGACAGCCAGAGACGAGGGATACAACAGACAACTAGAGGCAGGAGGAGGCTCATGGCGGGTTGATGAGGGGAGGGTGGGGGCAGGAGGGAGAGAAGAGGGGGCTGCTGTTTGCTAATGAAAAGGAGCCTTGTTGGTAGGATTCTAGTCTGTCTGCGGGAAAGTCGGAGAGGAAGTGAAACAGAGGAAAAAGAAGGAAAGAGTTGTAAGATTATAGGGAAGAGACAGAGAGACGGAAAGCTGAAATGTTTTAAAAGACTGAGAATTCGAAAAGGATGAGAAACGGGGGAGGAAATCAGCACTTCTCTTTTTCAAGACTCACTGATGCAAATAATTCAGCGAGCCGTGGCAGAGATAGTAGGAGACAGAGACAGAAAGAAGACAGTAAAAACAATAATCAAAGTCTAAATCCACTGAATCTACAACTCTCTGGAGACGCCACTGACACATTAGATCCGTCCTCTCCCTTCCCTCTTTCATTCTAATGAACGCCATCGTCATCTCTCCAAAGGTATTAACTTCCACCCACCTCCCATCTTCATCCCTTCATCTGTTTCCTCCCCTCCCTTGTGAGCTAGTCGGAAAATGCAGATGTGAGCAGACAGACACATTTCTCTTAAAAGCGTCCAAAGCATTCACAATACTAATGAGCGGGTGTGAAGCATCGGTATTTTTGCCTCTTCCCTCATATTTGCATTAATCCTTATTGGTGTTCATGGGGAACATATTTTTTGCATGTCATACATTTACACTTTAGATTATTATTGAATTTCACTCTGGAAGAGCTTTTCTGTCTGTTTCTCTTACCAGACGGGGTTGGCGTTGACAGCATCATCAAACCACAGGATGTACAGACAGAAAAACCCCACGATCAGCGCGTGCACTGTCGACACCAACCTGGGGATGGACACACACACACACACACACACAAAAGATAAAGCAGTGATGACAGATGACAGACCAATAGGAGTTTGCAGCGGGGAACTGAAAGTAAAGACTTTTACACGCAGGGTGTGTTTCTTTCAAACAGATATTTCACACGTCAATATTTTTATAAACTACTGATTAGCCATGCGTACTTCCACACAGAGCATGAATATCACGCTGCAAAAAGCAACCGTTTACTTTTTGCATCGAGACCGATTATTCCGAGACTTCGCACTACAAACATCAACCATCTAAATCTACCTGCATTTAGAGTGTGGGCAGCGTTCATTTCAGATCTTGGGATTTTACCGGACATTTTGACAGGCGAGATTTCAATACGCCAGACTTCAACAGATTGTTCAAAAACTGGTGACTACCAGACAACGTAAGCTCTGGAACGGACGTCTTTTCCGTCTCCTACAACAACATCAGCATCGGCTGAATCTTAATCGAAATCACATCACAATGCAACAACATCTATGTGATTATTTAACAGCTTGTGCAACGTGTGTCATAATGGACGACAGCCGATGCCGCATCTTTTTGTTTACCTCCCACAAAGGCTCGTCAGTAGTGGCAGTCGGTGCCGTCACGCACAATCGTGGAGTAATGTGAAGTCTGTCATGTCTCTCGGCAATGACACGGCAAGAATTTATGACTCTTAAATTGCCTAATCTGACACAGTGAGCATTTTAGCGGACAAAAATATCTCATAGTCTGACTCTGGCATAAAAGTAGCCACCACTCATCCGTCTGTGCCGATGCTGTGCCGCCGTGGCGACAGCGTTCGTCCTCGGCAGCAAGACGCAGGAGGCTCTGCTGTGGTGAAGCGAGCTGTTACGGCCTTAATGGGGTATCATCAGAAGCGTGGACGCTCGTGTCTCTGCTGTCGTCTCATGCTCTAATACAGTTTTTGATCACATCTATGTTATCCAGTGTCCACGTCAGCATAACCTCTGTTTTAATCAGGCCTGATACAGCACACTCCTGATCTTTGGAGCGGTTATCTGAGCCACTACAGAGATACTCCAGAGGTCCAGTGGCCCTTATCTCTTCTCCACCACAGTCACTCCCCTGTCACCATGCAGTGTCTCGGGTACAGCGGTCCCTGTCCACAGGCTGCAGCTGCCGGCCTGAGCCAAGGCCAAGACTGCCGTTATAGATCAACCACTGTTTGAGTGGATGAGTCCATTATTACTGCTGAATAAGACTTAAGTGTCTAAAAATGGAGCAGCCGTGGAGGAACTTGGCTGAAGGAAGTCGGTGAAGCCCTCTGTTACGAATCTCTGGCTCTTGTGTTTGCATTGACAACTTCCTGATTTTATTAGCGCACACTTAAATGTGCAACATTGGGAAGAAGAAGGCAAACAGTTGAGATAATACAAACACGGCGGACAGATAAGGACGTTCAGAATATTAACAACAGATTTCTACAGCCGCGTTAAGTACCAGACATGCAAACCTTCCCTTCATTGGAAATGCTTTCTCCCTGCTCTCCACGCACTTAAGTCGTGGTTACATAAACAACATACTGACACACTGAGTGCTGGCTGTTATGCAACAGCAGACCACTCTAAAGCGAACCATCAGTGCCTGGTCTTTGACTTGTTTTGGACTTTTCCTCGGTCAGTGCACCCCGTACTTTTAAATATGGACAAAAAAAAAGCTCATGTAAGCTGTAGTTGTATGAGTGAAGGATTATCTGCGAGTATTGAGAGCTAAGAGTTTACGAAAGATGTTAGTGAACTTTGAATGGTTGCCCTTTGAACTTCACCCCTGAGGTTTCTGCCGTTCACATCGCAGCTGTAGCCGTGTGTGGAATGACCATGAGCACGTCAAGGTCCACCTCGACGGAGCCGCGTGACCGAACACACTGTTATTTGCTTAACAGGGGTCACTTTCATCAGAATGGTTATACAATACTACTCTAGCGGATGTGTTTGTGTAGGTGTATGTGACTCTCTGCGATAGAATACTATTTTGACACTTAGAGTCACAAGTGTATATATCAAAGAAAACAGTTAATACAAAACAAAACAAATAAAGGGATGTTCCAGATTTTTGGCAGCACTGTTGCCTCATAGCAAGAAGGTCCCTGGTTCGATTTCCACCTGGTGCAGCGCCTTTCTATGTGGAGTTTGCATGTTCTCTTCAGGGACGGGTTAAATGCAGAGACCAAATTTCACTGTACACTGTATATGTGACTAATGAAATTCCTTGACCTTTTTTCTTGACATAGGAATAGGAAGTCGAAAATGAGGCCCTATCTGTAGAGACCATTTTCAGCACATTTGATGCAGCACAGAGTTTGGACAGCTAGTTGTTTTGTCACTAATGCTAATGTCAGCGCAAGTCAATGGACCAAACAGTAGCTACTACCAAATTCTGATCAAACACGCCACAGTTCACCCAAAGCAAGTCGAATATGACGACAGTCTATTGTAGAGAATTTGAGCATTAGTAGAATAATCGTGGACTTCAAACTACAGCCTAATTTCTTTACTTTGTGACTTAGTATCAACAGGAAGTGAACAGTCTGGCAGCTTCCTCTTGCTGTTAACGCCAACCAGAGCCACAACATAAAGAAATTCGGTCATAGTTTGTCTTCTAAAATTATTCTACAAACACTCGAATTCGCCTCAGTGGACTGTTGTCATATTAGACCTGCTTTGGGTGCACTGTGGAGTGTTTGATCAGAGTCTGGTAGTGGCTACTGTTGGGTCCATTGACTTGTGCTAGCATTAGCAGTGAAACGGCGAACCGTCCAAACTCTGTGCTGCATCAAATGAGCTGAAAATGGTCTCTAACAGTAGGAACAGGACGGGAGAAGTCGAGAACGAGGCTCTACGTCAAAAAATCTGGAGAATCCCTTTGAGCCTGTCTTAGTTCAGTGAAGGACAAAAACTTGACTTCAGAATGCGCATGTTTGCATTTTTCTGTTTAATAAGGATCATGGGTGAAAGAAAAGTTCTTCTCTTGACATTTTGTGAGTTGGTTCTGTTTATATATTAGCTCACCACACATCTCTCTGCAGGGGGCAAAACTCCCTCGGACTGAATTATGTAATCTGCCTAACCACTGCCAACAGCAATGAGAGCGAGGGAGATCAAGCAACCATTAAAAAAACCCCCCAAAAACTCAATAAATATACGTGATCTTTGACCGCAATTTATTCTATTTATTCAGGACATTGAGATCATTCAGCAAACACTGACTGGCACCAATGTCTGCCTACTGGTACCTCTAAAGCTCAGTAATAAACACTTTGTATATACAAAACTTAATTGTCTATCGCACGAGGCAGCATTCTTTTGTTATACAACCAATAATACATTCAAACATAAAGAGCTTTTGCAAGTGCCCATGATGAAAGATATCTGAAACTCTGATTAGACCTGAGCTTGAGTCCGGCTTGGCTCTTCCTCACTGGTACCTGGCAGAGCATTTAAGGTTACATGCATATGAGAAAAGGCCCGTCTGCAGCAGGCAAGCGCAAGTTCCTGTTACACACCTGGAGTTCCACTCTGTGAGCTTGGAGGGAGGCAGCCGTCCATAACCTGGGGCGATGGCGGACGAGAGGCGCGGGCTGGCCACGGAGAAGAGAAGCTGGAAACCCACGAAGCTGCCAGCAACCACGGTCAACTCTCTCGTCTCCATCACTCACCTAAAGAACAGCGGGGGAGCAGACAGGGCAGGAGGGGTGTGGACAGGACACAGAGAGGGTGATACACATGGACAGGTTCAATCGAAGACTGTCAGTCATTCTGGCCAACGCCAGAGGAGAAAATGAGGTGACAGTGGTGGTGAGAGAGTGAGGCGGCACCCTGTGCGGTTGATCCAGTCTGCCGTGAAAAGAGGAAAGGGAAAGAGACAGAAGGAAAAAAAAATAGAAGCTGAAAACACGGGCTGTCTAATGCAAGTGACATGAGAGCTTCAGACAAGAGGGGCAGTTCATAGAGGGCAAAGAGAGGATGCATGTTACAGGAGAGGCACTCCAGTTAAAGGCAGCAGACAAAGAAAATTATTCCTGGGTGTTGTGAGAAGTGTCCGTTGCACAGCATTTACATTAAGAAAAAAAACTGCATTATTATGCATATTTTGCACGGGGATTACAGCGAGATGTTTAGGACCCTGAGAGGAAAACAAAGGCCGAGTGAGGAAAGAAAAGCGGATTGTCAAGATGTGGAAATGGGCTCAGCTCATGAGACAAAGGCTACGGAGGACTAACAGTTTTTTGGGCTGTTTTTCACTTGAATGAGGCTCTTTATTTAGCTCATATGTAGGTTTAAATCAGCTGAACGTTTTGTTTTCTCATTGCTGCCCGACAAATTTAACTGGTAGTTGTGCTGACAGTGCTGCCCACAGAGAGAGGAATTGAAGTGGTGGACTAATACCACTTGAAACCAATGAGAACAAACACAGACACGGGATGTAAACATGCAAACAACTGGCTGTAAACTCATACACACACACACACGCAGTGTAAACACTAACTGAGAGAGACTGAGACTGTACACAGTTGGAAGCAAGTTGGACAGAGCTGGGCTGACACAAACTGAAAGCCGCCGTCAGAGATAACAGTGGTCATCAACCGGCTTCGTTAACCCCGGCTCACTTCCTCAGGCTCTGTGCGTGTTCCTGTAATGTCATGTGACTCGAGTGCTGCACAAAACCGACCGATCACGGTGCAAACTTTTACCGATCAGGAACATGAAAAAGCCACACCAGCTAGAAGTGACACTATTTATGCAAATAATGCAAGAGAGGAATGCTCATCCAAAAATATAATTGTGTGAATTCATACGTGAATATTTTAATTTGGTATTTAATTTACCTTCAGTTTATTTGTAACGTAACAGCTGAGCATCCTCGATCTCTTAAACCTTTAAGATCCCATAAAATAAAAAAGATACATTTCCATAGTTTTAATCCATGTGCAAATTGTTCATGTGCCTCACAGAAAATGCCAAATAAAATGAAAGAAACAAACAGCAAATACAATTATTTTTTTAGAGTTGCTCCGATACCAGGAATGGAAAATACTGCCAGTCTGTGCACCAATCAGATACCATGTTATTTACTAGTGGTAAGAAAACGATACCCAGCTACTTCCCAATTAGCTCATCTAGCTCTGACTGACGTTGCATACCTGAAATCCACCCTAAAACAGTAAACAGGAAGTTGCACTGTTCTGCCTCTGGCAACTGCTATTTTTAAGAGCGACAAAGAAGAAGAGAGAGAGCCGACACAGCTAGCAAAATGTCTGCATTTGGCAAAATTTTACACTGGAAAGTCAAAGGAGATGCAAAGGTATCAGATCAGTACTCGGTATCAGTCAATCCACAAGTTTGGGTATCGGAATCAGTATCAGGGAGGAGAAATTGGCATCGAAACGTCTAATTTTTGTGTATTTGTACATCAAAATCAGTTCTTTTGTCTCACTGGAAAACATTTGAAATGTTTGGATGGCTCAGGGATGACTTGGGGATGTTTCTAACTTTTCATTCAACGGAAACGCTTTCTCGATTTTTTGAATAACAGAGACAAAAACCTACAGTGGAATGACCCGGCATCTCTCCTAACAGCAGTTAGATCAAACACGTAGCTACGGCCTGACTCCAAAAATCGTTTCTTCTCCGTATAATTCATCTGTAACGTTCGTCGGGGCAACTGAAGCAGGTGGCACGAAGTCCTCCAAAACAGAGACGAGGCTGTCATCGTTAGCGTTAGCGCCGGCGAGGACAGAGGGCAGGTGAAGTACATTCAGCCCTGTTGTGTACCGTGAACGTCAATCAATATCCACCACAAACTCCTGTGCCATATATTACCGTATTATCTGTGATAAAAACCAGTCAACTAATCAATTTTCTGTCTGTTTTTTAGGCAACCAGCAGCATAAACAGAGTTTAGCAAGTCAGGGTCAATAAAATAACATAATTCAAAGTAGTACAGTAAGGTTTGAGGGACATACATCACATTTCACGTGCAAGTAAACATCAGACTGCTCGAAAGAAGGCCTCTTTTATAGCCAGCGGACATTATAAAAAGTTCAGTAGTTTGGTAAGAGCAAGAACAACATTCGCCAAGTAGGTAAGATGTGAGACATCAGGATTAAATTTATAACCAGTTAATGGAAAAAAAAAGAAAAAGAGTAGGAAACAGAATCCTTAAAGTGGACTTGGACTCTAACGTTATCATTTTTCTCTGCTGCTTACATTCAAGAGCAGAAAACTTGGATTCTGTCCTGAGCCGGCGGATGTCTCAGGGTCAGACCGGTGCATCAACAACTCGCTGGCCTCATTCCCAAGAGCAGCAACAGCAAGCTTTGCAGTTTGTGGCCTTGAACCTGCACCCACTAGAAAACCGTGCACTGATAGCTTATGAGCATTACTCATTTCCGTTTTTATTCCACGTAACAAAATCTGTCATCCGGCAAATGCGTCCTTCCTCATCAAGACTTCTCATACGTGCTTTAGTAACATCGGCTACTTCAACGTAGCCTAATATTTCCATGCTGGACTGGACTCTGACCTGATAAATGCACTGGAATTCTGATAAAACCACAGAAACGCGCCTCATTTAAAATGGGGCTGGGCACCGTCGAGGACTTCACGATACCACAGGCATCACGATACACTGCAATATACTGCAATACTCCACATAGAGCACGAAAAATGTACGATCTGGGCTATCTCAACACATCACATCACATTATATTGATAATTCAGCAGACAAAACTGAGTCAAAACAATTTAATTCAAAATTTCCTTTCCTATTTATTTGAATGGCATTAGCAAATTAACGAACGCATTGATGCAGCTGCCATAACATCAAAATGAAATTGAAATTTAAGCGCACTCTTGTACTCAAACTGGACAAACTAAAAATGAAAGCATGAAAATAAAGTGCGCATGTGTTCTTTTGTGTCACTGAACTTTAAGGGTGGGTACTGGACTCCACAATACCACGCAGTATATAACAGAGATAAGAGATTTTTTTGCATCAACCTTAAAGGATAAGTTTGTTTTTTTGCACATTAAGCCTTATAACAAGGATATTTACGATCGTATACGACGTTCTACAGCCGCAGCTCATTGCTGACGTCAACGCTAGCCGAAAACAACTCAGACAATCCGTCAAAACATACAATAAAATTTGGTTTAAAAGACGTGAAACTCGCTGAAAGTTTAGTGGTGATATACAACCTGAAAGCGGCACTTTCAGGTTATATATCCGTGTTTAGCTTCGTGTTTTAGTGTCGGTCCATGAGAGGACACCACTAAACACTCAGCAAGTTTTACGTCTTTTAAAATGAGTATTTGTATTTTTTAAAAAACGGATTGTGAGTGCGCATGCTACTGCCTCGTTTTCAGCGAGCGGCGACGTCAGCGACGAGCTCCAGCTCTCCGGACTGTGCCGGTTGTTATAATAATGCTGTAGAACATTGTATATAATTGTAAATATCCTATTATAAGGCCTAATGTGCAAAAAAAACCCCTGAACTTCTGTAATTTAAAAGCACTTGTTTCCGGAGAGCTGATGATCAGGGTTGTGCAAGTTAAAGATCACTTTCGACAGGATGATCAAAGCCTGAAATAAAGCAGTATTTTGGAAAGTATTTTCAGGGGGGAAAGGAAGTATTCTGGCCTTTACTTTGGCCTTCTAATTTAGCCTCCGGGAAGAACATGACACTTTAGGCATGTAGCCTGCATTAAGTTCTATTTTTACTCAAAAATGTCCAATGTCATGCATGCTGTTCTGTAACTGAAAGGAAACAAAGCAAAAGAACATGTGGTTAAAGACAACAAAGCACCCAAAGACAAAGTGCCACAAGAAAAAACCCATCGACTCAAATGCCACCGCCAAGATTACAGCTTAGCTCAGAGTCACCAGAGGCAATCTTCAGAACAATTTTCCACTTGAGCTCTTCAAGCATCTGCAGAATAAACTTCAAAATGGACCAAAAAAAAGACAGGGTAGCAACTCTGGAACAGCCTAGCTACGGTGGCCCTGAAGTGCCAATCACATTAACAAAATGAAAACGCAACTAAAAAAAGAAAAACACAACAACAAAAATTGTGAACTCATGACCAGGCAAGTGTACAATTAAGCCTTCAATAGTTAATAAAACAACAAATTTTTCATTTTTGTGACTGTGTGTTTCTTTTTGTGGTCGTGTTTTTCTTTTTGTTGTGTTTTTCTTTTTGTTGTTGTGTTTTTCTTTTTGTTGTTGTGTTTTCTATTTGCAACTGTGTTTTTGTTTCGTGGTCGTGTTTTCCTATTTGCGATTGTGTTTTGTGATTTGTCGTTGTCTTTTACTTTTTGCTAGCCAGGCTAGCGCCCACTGGTGGTCCGCTTAATTATCTTAAGCTACCACACAGTCAGGGAACTCTCAGTA
>JAQLOL010000009.1:21339634-21350579 GCA_029783665.1 Naso thynnoides | reverse complement strand
CACTGGTAGTCAATGGGAAGTGCTAGCCTGCCTCCACCTAAAGTCATCAGATAAACTTTCCAACAACTCTAAACGGTACTGTGTGCTTGTTGTGACTTGTTTATTCACCACGTTGAGTTATTTTTAGACTCAACTGTACCGCTCAGTGGAAACTAGGGTTGGGCGACTGGACGAATATATCGACTATCGGCGATGGGATTGATTTGTTGGAGATGAAACCTTGGTCTATTTCTGATATTTTATTTTGCTAAATATATAGTCCACCTCCTTGAAAAAAGCTATGTGGTTTTTTTAAAATTATTTCTCTATTTGCCTATTAGCTAAAAAAAAACAGTCAGACACACTCTAATGTATTGTAGAATGTAAAATAAATTAATGTGTCTATTATAAGGCTGTAGTCTGTCTATATTTAATTCATTTCTTTTTTTGGTGCTCTTTACCTTTATGGGACATATGCTTCTCTGTAATTCAATTTATTTTATTATTTTTAAAATTTTCATAGATGAGGCACAGTGTTTGGGTAATTCTCATTTAACCAATTTCAGACTGGTTCTAAATAAACCCAAAAATATCTTATTGGAAACGCATCTAAAATGTCAATAAATGAAACCATGTTGCTGACATCAAACTATTTTACGCATAGTTTCGAAAAAATGGTTCAGTATTGGATCTCCGCTCTCCTCTTGCTGTGCTGCTGTGTGTAACGTAGCTGCTAGAGGAGGGGCTGGTTGTTAGCAGCAGCAGCGCTGCACAAGAGTTTGTAAGATTTCAAATTTGTGTAAAGCTAAACGGTTAAACGGCAAGAAACAGACCGCTGCTTAAACTAAAGCCTAGTTCATCAAACTCTGCTCCTAAACTCAGCTCGTTGTGTGAAAAGGGTGACTGCAGTCGGCTGGGAGGCGGGACACATGATGCGTTCACGGGCTGCTCTGAAGCTCCGACAGAGCCAATTCAGGGAGAAATACATCGAAACTAGTCACATGAAACTTTATGGAAAAACGGAAATACCACAATTTCAAAGTGCGTATTGAACCATATTGTGGAATCCCTAATACATGAATAATTACGCGAATCCAAAAACTGTTAAAAAGCAACTGGCAGCATTTTGTGTCTGTATTTTTCAGGCACAAATCCGTCAATCCATCCCTGCGCACACCTCAGCAGGCTGACGCTGGCCAGTTGAAAAATCTTAACCTATCGCCCAACCCTAGTGGAAACGAGGCTTTAGTGTATTCAGTGTGTTTTAGTTCACTTACTGATCATTTACTCTAAATTTGTCTCGCTCAACCAGCTTTAGAACCCAATAAAATTTAAGCTGAACTTGCTAAAGTGACTACAGTGCATCAACTCAATTATCACCTCTCTACTTCACCCTGCTTCGCTCTGATGTGTTATTTTCTGGCTTAAGGAAGCTGGCACTTTCTCACACAGTTACACCAGCAGATCAGCCAGTTTTGCATTGTGCTCTAACCTTAAACCCCCCCACCCACCCACCCACACAGCCTTCCACAACTATTACTGCACTGTCCTAGCTTAAGCTCCCGGGCTATTGATGTCCGTCATAAGGCTTAAAAGGATTTAGGAAGACGCGAGCTGACAAGCTGAAAAAAGAGCCAAGTATTGTCGGGGCCCGCAGCACACAATGAGCTGTCAGTTTACGACCCGTGAATCAACCGGGCAACATGACGGATAGGCACAAAACCTCTGGCCTGGTTTTGTTGTTTGGTTTATCCGCAGACAACAAAGCCATCGCTTTTAGACTCAGTATTGATCAACAAAGGAGACCGATCCCAGCCTCTCTTCTCCTCGTTCTCTTTCCCAGCTGCTCGTAACAGTCAAACATCTACCTCTCTCTTTGTCTGCATAATTTATGAGACTCTCTGTCCCCGAGACCCATTACTCTCTCATCAGGTGACCCAGTTATGAGGGGGGAGTCTGGCCTGATATGGTCAGTGTGGGGCTCATAAATCAACATAAATGGAAACATTCAGATGTTGAATGTGCAATCAGAGTCCGCTCTAGCTCAGAGGTGAAGATGATGTAACACAGTACCATTCTGTTCGTGATGTGGCTCTTGAAATTAAGGCCAGATTCAAGGACAACACCCAGATTTTTGACCTGCGAGGTGTCAGGGACACAGAAAATTCCCCAGAGACAGAACATTGTCGTGGATGAGGATGACGGGAGGATGAGATCAACTCTGACCAACTCTGCTGTAAAATCCAGTAATCTGACATCACCTCGTCACTATTTAATCACACACTACTGGTGGACTCGCAGAGGAAATTGCCATTGAGATCACTTCCTTTTTATAAAGTGATCGGATTGTGATAGTTTGTTCTTCCGTCCTACATTTAATAAACCTAATTCAAGCTTTAACAGGATAATTCCTCCACTGCAACACCTCGGGTCTCTCTAAAGAAGTATTTAAACCACGTCTATAAAAATGGGTCACAGGCCAGTTGCCGGCTATTTGTATGTTTTAATGAGCTCGGGGCCAGCGAGTGAGATTAATTTCTTAAATGCATCCCTGGTTTCCTGTGGTTAAGATCCTGTGTGACTGAGCACTGTGCTTCACAATGGAGTCGAGGCTCTAATAACAGCGGTAGTTTTACATCTTTAAACTGGAGGCATGGCAGATTAAGCGAAGTGGAAATATTAATGAAGAAGTATGAAATGATCTGAGAACACAGACACAGAGGGCTATTTAAAGAAAGTGCATGAGCCGAGGCCAGAAATATCTTTGCTTCTTCCCAAAATAGTTTTCCCTCTTTCCCATTTTATTGCCTGCCGACACGAGAGAGAAAAGGGGTCACATTTCTGACAATCCAAAAGAAGGAAGGTTGTACATCTATTATTTACACACATATTTCAAGTGCATATCATATTTTAAGAGTTGTCTTCACTTAACGAGTATATGTAGCTTCGTAAGTACCCTTTGAGAACCATAAAGCAGGAGACTATGTCCTGTTTCTGTAGCGTCAGATGGCTTGATGTACAAATACACCACCTGGAAATGACGCTAGTATGACGTGGAGACTTATACCCAGTCCCTCCCTTGACGCTGAGTGCCAAGCAGGAATGGGTCAGGTTCCATTTTTTATGGTATTTGGTAAGACCCGGTCACAGATTGAACCCTGACCTTCTAATCTCAGGGCGGACACTCTACCCACAAGGCCACAGATCCGGTGTGATAACGCTTTACTGGAGAACAACTTTTTAGGGTGCAACCAATATGGGATTTCTATTTTCAGTGTTGATACTGTTATTAGAGAATAAGAAAATTCTGATATCCAATATAGATTTGCTAATACTACAAATAATATCAGCTCAATGTGGTTATCAAACACTTGTGATGGAGACACGTGTTGGAGGCAGGACATCTCACATTTTAACAAACTTTTTTTTTTAAACGTCAGTGCACTTAAAAGTAAACGCTTCACTTATTAGCTATTAAATAATGCACCACCCTCTGCTGGACAAACTACATAATTACACCATTTTAAATCATTAGTCCAGGCATTTTCCAGATTTATACTGTAGAGCAAGCAGTATACACAGATACTGATATACCCACAATATATATATATATATATATATATATATATTATAACCGTACTAGATTATAGATTATCTACACTAAACAAGCTTCAAGCTCCTGGAGTTAGATTCTCACATCACACCGAAACAAATTGAAACTGGGAAAAAAAACCTGCACAAATGTAAAGTATGTGTTCCAGAATGGTCATCAGTAATCCGTCGCATTATGCGATTTAATGTGCTAACACATGCATTTTATACTCAGTATGCTCCTTAATCCAATTTAAACTACAATTAGCACCATATATTGACCTTCAGTAATGGAAATCCTTTTTCATGCAATGTGAAGCCGTTTTATCGGACTCTGTCACTGATGGCTGCCCTCCCGTTCTCGGAGGAGGAGGAGATATGTGAAGGGCAGAGGAGACGAAGAGAAGTCTCGAACATAGACATGAAGGAATCGTGTTGTTGGGCTCGAATAGAGCCTCTTGTTTATGTCTCTACCTGCGGCATTGCTGCTGTGTGTGGATTTAGTTCACAGACAGCCGGCAGCACGATGCAGTGGTGTGTAGCATGCAGACACATTCGCTCACGGATTGGATTTCTGCTTGTTTGCCCCCAGTGCTCCATGTCCCATGTTGAATAAACAAGCATTAAGCAGTCCTGCCAGATTAAGTAAGACATAGCTCAGTCTGCGGTTCGAGTGGGAGGACAGAGAGACAAAGCTTGCTCCTCGTGTGTGCGTCACGTCTATCAGCTTCAGTGCATGCTGCATGTTCTTGCCCTGTGCTGGTTCAGAGCCAGCAGGCCACGTCCTTCCAGCTAGTTTGTGGGTGGATCAATGTGTGCACATTTGGTGAAATCATATGTTCTCTTTGGAGAATGTGGGTGAATCTGTGTGTGTGTGATCATACAGTGTAGGCTACAAGCAGCTCTTTGATTCTCCTTCAAGAGGAAGGAAATATCCCATGGAGAGGTACTGTAGGCTTAGAACATCTTAGCACAAAGATTAGCTGCAAGCCAATGAAAGATGGATGATTAAAGCCGAGATGACTTTGAAAGCTCCAATTCTGTGCAAGTGAATACACTCTGGCATACTGTACGGCAGCAAAGCTTTCCACTTTGTAATCAAAAGATTATGTTGTATACATTTAACTCTTCCTACAAACTTCTTGTTTTTTTGGAGAGGCAGACAGGCGCAGCATCAGGCCTTTTTCGTGCCTTATTCTCGCTTGTCATGATTGAAAATATTTTTGCTCTATCTGAACATTACAGACACGGCAACAAACAGAAAAAAACCGAGGTCACACAAAATGCAAATAGTCGGTACTGTTTCCAATTTTAAAAGAGTACAAACAACTAGTTAATGTTGAAAAGCCGCTGAAGGGAGATTGCGGAATTGTTTTTTAAGGGTCTTCTTTTGGACCTCTCCAGGCCTGCTCCCATTGATAGAGTCCATTTTCAGCTCATTTGATGCCGTACAGAGTTTGAACGGTTCGTTGTTTTGCCGTGGATGCTAATGCTAGCGCTAGTCAATGGCGCCAGTAGCATTCTCTTCCGAACTCCAACTAAACACTCCACAGTTCACCCAAAGCAAGTCAAATATGATGACAGTCTACTGAGGCGAATTCAAGTAAAGTGAAGAATTTAGCTTCCTGTCATAAGCCATGTTTCCGTCGCCCTTTTTAGATTCGCATCTAGATGTATCGCATCGGAAAATTCGCATCTAGATGTATCGCTGTAATTCGAGCTAAAATCCCCTGATTCACACAAACTAAAATACGCTTGGTTGATTCGAAACGGATGGAAACAGATGTATTCGCATCAAGTCTGACGTATAGCGCACTTTCACCCCAACTGCTTCCGGTGTTTGCGGGTCACTCAGAAGCCAACAACATTAGATTAGTGTGGACGGTGGGGGGGTTCACCCTGCCCCCATCCGACTACAACCTCAGATCAGACGAGACAACCCGCTGAATTTAAGCATATTACTAAGCGGAGGAAAAGAAACTAACCAGGATTCCCTCAGTAGTGGCGAAGTAGAGGGAAGAGCCCATCGCCGAATCCCCGTCCTGTGGGCGGTCGTGGGAAATGTGGCGTACAGAAGACCGCATTGCTCGGTGTCGCTCGGGGGCCTGAGTCCTTCTAATCGAGGCTCAGCCCGTGGACGGTGCGAGGCTGGTAACGAACCCCCGTTGCGCTGGGGTCCGGTCTTCTCGGAGTCAGGTTGTTTGGGAATGCAGCCCAAAGCAGGCGGTAACCTGCAGAAAACTTGTTAGTAGTTTTCACCAAGGTTCGTGCTTTTGATGGAAACACACATGATTCGAATTTCTTTAATGTGCATCTCCCACTGATTCGAATCACTTTTGGATGGAAACATGGCTAGTAACATGTAAATTGTACCTTTAGGCCTTAAACACCATCAAAATGGATATAATAATTTTGATTAATGTCACAAATTGTAGACTCCAGCTTTAATTGAAGCAAAGTTTTAAAATTATTGTCCTAACTCACAGGCAGGATGTCACTGAAGGCCTTGCAAATCTCCACGCTGCTGGGTAGGAAAACTTTCTTTTAAAGACGAGCTGAAATGCCTGTTTCCGGAGCGTGAACTGCCATGTTGTGACATATTCGCTATTTAAACAATTAAACGACCAATGAACGGGCTGTATGGGCAGGACATAATTTGGAGGAATCTGATTGGAGTGTTGTTGGCAAGTGTTATTGTTACTCCTTGGCAACCGTTGCTAGGGCTTTGTTTGTTGATAGTTAACTGCCATATTTTAACACCAAGCTAGCTTTAGTTTGTTTAATATTAACAGGTTTATATCGACAGGTGGATTGGCATAATATAATTGGTTGAATTCAAAAAATGATTCAACCAATAACTGCCCGAGTCAACGATGACATCAGGGACCCAGGAAATTTGGTTTTTAAATGAAAGACTTTCATATAAAAATATGACATAATTGATTTTTTGTAAATTTTTTGAAATACATTTTTAAATTTGACTACAATAAGAGCAGGGGTATGGTCCAAAAGGGTTGAAAATGCATTTTTGACTTCAGCTCGACTTAAAACTTTTTTTGGGGGAGCAGCACTGGCAGCAGCTGTAATGCCATGTCATCTTGTATGTCTAAAAAAATTCAAAACAAGTCCAGAACCAAAAGAAAAAAGACAAAAAAAGAACTTTTTTTCTTATTGAGTCACTAAAATAAATAAAATTTAAAAATAAATAATCACCCAATCACTGTGTCGCAATAACAAAATCAATCCAAAAAAAGCAGCAGTAATTGGATTTTTTTTTCTCAAAATTGTTGAGCTCTAATTTAAAATCTATCTGCTGCTAACTTGCATACCTTTAAAAGTAGGGAGCAACTTAGCCAAGATCCATTCGAGTTTCTCCTTCAAAATCTGATCCATTTTTCAGAAACAAACAGAAATATTTTTTACGGTTACATATGATTGTGCCCATATGGATTGTTAAGTAAGACAGTATCCTACTAATAGGAGTGCAAGAGCACACAAACTTCAGTTTATTTTCAGTAGAGTAGGGGAAGATGCAGTGAATAAGTTTTATCTTGTATAAATATGAAAAGAATCAACAGAGGCCTGCCTTTATTCTTAGTGTAACAAACAAGGCACTATGGCATATATTCAATGCTAGAAAAGTATCAGTAAGTCATTTTATATCAAAAGGCATTCAATGATATCTCTAATTCCTCTGAATTTCTTAGTAAAAGTCTTTTAATTTCAAGCATCATGTCTCTCGCGTCACTCACATGGGTTAGCATGTGGACCTTGTTTTTACGCTTTGGTTAGATATCGATCGCATCTGTTGTGAGGACCTACTTCTTAGCAAACATTCATGCATTGTCTTTGATCTCTCTTATAATACTTACTGTTACGGCCTCTTAAGTGAAGCCTGGCTCAATTGAGTCCGCAACGTATAAAAGAAAGGGACGCCACAAGACCGGATTAATGCCACACAAAATTGTTGTTTATTAAGCAAAACTGAGTAAACATAATAAAATAAATGAAACAAAAGGGGGAGAGGATCCCAGCTAAAAGTAACCAAAGAGGGGAAGAGACTGGGCCAACCATGCAATGGGCCGTTGAACCCAGCTCTTCCCCCTAAACCTAAGAAAAACGATAAAAGAATCTAAGGCCTAATAAAGACAAAAAGCCCAAAAATAGGGACTACCGGTGATCTCCAACCCAAATTAAAACAACAAACTAAAGAAAAATAAGAAAAGACTGGATTAAGCTGGCCAATTGACCCAATGAGGGGAAATAAGATGTGCTGCTGTGGCCCAAGAAAAAGAGAACCTACCTGTCTCCCCCTGGCTTCTTATTATCTCTTGACTGTGTGATTTTCTGCAGGCTGGGAACCTGTGAAAGAACAGGAGGAGGAAGGAGGGAGGAGAGAGCGCCAAAAAGACAGCAAAGGTGACGCCCCCGCGAGGGATGCGCATCACCAAATGGCCACACATCACACTTACCCTTTGTGTCCTAAAAGAATAGTATTCTTGCATCATTACACAGAGCATGGCTGATCAGTTTATAACATATTTTAATTGTGAGTCTTTACTACTGTCTTTAATGAGCATTGCTCCACATTGCTGGACAAAGCAGCCGGTTTGTAAGTTAGGACTAAGCCCATCCATAACACTACTCAATGGATGACAGATGCTGTTTGCTGTCAGAGATGTAAGTGTTGCAGGGCTGAATGGTAATCGAAAACCACTGATCTCGACATTCTTTTGATGCTCTTGTTGAGAAGACCCTGTCTGTTATTTTGCCAATGTAACTTTCTCCTCAAAAAGAAATACCAGCATATTATTTAGCATGGTCAATAACATTGGTTCACCACCACTCTCTATATTACCTTGTTTCTCTACTGAGGATTGCAATAAGTTAATGCCTATTAGGTCTAGTATTTATCCTGGAATTTGCCAGCCCAACTAACCCCTCTCTAACGCTTGCTGTTCTGGACTGCTTTCAACCTATCAGCCTAGTCCTGTCTTGTTTTAAACACACTACTATTCAGTCCCTACTAAAGAAAAATGACTTAGATCCTTCTTTACCCAAGAACTACAGGCACATATCCAAACTTTAATTTCTTTCTCAGATTTTAAGATAAGGTTATGGCCCATTAAATCATTGCTGCATTGGAGAACCACAGCATTCATGTTAAAATTTGTGATTTACGTCTGGGTTTCGTAAAAAGCACTCTACTGAAACTGCCCTTTTGAGGACTTCTAATTCTGATATTTTAATTTCCTCTGATGCAGGTGATTGCTCTGTGCTGGTGCTACTTGACATCAGCTCTGCATTTGACACAGTCGACCATCATATCCTGATTAAGAGGTTATGAGACTGGGTTGGCATATCTGGCCTAGCTTTAGGCTGGTTTAAATCTTACGTCACTGACCTAAGTTTTACCGTGTCTACTGGTGACTTTTTCTCTGATTCTGCTCCTCTGATGTGTGGTGTTCCACAGGGTTTGGTTCTTGGGCCCCTGCTTTTTATTTACTGCCCTTAGGACAAATCATAGACAGCTTGTCTGTCATCTACATACAGTGACATCCAACTCCATGTTATAGTGAAACTGGGAGACATTTCTAGGTTATCTAGATGCTAATAGGGTCTGGACAACAGAAAATTCTTTCCAGCATGACTCTGGTAAGACAGAAGTTCTGGTTGTTGCTCCAGAAAAGGTTGTCCCTGTGATTATGTGTAATATTGGGCCTTTGTCCTCTGCTACAAACTCCAATCTGATCTAATACCTGACCAGTTATCACCATACGAGACTCATGCGAAGCAGCTGACTAGATCTTTTTTTGTCCACTTAAGAAATAAGTAAACTGAGATCTGAAGATCTGTACAGGTAACTGCTTAACAAGAGATTATTATACATGCCTTTATCTCATATTACATCGGCTGCTGTAAAACACTGTTCTCCACACTCAGTATGTATGCTCTTCATCATCTACAGACAATTCAGAAAACTGCCGCAAGACCTATCACTTTGTCAGACAGACATTCACACCTACCCCAATTCGAAAATCTCTTCGCTGGCTCTGTGCTGCATAAAGGGTACAATTTATATCTTCACCCTTACCACCCAGCATTACATGGTCAGACTCCCGCTTATGTAGCTGATTTTCTCCATGCCAATTAACCAACTCACTATTTAGACTCTTAGGTCAAATCTGTTAAATTTGTTGACACCCTGCTCACGTAAAGAGCGTGAACTGCTCTTTTTCTTCTCGAAGCTCTAAACTTTCCTGATCTCAGACCTCAAACAGTGAATTAACTTGGTAAATATCTAAACAACAGACAGTTCACAGGCTGTCTCTGAGGGTCCCTGTGAAATCATCACAGGACCCTTGACAGAAATACACAGGAGATTTTACTGCAGTCAAACTTCTAATGTTTGTGACAGAGTAGTGTTTGTTTTTTAAGCAATTGTTGTCAAGTGTTAAATTCAACTTTATCTCATAATCTATGATAAACTGTGAAATCCATCAAATCAGATTTACTGCTAGTGAATTTAGTTTAATGCGGCAAACCAGAGCAGAATGTATCATTGCAGAACTCTAGCAGAGAGCAGCGCGCTGTTATTTTCTGCAGATGCATTTCCCCTTCCCTGTAAGAGGATGAGAAGACCATTTCAAAGAAATCACGTGATTAAACTGAAGAGGAAAACACTGAGGGAGGGAGCAGTTGATCAGACATGACATATTCAATATTGCAGAAGCTAAAATATAGAAAAAGAATTTACATATAAAAATAAAATAATATATAATATAATATAATAAATAAATAATGGAATAAAATAAACTGTAACATGACACTGAGTGATAAGAAAATAAATGGTTATTCTTTATTGTAGTACCTTAGAAACAGTTTATAGAGTATCTGTAACATTTTTACAACATATTGTTTGCTGAATCTAGTCAAACACTTACATTTTGAATGTCAACTGATATATTGTTGAAATGTTACAAATACTCCCTAAAATATTTGTAGGCAGACTATCAAAGTAAAGCTTTACCCTAAATGTGAACAGCTTCTAATACATGCTGGTAGGAAACAGAAAGGCCCCTCAATGAAAGTAAAAGTGAATGTGAAATGTTTATCTAGATCACCAACTGCTGAGTTATAAATGACTGTGCTTCCTCCAGCGCCCGCATTATTCAGCCTTCACTTTATTCCAGTGCAGCAACAAGAACAACACAGGTATGAAGTTTATTTGCTATTCATCCTCTAATGTGTATAATGAGTATAATGTGTATTATAATGTGTGTGTGTGTGTGTGTGTGTGTGTGTGTGTGTGTGTGTATATATAAATGATAAGTACAAAAGAGTGATGATACAGGTAGCTTCTGTAAGACAGTGT
>JAQLOL010000009.1:21314067-21327818 GCA_029783665.1 Naso thynnoides | reverse complement strand
CCCCCCCCCCCCCCCCCCCCAGGATGGGCAGGATGCGTTTTTCAAATCTGTCTCAACAGCCAAACTGGTTTTCAGATTGTAGACCATAGCTGTAAAGTATGTTGAAGTTTAGGAGACTGAATTATTGGAATGTCAGCGCTTATGCTGATATTTTTGTATTCACTGGTCACACTTTTTTACCTGGGAAATTATATATTGAAGTTTTGTTTGTAATGTTGTAGTTCTGTCTACAATACCTTGTGTTTTTTTTTATAAGATGCTGCTGCCTGTCTTGGCCAAGACTCCCTTGAAAAATAGATTTTTATACTCAGTGGGACCTCATCCTGAATGAAAAGTCACGGCGAAACGTTTTACTGTGGAAAATGATAAATATACAACTTGACACAGAAATTGAGGCTACAAAATATCCGAATATCATCAATTATTCGCATCAGTCTATTTTTCTCTAGCAAATAATGACCCTTTTTGTGTGCCTCCGCCCTCAGGGTACAATGTAATGATGGGACCGAGGTGAACGGTCGGAGAACAATGTTATATTTAGCAGACTTTTTTCTGTTCATTCATCTTTTATGCTGCTGGATCACCGTGTGGAATTAAAAGCTGCTGTGTTTTGCTTATTGCTTCTCTACATTTTGTCCTAATTCTGACCTAGCATTAACTCTGGTACCTCTCACCCTTTTGCTCAGGCCTATGGTGCATTTACAGACAGATTTGACAGATTTGGTAAAACCAAAGACCTGTCCTGGATTACAAATGACCTCCACAGCAGAGAACTTTAATATTTATCTGCAATTTAGCCTTGAGGTTTGTCTCCCCTCTTGGAAGTTTATCTTCTTAATTTAAAATTCTGTTTTTTTTCCCCGTTATTACAGTTCTGGGATCAGTGGCCGTGCAGGTTGAGAGAGACCATAGGACGGGTGCCACCATCATCAGGTCAGTGTCCCCCGTGTCCTCCCCGGCTGACACTCCAATGGCTACCACTGTCTTTGACGATGGCAGGAAGAGTATCCACGCTGTTGGTGGGGCGGGAGATCAACCCTCGACAGAAGAGCTCGGGCAAATCTTGGATGTTATTGAAGGGGTTGGGATGAAAGTTCTGCTGGATGAGGTCACACTTGAGACAAAGAAGGAAGAGACAAAGGTAGAGAACATAGATGCCGATAGTCCCCCGCAGGGAGAGGCTCTGTCCCTTCCTGCCAGTCATGCCATGCCAGAGGAGGACAATATTCACTTAGACAGCTCCACAAGCTACAACTTTGAGGCAGAGCTGGGGATAGAGGATGGTGCCGAGGGAATGGAAAACAAGGAGGATAAAGAGGAGGACAGAAGCGTCATGGTGGTTAAAGACATTGTAGAAGAAGTATTTAAAGTGGAGGATCAACCCTCGAACGAAGGCCCAGTCAGTCTTGTGTTCCTCGGATACACTGAATCCACAACTGACCAAAGTCATGACCAAGACAACGATGACGGCATGCTCACTGTGGAACGGGTGATGATAACCGAAGAAGGAGAAGAGCACGTCATAGAACCCGAAACGTCTGTTTCACCTGAGGCAGAGAAAGAGTCCGAGGACCAAGCGTTTCAGGACATTCCTCTGGAAGGAAATGGGGCAGCAGTCGATAAAGTCGAGGTAGAAGAAGATGATAAGGGGCTGCGTAGTTCGTCTTTACCCAGCATAGCAGACGCAGGGGGCGAATCCAAGCGCAAGACCTGTCAGTGTTGCTCTGTCATGTAGATAGTGATTGAAGGGAGAAACTCCCACATCAGCCCAAATTCTATCACCAATATTTGTGTCTATCATTTGACTCCTTGCTGCATTACTGCCTCAGTGACTAACATTAGAGACTACACCACCATGCAACATTATCTTCCTCATCCCCCACTTGACCTCCTTTTGCCAAAGAGACATTTATCATGTTTAGGGTTTCTGCAGCAGCTGTGGGCTGACAGCAGCTCTGAGGGACAATTAAAATCCACTTCCTCCCTCTGGTGGACAAAGATGAGAACATCAACATGTCCTCCTGCAGGCACGCAGGCACTTCTCATCTCAAATGTCTCTCTGCCTTAGGACTTGTTCTGTGCCTTATCAGCAACTTCGGTTGATTCTCTCTATGTTTACAGATTGTTTGCTTTAGTAATGGAAATGGCCAAATAACAAAAGATATTTTGCAGCTTTGGGCACAAATATTAGTCACCACGATTCATTGTGTCAGTGTTATCGTTAGTTTGAAAAAGTAACATTTTTTGATACTTAAAAGTTTGACTTTATTACCCACTAATACACTGTGCTGTAGCTATCACTTAGGACAAAGAGAATTTGGGGAATTTATAAATTTTACAATTTTAATTTTTATAAATTTTACATGTAGAGTTTTTTGAAGCCTGGTTCAGATTATTTCAGTGTCAAAATACTTGAAATAAGAGTTTGTCAATTGGGTAAAATACCTCAAATTTGTTTTCTTGCTGAGAGGTGTTTTGTTTTGTGATACTTGGGGTGCTGATTCCATTCGTATTGCGATTGTGATTTATTGCGATTCGATAGTATCAATTACTGTGATTTAAATTATGATTGCATACAGCTTTGTTCATGGTAGCTCTGCCTTTCCCGGAAGTGTGTAAAACCCAAAGTGTTTCCTTGTTTTGAATTTAAAATGTAAGTGGGCGGGTCTTTTCTCCGTTGGTTTGGGACTGTCCGCCATATTTCGCTTTCAGCTGCTCTCCGCTCACCTTTGCTGTTTTTCTGGAAACAGATATGACGTGGCGTTGTTGCAGTCTGCTCTACCATAAAAAAGTTAATGGAAATATATCGATTCTGAGGGGAAATTGATTTTTAAAATTGTCCCATTAAAAAATCTATTTTTTCCCACCCTGTGTACATATTCACCCTAATGACACTGTAACTTGTACTTTTTAGGCTTCGTTTTTTCGCCTGATTGAAATAAAAATATATGATGGGGTAGTTAGTTTGCTCTAAAGGAGCTTGTAGCTGGATTATGTTGCTTTTAGACAAAGTCAGGCTATCTGTGTCTGCCTGTTCCCAGCACTAAGCTCAGCAGGCAGCAGAGTTGCATTTTTCCTGCAGAGACATGTTAGTGGTATCCGGGGCTCAACCACTGCACCTGTCTGCCTGCCAAGTGCAGGTAGAATTTGGCGGTGGTGTGTAACACAAATCATTCTTGCAAGCCACTATACCAGGTTAAATCTCGGAAAAACCTACAGAGTGAGTAAATAGGGCTCTCAACTTTTTGTAGACTTAAAACATTAATTTGTTGGAATTGGGTATTTTGTCCCTCAGAATTATATTCCCCCTAGATTGCAGGAGAAGCCATGATACTACATTGAGGCAAAAGTAAAGTAGGGCTGCAACTAATAAGTATTGTCATTATTGGTTAATCTGACGATTATTTTTCCTGATTAATCGTGTATTCCATGAAAGGTCCTAAAAGGGTAAAAAATACTCATCTCAATTTCCCGGAGTCTAATGTGACGTCTTTAAATTGTTTGTTTTGTCCAAACAGCAGCCCAAAACACAAAGACTCGTCATTTATTCTCATAAATGACAGAAAACAAGTAAATCTTCACATTTAAGAGGATAAACCAGCAATTCTTTTTACTTCATTTGAGAAATGACTGAAACTATTGATCAATTAAAAAAGTTGGTGATGGGGTGGGGAAATAAATCAATACGTCGTTATATTGTGATATTTTGCGTGACAATATTGTATCAATTCATACATACCAGGTATTGATATTTTGTTAAATTAATTTGTTAATGTTGCAAATACAAACTCTACTTATTGTATAATAGAATAATAAAAATCAGTTGACTTTTCAGTCCACTAGATGGTGCTAAGTGCTCACTGGTGAGGTAATAAAAAATGCAATTAAGAATTATTAAAGGGAGATGAATACACTGAAAAATTTTTCATATTGGGTGGAACAGATGATACTGACAGAGTTTTACTTTGGGAAAATGATTTGCAGTTCAAAAAAAGAGAGAAAATCACAATATATGATTTCGCAATACCCAACATATCACAATACTGTGATAATATCGTCTGTGTCAAGTATTGTGATATTATATCGTGAGGCCTCTGGCGATTCCCACCCCAAGCTGGCAATTCGACCACTCAGTTAATTATTGCAGCTGTAAAGGCTGGCAACACTTAAAGCATCCAACTATAATGCACTATGAACATACTTGTAATGCGTCTTTAGTGCTGTGTAATCATAGCTGTAAGCAAGGTTAAGGTTACCCATAACCATACTCACACATAATGCATTGTAAGTGTGTTCATAGTGCGTTATGTGTTATACTTGTTCATAATGTGTTATAATGCATTACAGAGACAGGCTTCACAGAAAGTGTCACCTAAAGGTCTCCCTCTAATTAACATTATAAAGTAATTCAGTAGTTAATTACAAGAGAACATGTGGTGAACAAAACATTTTACAGACTTCTTTTTGTGATGAGTCGATGTGTGAGCCAGGGTTCTTGTAAAAGGAAAATTTCATCCCTATTTCTGAAATCCTGTCTACAGACCTGCAATGGCACAACTGTCTGCTAATATGTGTCATTATGTGTATCACTGTGTTTAGGTATGAAATTTATTCATTGTGGATTGAACTGGAATATGCATTCACTAAAAGAAATACTTGGATTTAGTGCGTTCAGTGTGTCTAATTTTTTTTAGGTGTGTGTTTGTTGTATGTTAGTGTGTGTCGAGAGAGAGGGAGAATTGATGCTGCTGCTGATTTGAGCCGTGTGTCTCTTCTCAAAGAGGGGGATTTGTTTGCTCACATGACAGAGGAGAGGAAGGGACAGGTGCTAAGTAATAGAGTTGGATCATTCATATTTTCATCTGGCTCAGTTCTGTCACGCATCGAAGATGACAGCGTTGCTGCAGTCAGGTGGGTCCCTTCCTTTTAAAACTTCTACAGTATGCATCTACTTTTGTGTTCATTTAATTTTCTTTTCAAGAAAGTAAAAGTAAAGTTTGCCTGGTAATATAAGGAGAAAAGCCTCAGTCAAGTTAAAAGTTAAATTTCTCCTCATAAAAAAAAAACATGTTTACCTTAAACATTAGAAAGAAACAGTTTGTATGTGTAAACTTCCAGCTCAGTAGACACCATCACATCTGTGCCAAAATGATGGAAATATAATATAATCCTGAAACTGCATGTGGGATGTCAGTTAAGTCGTATCGTGGTTTAAATATTTTTGAGTAGCGTTTGAAACATTCTAACCTTTCAATCAAACCTTTTTCAAAACGACTTGAAAGGAGGATGGAATAAACAGGTTAAGCTCATTAAGGCGCATTAATATGTCCTGTTGCTTGAGCTCTATACTGTATACAGTATGGTGCTGCAGGTAATCCTGAAATGCTGAGTGGCTGGCATTAAGCCCCTAAATGCAGGTGTAATTATAGACTCACAGATTTAAACCTGCAGCTTAGGGAACCAGATAACGCTGCAACAATATGTCTTGAAAAAAGTATTCAATGACTACAAAGTTTATCATTTTCTCTATAATGTATGAGCGTAAATGCACAATACATATCCAGTTAAAGAGGAACAGTTGTTCTAGGGCTGATTACAGACCGCTGACAGCTCAAGTCTCTGTGATTCATAGATAGTAAGCATTAGCCCGATGAGTTACAGTCTGTTATACCAGACAGAATGATGGAAAAGCATATTTCTCAACAGGCAAACTGGTGAGATGATGAGAGCCTTTGTGGCTCACCGGGCTTGCAGATACTGCACAGTGTGTGCCAAAACAGACAGAGCAAAGCCGATTACACTTTCTCTTTGTCAGCAGAATTGGCTGTGCTAGGTCACCGTGGGGGAGAAAAGTCACCAAAACACCAAATATGTTCTATGCCCTGAGGAAAAAATGGAAGAAAGGACTGTAACTCCCTATTATTTTGGTGCTTTTCCCCAAAAACTGCTGTTGTCACTTCAAGCAAAAGACTTTAAGACAAGCATCTTAAAGGAATCATGATAATTACCACTACTGGAGTGCCACTGAGCACGGTGTGTAACCCTAACCGCACCACTGTAGCTGATCAGTGGTGAGCAAATCAGGCTGATTGTAATGGGCAGCTTTCGAGTAGGATTGCATGTTAACTGTGCAAATATGATCAAAGCATTCCTGCAAAAGAGAGACTTCACGTTCAGTGTTACTCAGCAAAAGACACTGTATCCTTTAGATCCAACAAACATGGACTCAACTTTTGCAAATTCCAAGGTTTGCTGGCTTGACACCCCAAATAAGTTTTGGCCATGCCCTGTTTAGTAAAAGCAAATGATCAGCAATGATATAAAGGAATTATTGTCACCCTCAAAAACATTTTATCTTGTGTCTGTTAAAGGGAAATAGACAAGAAACACCTGTAAGTGCTTCAAATTTTTGTTTAAATGGAAAAAAGAGACTCCAAACCGAGCACTCGAGGTCTGTTATCAGAGGATGACAGAGGTCTGTGGATGAAGACAGACTCCAGCTCCGTCACCGACCGCACAGAGCACCAGTCGATACCCTGCGGTGAGAGGCCTCAAGACGAAACCAGTGTCACCTCCCCTGCCCCAACACCGATCTCAAGATACTACAGTGTGATGGATGATGAGGGTGCAGATGATGTCTTTATTCCACCACCACCTCCATCTTACATGGCTCCTTTGCAGCCAGCAGAGGGGAGCACACATGCAATGGTGAATAATCCCAGTGTGACCGTTCCCAACAGGGCAGCTGACGCCACAAAGGCTAAAGCTAATCCAAGTGGCTTAGACTGGCATCATGGTGAGGAGCAGTTGATGGCAGCACATAACAAGGTGGATGAAGTGAAAGAAAGTACAACGCAGATTTCCAAGGAGTCTTTGGACACTATATCTACATCAGAAGACAGGAACTCCACTTTACCGAAAGGTCAAGACCAAATATCCATGGAGGGCAAAGGTGGCCTGATGGAAACGTGTTCTGATCCATCTGCAAGACAACATGCAGATGGCAAAACAGGAGATAAGGAACCAAATGCAAAACCTGAGGACACTCTAAGCGGAGGGCATGAACGCTGGAGGGAAACGGAGACAGACAAATACCAAAACCAGGTACCTTCAAGCAATGAAGAAAATTCTGAAAATGAGACGCACTATAGTAGAGACAAAACAACTTCCGCAGACATTTGTGGCCTTGTTGAGACAGATTCAAAACCAGTAACAGAAAATGTTGACTTTCACAGTGTGGATACAAATACCCCAACACTGTCTAGTTGCAGTGGAAATGATGGTGACTATAAGTCCTGTAGGCAACCGGAGGTTGGCAGATGCAACCAAAACAGGATTGAGGCAGCAACTAATCCAACACAAGTACCAAAGATCCCAAAAGGGGTGTCCAGTGATGACGATGAGCAAGTTGACGCCATATCTTTGGACTGTAACCTCACAAAGAATGACAGGGTGAGAAGAGAGAGTGGCACTGGTGAAACACAAATGCCCAAAATCCCATTCTCCGCAGGCTGTGAAGAAACACTAACAAAGGAAGAGCAGGGAGATGGAAGCAAGAAAATATCTACCGATATCCAACAGGGAGAACAACTGCTTCAGCGTCTGCAACAGGTGCAATTACGACACGATGATGATCAGCATGAACCAGAGACCCCTCAAACCTCCCAGCAGGTTGTGCATGAGACAAAAAGTGAAACAACAGGTGTATTTGGGACTAAAATAGATGATTTGGAATCAAGAGAAGTGGATTTGACAGGTGGAGATAAGAGGGAAGAGATCATATCTCACACTGTCGAGGGTAAAGGAGGAAAGGTGAACCAGATGGAGAAGGAAAACAATGAAAAGAATGATGGTCAAGATCCTAAACCAAAAGGAAGTCTGTCTTCATCAACAATGCCTGTAGAGCCAAAGCATCATGTGATTGCTGGAGCAGAGGCAGGTGACTCTGATGATGATCAAAGCGGCGGCTGGCCTCCTGCAGATTTGTCTCCAATAGACCCAAATGAAACATCTTCCACGCAAATTCCTTTTTCATCCACCCACCACCGATTCTCAGCCACCGAGACCACCATTGAGAGGCAGATCCTTGAGGCAGCCCAGAAGAAGCAGAACCTGCAGAGAGCTGATGGTCTCTCTAACCTTGCAGATAATCCAGATGTGCTAGAGATCCCCTTTAAGACTAACATCGTGCTTGAGCCACTTACCACCACAGCTGCACAGCCTAACAAGCGCAGTGACTGGCAGTTCTCCGGAGAGAAGATGCAGAAGGAGATAAGTCAGGAGATTCAGAGAGAATTGGTGCTGGTCAACCAAGGAAAGATCCCAGGGGGGTACAGCAAAGGGGAAGTCCGCCAATTAAAGGAGACAAAACTACTGTTTGAGGCTTTTCAGCAAGATAACACAGAAGGCCCAACAAGGCACAGGAAAGTCCCTACCTTAATGATGAAAGGTCACGTTTATCCATCCGTGCTAGAGCGCACACGTAGCCTCGAGATGTTGTCACTCAAAAGTCGCCCAATTGTGAGAGCACATTCCCTCAGGCTGTACAAATCAACCTCTGAGACAGAGAAAAGCCCTGAAGATTTAAGAGCAATAAGCCCAACTGGTGGTTCTCGAGACAAAACACGTTTATTTCCCTACCCAAAACAAGACAAATACATGCGTCTGCACAGAAGCATGGAATCTATAAGAACTGATGCGTCAGTTGTGGAGATCGGGAACAGAACTACAAGGGGACACATGACACAATCTCCCATCCTCAAGCAGAACCCCTTCTGCAAGTTACGACCAGCCCTGGCTCTGCAGCCAGAGGTGGAGAAGGACATCCGGGAGGCTAAAGAAAGAGAGGAGGAGCTGCGCAGGCAGAGGAGCACTCTGTACGGAGAGAAAAGGCAGAATAGCGAAGATGGGGAGAAGTCACGAATTACACCAATGCTCGTGCCAGGTTAGTATTCATAGTTTCTGTGATACCTGAGTATTATGAGTAGCAGTCAAACATACCTAAATGAACTTAGTCCTTTTACCTACTTGAGTGTAATTGTGAAGTATTTATATTTTATCTAAATGTTTCAGCGTTGTACTACTTAATTTTACTACTCTACTACATTTCAGAGACAAATTTACTTTTTGCATTTTATTGGGCAGAAGTAATTACCAAAAGGTCAGGGACTGGAGCACACAGATCAGTTTTACAGTTTGTTTGCATTATGAAAGGCTTAATATTTATCAGTGTGGTCCAGTCCCCTTCCTTTGTCTCCTTGAGCTGAAAAACACCTGAATCAGCTGCGTCTGGCTAGTAGATGCACAAAGAACCCTGTTTTTTGAGAAATAATTACCAACTTTTCAAAGTTTACATACTAATGCCAGCGTCAGACTACAAGACATTTTTGATTGTTAAAATGTTCCCTGTGTCAGATTAGGTAGTTAAAGAGTCATAAATTCTTGCCGTGTCATGGCCAAGAGACATGACAGACTACTTGTTGCTCCCTGATCAATCATCGTTTGCTGTTAACAACATGCGTGCCTTCACCGGCAAGAAAAGTGCTCGCCACTGACTACTTCTACTACAAAAAATCAAACATGTTCTTTCTGTCATGAGGTCGTGAGATGTCCTAGATGTGGCACCGGTTGTCGTCCCTTATGACACTCTAGTCAAGGTCAAACGATCGGTTGTTGTGCCCAAAGCTAATTGATCATTTCCGAGCCTACCCAACGCCCTATGTCTTCCCGGTCGGGATATTATCAGGCTGATAGCGTGTAGTATGACCTTGGCATAAACTATATGATCAGCTCATTGAATATGGTACACTTCAGATTAAACAGCCAGGTAGGCTAGTAAGTATACAAGAAGGCTATAATTTTGTAGTACTTTTTAAGTAGTTTTAATTTTGATACAATAAAAGCACTTGGTAACACTTTATAATTACTACGCACTTTAAGGCAATAGTTAAGTATTAATAAATACTGAATTATCATTTATAAAGCATTTTTTCCTACATGAAAAGTCCTTAGGGTTAGGGTTATGTTTAGGGTTAGAGTTAGGGGTAGTAGTAAACCTAACCCTAATCCTAAGGTCTTTTCATGTAGGCACAATGCTTTATAAATGATGAATTCAGTATTTATTACTGCTTAACTAATGCCTAAAAGTTGTAGTTATTATAAAATGTTACCAAGCTCTTTTATTTTGATGCATCTCTACTTTTACTAAGTATCTTATTAATGCTTTTGCTTGTTCTGGACTGTTTTCAAAAGTTGTACCGCTACTTTTTCATCAGTGGAAGATGTGAAGTCTTGGTTCTTTCTGATGAGCATCTAAATTCTGGTTGTGACTTCATGCCAGAGGTTAAATTGTACATTAGTTAAACAACCCCAGAATTAAGAATATTTTAGTGAAACCTAATTTGATCATTTGAATTAATATTACTGACACGATGAGAAAGCAAATGTGGAAAATATTTAAAAATTTGAGGGACATTTTCAAAAGGTAGCTAAGATGCATCATAAACTAGTTAGTTTAATACATGCAATTTAGATCTTTATTCATTGTACATCCCAGCCTTCTGACACCCGGTCTGAGTGGTTTAATGAATGCCTCTCGACATTAGCATCACATATTATCTAAGAAATCTTATTAACAATTTAACGTCAACCCTGACGTTGACGGGTTGAACCCTAATGTGGTGTGGTGTAAATGCAGATTACTTAAAACAGTTGGTCTCTGTGAAAGTACAATTTGCAGGGACTTGTGTGTGCTGTTGTCTAAATGCACTGCAGGAGGGCTGGAGGCTCAGTGAAACAGTGCAGCCAGCAAAGGAATCGTCATTAAGGAGCACTCTGTTAGTATTTTCAGCCACAGCGACTGGATAATGATGTGTCGATTGACTCAAGGTGAAGATGATGAAGCTACATGTTACAGCAATATAATAAGTCTGGGGCTTGACAAAACAAAAAGAAAACACTGTGATATTGTCACAGATAGTTACTTCCATACTAGAAAGTCCTTGATTGAAAAAACATTTTCTCTCTTCTATCATCAACTGTCGCCAATTAGCTAATTAAAGTACAATTAGGTTAAAAAAGGAGAGATTTTATAGGGATCAAAACCAAAAAAACTAAGCCGTGAAAAAATACTCATAAACTCAAGCTAAATGAAAATTATGTCTTTTAGGAAAAAGTTTTCATATTAAGTGTAGAGCTATAAGTCCTTCGATTGTGATGCTGCATTGAGAGGAAAAACGTCTATTCTTTATGTAGGAACATTCATGCAAGACTTGAAGGTGGTTAGTTTTTAGTGCTAACTCTGTAACTCTGAAGTCATACTTTAATGTGTTTTTAGCAGTTTGTTATCAAGTGAAACCAGATACAAATTTGAATTGATTGTATTTGAAGTCATACTGAAATGTATTACTGTCAGCGGGGGTGCTTTTGCAGCCATTCTGCTAACAGTTCGTCAAAATATCTAGAGTTCTGTCATCAGACAGGAGACAGCCACTGCGTCAGAAATTCCTTATATCTCCAATTCTGAAGTACAAGTTGGAGGGATGTAAAGCAGGGTACACAATACAAGATAATCGGACTGATTTTGGGCCTGATTTTCCCCTTCTGACCAAAGACAGCAAGGGCCCGATTATCTGATGGTTCTACAGATCATCTTGCCAGATGTTCCTGTGGTGTGAGGTGTATTATGAGTAATTTTACCCTCTCCAATCTGCTTGGAAGACGATCGGAGCCGCCCCGATTTGAAACCGTAAATATTAAACTTGCTCAATGTTCACGATCAGAAATCTTATTGTGTTGGGAGAACACCAAGGACAGCCGAGCACGCACACTGTGGATTGTCACGTAAGATGGAAAGATCAGGAAGCGAGCTGACTGAAGGAGGAAGCACAACAAACAAAGCAATGGTACCAATAATAAACGTATAATGTATAATAACACATATAACCATAAACATTGGTGAGATGGACTTCATAAACGGAGGATGAACTTGTTAACAACATGAGTGTTTATACAACGTGTACTGTCAAAAAAACCGCATCGAACTGACAAGGAGATTGAAATCGATAACGCAATGGATGTACAAAAAAACAGGTTAGCTACCAGGTAGTCCACCATGTTTGTTTACTCTAAAGTCACGTTTGACCGCGTGACATCTCCAGTTTTGAGAGTTGAGACTGTGGTTGTTGGTGGACGGCATCTGTGAGTGTGTGATTTACTATAAGAACAAAACTGTTAAATCTGTTGTTCATCATCATGTGTGGTGTCTCTCACAGTTTCAAAATTGGTTAAGATTTTAAAAATCTTTCAGTGTGTGCCAGGCTTAAGCCCTAGAAATCAATACAGTGAAGTTAAACCTGTCAGTATTGATTAAGCTAATTAACCAGCTGAAATATGTCACTTATATTAGATCAGACAAACAAAAGAAGTTCTCTCTAGTTACATTTGTGAAGTCATTGATGATTCTGCTGCCTGGCATTAATACTCTTTATTTGTTCCTGCACATTTCTTGCCATCCTTTAGATGTCGGGCGACAGTCCAGGGGGAAACTGGAGCGAGTTTGGCCGCCGCCTTCAAAGAAAGACCAGACAAAATCTGAGCAGACACAGGTGATGCATCAAGTCCTTCAATTGTTATTAGAGCTATGAAGATGTTCCTTTGGTCCAAAAAAAACCTTTTCTCACCAATTCAGGAATGTTTACAAGGTTACTGTTGTATAATGTATGTATATTGATGGAGATGCCATATGTACTGAGGCTGTGTCCTCACCCAGAGTTGAGTATTTGCAAGTACAATTTGTTTTATAGATAAAAAAGGTTCTGACAGTGATCTCAAATTCAAGAAAAGGCGGCTAATCTCCTGCTCTAAATCCCCTTCTTTGCTCTGTCTTATCTCAAAGCAGGAGCCAAAGGTTCACAGAGCAGGAGGTCAGAAGGCTCAACTGTGGAAACTCTGGGAGTCTGGCCTCGTCAACGGGCAGTCGTCAAAGGAAAAGAACTGATATGGGTCATCCTGATGTCTTTAACACTACAAATAGAAAACTATGATCTGCATGCTAGAGCTGCACAAGTGCAAGATGAATCAATGTACCCAAAATCTTGAAGGTAATTCCATTGTAAATGCTTTCTGGATCTGTAAACTTTGCTTTGTATCCATGTCAAATGTGATTTTTTTTTTCTTTTTGATATTTTTAAACAAATAGTTGTATTGAGCTCATAAATAAAGCTAAAGTATCGCTTCACTCATTTCTCTCTCCAGCCTTTTTTCTCTTTTAGTCTCAATAAATTAAGCTGTAGAAACGATGACAGCACTTTTACAGCAGTCACACTGTTTACAGAGTTTCAATAGTATTCTGGATTTTATTTTATCTACAGTTACTGATGATGTTCCTCCATGGGTTCAGACTGCCAAAGTCCAGTTGATCTTTTGCTTCAATTTTTTTATCCAAATTTTAAAAAACAAGTTCTGCAGCATAAAAGGAGTCCAGTTTTTTTTAAACAAGTTTATTTCTTAAAAAAGAATACACTTCTGCATGTCCATTAATGTTCTTGTAACATGTACACGATTATAATTAACTAATGCTATATAATTTTAAAGGGATAATCCGGTGAAAAATGATCCCAGGGTCTTTTTCTGATCGGGCACTCATCAAAGAAGACCTCCAGAGAGTTTTTTTCTCTCATCGACCTGTATCGGGTTTGACCGGAGCAAAGTTGCAGCCCAAAAACGGCTAACATGCATCGAAATGGGGCGGT
>JAQLOL010000009.1:21287755-21313967 GCA_029783665.1 Naso thynnoides | reverse complement strand
GTCGATGAGCGAAAAAAACTCTCTGGAGGTCTTCTTTGATGAGTGCCTGTTCAGAAAAAGACCCTGGGATCATTTTTACGCCGGATTATCCTTGTAATGTTCACAGTGGAGATATTAAAAGAGAACTTCAGCTTACTCCTAAAATAAGATCTTCTCAGACTGTAAAAACTGTCTTACAAAGTCTTCTGTGGTTGTTAAGGGAGCTTTCTAAAGTTTGCAAAAAGTCATCATCACGGTTATTTTGGCTTTGAGGCAACAAATACACAACAGAGACTGAACTACAAACTGGAAGTGTGTATAAAGGTATGTTTAAGAGTATAAAAAGATATGGGTAAGGTAAGTTGCAGCTGCATACGGGAATTGTAGGATTTAATGTTTTTTGGGTTCTTCCCATACTAGACATCGCACATGTGTTTTTTAAATGGCACGTGAGTTTTAATAAAACAGGCGCGAAACAGGAAATAAATGTGCCTGCAGTTTATAAAACAGCGCATGAAAAACAAAACAGGTGTGGGTTTTATAAAAAAAATCAACACATCCATGTGACCTCTCGGGCTCTGTACATGTAAGCACAGGTGATCGTGTATGTACATATTTTCTTACAAAAACTCATCTCAAGACAAACAAAACTGCCAAATGGAGGCTGCTGGTCGGTAGAGAGAGAGCACTTTAATACATTTTCACCATGCAACACGAAAAATATAATTGTTTTGATTTTCCATGGACCGATTAAAGGTCTGTCCGTTGACTTAACTGATACTGAATACATGTGTGGAAAAGTCTGTTTTGACAACTAATAATTAGACCACGTCGTGGCCAAATTACAGAAGTCATCTTTGATGAAGCCATCCAGTTAGCCATTCTCTCGTTAGCCTGTGATCACATCCACAAGACGGAGCTTGGTTTTTAATCTCCACAGACAGAAGCAAACTGCTTAGCCTGTCTTAGTGCCATCTGTTAACTCCAGTGAGTCTGCCAACGAAGGCTGGACTCTGACTCTGCCCTGCTTGGCTCGGATATCTCAGTGTTAATTGGCTCCACGTTCCATGAATAGCAGACATGGCCAAGGCCGAGGTTTCTGCTGTTATGACTTTTCGGGATGGAATCCCTAAACATCGGAAATACAGCCTACAAGTACTCAGTAGTAATTACTACATTATTACATGAGTACTCACACCACCTTTGCCCTAAGTTTACAATGGCTTACAAGCTCACTAATGTCTTGTTCATATCTCTGGGGCTGCAATAAACGATTATTTCATTGTCTAATCTAATTATTTGTACAATTAATTGATTAATTGTTTGTTCCTAATTTCCCAGAGCCCAATGTGACGTCTTCACATTGCTTCTTTTGCCCAAACAACAGCCCGAAACACAAATCCTCACATCTAAGAGTCTAAACCAGCTTTACTTTCTTGTTTGAAAAATGATTGATTATCAAAACAGTTAGCACTTAATTTTCTATCGATCGATTAATAGATTATTTAATTAATTGTTGCAGCTCTACATATCTCATAGGGATATTGTTGAATCTCAATATAAAACTCTCTGCAGAATCAAACCCAAAGCCCATTGCCGATTCAAATCTTCAAAGCTCAAAGCTTAAGCTCGACACGTTTGAAGGTACCAGTCTAGTTGTATGGTTGGAAATCAGTAACAATTAAAAGCTGTGTAATTATTTCTAATTTACAAGTGTAACAAAGAGCATTAATAAATGGTTAATTATGGTTCATTAATGTTTATTCAGCACCGTAGTGTTGAATAAACATTCAATAAGCATTGAATAATTCTTTCATGAAGGGTTATTAATGAAACACACTTTTTCGACTTTGAAGTGAGTGTTACAAAGAGCATTCAATAACTAATTTAAACTGTTCATCGTGCACAATTATTCATAAGCTAAGAAAGTTTTTTTAAAATGTCAGCGTAAAGACACAAAGAAGATTCAGAGGTTAGTTAGTTACAATTGTTACCTTAAAATAGACATTTTTGAAAATATCTTTCTCTCCATGAAATGGCCGAGCAGTAAACATCATGACAAACATGTCAACATCTTTATCAGCCAAATACTAATAATACCAAGTAACGTGGAAAATGTAAGACATGTTAATAAGTGACATTTGTTATTGCTACTTAAGGCTTTTTATTGTATTAATTACTTTTTAATTCATGCATTTCACTGTATTAAACAATGTGTACATTGATACCCTAATTAATAAAAGATTTCAGTAACACTTGCATCTATAATGCATTATAAAAACACTTATAATGCACCTATAGTGCTGTATATATAAGTAACCCTAACTCTGACCCTAACCCTAAACCTGATCATAACCACCTACAACACATTATAAGTGTGTTCATAATGTGTTCTAATGTGTTATGTAGGTTTATAATGAATTATAATGCATGATAGAGACCAGCTTCATAGAAAGTGTCACCAAAATATCCTCAGGAAAAGATTATCGCATTATAACACATTTTGAACACAGTTATAATGTGTTACAGGTGGTTATGGTTATGGTTAGAGTTAGAGTTAATCCTAACCTTGCTTATGACTACAGTTATACAGCACTATAGACGCATTATAAAGCATTACAAGTGCATTCATAATACATTATAGATGGATGCTTTAAGTGTTACTGTTAACTGGGTAACACTTTACTTGACGTGTTAGTGCATAACGCCTTCATAAGACTTTTTATAAGGTGTTCGTAATACATCCATGACAACTTCATAAGGCTTCATAAGGCATTCACACATCGAGTTACATCGCTATTAATTAGGGGGCTAACCCTAACCCTAACCTGATGTATGAATGCCTTATGAAGCCTTATAAAGTTGTCATGGATGTATTACGAACACATTATAAAGGTCTTATGAAGGCGTTATGAACTAACCCGTCAAGTAAAGTGTGACCGTTAACTGTTTACTGCTTATCATGTATTGTGAAGAGTACACCTCTACCTCTAAATCTTCTTATGTCATTGTTAATTGTAATTTTGATAATAATACCTGACTGATCTTACAAAATAGCCTTAGCTATAAATAGAGATGGATATAGATAAATAAAAAACACATTTGTAATATACAGAAGAAGTTGTTGTTTTTTAAAATAATTCCTCTTCTTATGTGCGTACAGAATTTGCTGATCAAAACAATTTATCCATCTGCTGTGGATGAGAGGGTCTTTGTATCATTCAACCAGAAGAGGGCGGTATAGCCTTACAATCACGAGAAGGTGTTTCAAGACAACAAGACTGATTCTCTTCTTTAATTAGTCTGTGCAATTAGAGTATGCCGAGTATGCAAGCATGTGCAAGCGGAATATGTGTGTTTATTTTCAGGACGATTTTAAAATAAACTGAGAAAAATATGTGACATGTCTCCAATAGGACAGTAAAATCCAGATTCACTGACCACATCTGTAACATTCGCAACACTTTATCCTGTAACATTAATGAAGGTTCGCTCAGATTCATGGATTGCTCATAGATTATCAGGAGGTCACTTCCTCAGAAGGGTAAACATATGCTGAGGAAGTACAGTAGTTACGTAACTTTTGTAATTTATCCAACGATGAGTCACTTATTTCACTGAACTGCAGCCACCACGAACATTTATTATCAATTCAGTGAACGCTTACATGAAGAAGAAAGTTGCTTAAGAGTACATCTGCGTCATTTTCTGCAATAGCATGTGGGTGGTAATTTCTTCAGATGTTTCGCTAACACTGACTCATTCATGAGGGCTGTCATGTACAGAGCGTGTTGAGGCCCCGTTGTTCCCAAAAAGAAACAAAAAAACAACACGTCAGTGAAATAAATCTTACAGTGATGTAAACTTTTTCTATTAGGACAAAACACAACTGTGGGACAGCTATTAAATGACACATTTCCTAAAAACTCCACATTCCTTTCTAGTGTTTCATTCAGCCAAACTTTGGGAGTCTTAATATGAAGCTTCCAGTCAGAAAATAGCTAAAAAGAAAAACAAGTTGATCATAGAAGGAAAAAAAAAGAGAAAATAGAGCTTATAATACATCGAGAAGGTGCTAAATGAGAAAGTATTCTTCATTTAGTGCTGTGATTGTTTTCAGCCCTGCCCTGAGTTCACACATACCGACAGCTTTGTGAGTGGTTGCTGATGAGAGAGTGACACAGTGGCGGCTCTGACATCACCGCTCCTGCAGCGCCGTGAGATGGGGTTCGACTCAGCTCTGCACCAGCGGCAGCAGCCTAACGCAGTGGACAGATGATGGATGATTCATTCTTTCCACCCACACGACTTCCCGTCATCAGGATTCATAATCAAGGAACTCTCACTATGCTCCAAATTAAACCGTCCGCATACCTCGTGCATTACTGCAGTCGCTCTCAGAGGAAGGCTAAATATGTAGTTTGGACGCCACTGAAAACAAGAAGGATTTTACTCAAACAAGAGGAGACGCTCAAGTTAGATTTGTTTTTACAACTACACGTTCAGTCAACTGTAGCACTGAATCATCACATGAGCAAACTGAGAGTGCATAGTTAGCAAGCCAGCAGAGAAGTCGTAACATTCAGCATAAATAACAATCAACAGTTAGCAGTAATGGATAAGTGCTTTAAATAGTTACCTCACAATGTAAAATAAATGTTGAATTAGCTCATAGAAGATGATTATAACAGTTATTTAAAGTAATTGATTATAATATTTGATTGATAAATAGTTAAAACAGATAACGGTTGATAGTCAGCTAAAACTTTTGGCTAACTTTAACCATTTAGTCAACCTCACTAAAACCAAGATAAATCGTTTCCAAAAATGCTGATGGATAATTGGCTGAAATTGAACATTTTTCTCCAGTAAGATGACGACAGTCTTACAAACTTGTCGGATAATGACAAAAACAACTTGTCGGGGTAATACAAACACATTGGTGGTTTTTCCAGAGATTTCCCTCGTCACTAACGTAACGTTAATACAAAGTGCAGGTCACCTTTGTGAAAAAATTCTCGAGCGCCGGACGCACTTTTTCGTTCATGTCGACCAGGGCCGATCCAGACCAACGTGAAAGAGTTTTCTCGCCATTCCTTTGGAACAAAAAAGTTGTTTTAATCGATGTATGGCTGATGGAGCCACTGAACCAAGAACTGTCACAGTTCGCTGAATAACATCTTTCTTCCTGCGCGTGTCAGCAGCAGTAACGAAACGATAAAATGAAGAATTTAACTGTTCAGCAGCTGCTAGCAGAGACAACAAGGTCAGCAACGGCTGTAATTCTCTATTCACGTCAAATTAACGCCGCGTAGTCAAGGCTAACAGATACTTACATGATATGTACAGGTTTGTTTTTTTTTTCTGTAAAATAGTCACATGACTACGGCACGACCAGTCACAAAGGGTGTCTGTGCCCGACCACAATGAGACACCAAGATGGAGGGTTCAAAATAAAATGGGGGGCCCATCGTCTTCAAACTGCTCCGTCTTTGAGCTGCTAAAACGCCGGGTTAGTGAGGATACAAGGCTCAAACGGAGGTTACCGCCGTGTCTTTGATATAGGACGTAGCAAGGAGGGTGTAGCCTCAGTGAACCTGAACGGTCATGTGATACGCCTTTAAAGGCTTGTCAGTGTGGACGAAGATTAGAGCTGGAAGTGTAAAATAGGTGAGAAGGAGGCACATTTTGTCCAGCAGGAAAACATCACGTGCAAAGTTTGCACATTTACAGATTCTGGAAGATTTTATGAGGTAAAATAACTTTTGTTTCTCAGAAAAAAAAACACGTAAGACACAAATTATTGCTCCAAGCCGACTACTTACGTTGTTGTCTTAACATGTGACTGCAGCAGATGCATATTTCATCATCCGCTCTCATTCAATAGTGGGACATACTCTGAATGTTTACGTGGCCTGTGCTTCTTCTTGAATTACTGAAGTGAAATGAATGAATAAACATCGGGTAGCGGGAGTGTGAGGTAAGGACAGAATAAACAGACCTCAGATGGCCTCGCTTAGTAGAGCCGTTGTTCTCAACAAACCCCTCGATTCACTTTCACGCCCCCCTCCTCCTCCCGCCTCCCCGACTTTCTTTTGGCACAATGAAAACTCAATTGTCTAATTCCATGAGCCCATATTACAGCAGTAAACAATAATATAAAGAAGTTGTGTACGATAAGATGATGAGTGTGTTTGTCACAAGTCTTCAACTGCTCTTTGTTCCTCTGTCTTGGGTTTTGATTCTTTCACACTCTGTTATCGTCTCTTACTTCATTTGGAAAATTAAATGATTTTTCTCTCAACATAAATTTTCAAGCAACTTAACTCTTTTCTTCTGCAGTTGAATTGTACATTTAGCCAACAAGTGTGTCAGTTTCACAGAGGTTGTGCAACATATAGGGGTGAAGGAGTTCATGCAGTCACCTGACTGCACTTTTGTGCGACTTACATACTTCTGCCCCTCCGAGTGCCATATTAGCTTTAAATACAGATTAGTTGCATCAACTTATTACAGAATAACCAAAGCTCTTTTTTTATTAAGTTTATTTAGGTTTGCTTACAAAATCTTAATCTTTTTGGCATTCTTTACAAAGCAGAAATTCAACTACTAAGTGAATACCGTCAGGTCTTCAGTTTAACTCAGAGCAAAGATAATGTTATGTGACAGCATCATGACCCAATAAATTATACGGTGCTTTAAAGGGATACGCCAGCGTTTTTTTTTTCTTTTTGTTATTTGCCTCCCTCCAGAGTTCCAGACAAGAAGATAGGTCCCATTCTTTGGACTGTGTGTGCAGTAACAAGGAAGAGACGGGCGGAGCTCATCTACCGCTAATTAGCTTAGCTCAAACACTGGTAGTCAATGGGAAGTGCTAGCCTGCCTCCACCTGAAGTCATCAGGTAAACTTTCCAACAGCTCTAAACAGTCCTGTGTGCTTGTTGTGACTTGTTAATTTACCACATTATGTTATTTTTAAACTAGTTAGCACCTAATGTCATTTTAGAAACAAATACGTAATGGAAGAAAACAACAGGGCGCATGCGCAACACTTAACAGTAGGAGAAGAAGAAGAAGAAATACATAAAGTGCTAATCTGATTCTAAAAATAACATAACCTGGTAAATATATAAACGCAGCAAACACTGTTTGGACCGTTTAGAGATAATGGAGAGTTTATCTGATGAGTTTAGCTGGAGGCAGGCTAGCACTTCCCATTGACTGCCAGTGTTTGAGCTAAGCTAATTAGCGGTGGGCGAGCTCTGTCAATCTCTTCCTTGTCACTGCACACACAGTCGAAAGAATGGTGTGTGTTTTCTTGTCTGGAAGTTAGGAGAGAGGCAAATTACCCCCCCAAAAAAGTGGACGCATCAGTTTAAGTGTGAAATATGACCAAACAAATGACAAATTGTCAGGTACAACCACGTAATTGGAGGAAATTTTTGTAAGAATAAGCAAGTTTGACGTGCTTAAAGGAATAAAAGTCTTACGCTACATTCAAAACTCACTGAGACCGTCTGGCAAGGTTCATTATTGGAATTTAAACCTAAATATTTATAGACCCATCAACCAGTTTTCCTGGAAGTGCTGAGAGGAAGAGATAAAGCAGACGAACATGACATGCTGTGCAATTAGTCACAGCAGAGCACCGCATCCCTGCATACAGGCAGTACCTTCAGTGTGTATGTTTACGACAGAAAATCAAAATCACAGCCAAGACTTTGTTGGGCTATCTGACCCATGTGATGGTGTGACAATGTCCAGCATCATACAGACTGAATGAAACAGCATGAGAGAATGTGATTGCAGAGGTAAACCAATTTGAGGGGCACTCTGTTTGATTGAAGTTGAGTATTTTAGCTGTAGCGTGTATTATATCCAGGCTGAGCAATAATAAAAGCAGAGACGTCAGGACAAAATCGATTTTTTTTTTTTCATCTTCTAGCTGATCAGTATTCATCTTCATGAATGGCTGTGTGTGTACCTTAGGGGAAAAATTAATACTGCAACAAAATGGTCTTCTGCAATCACTTTTATTGACACACAAGCACCAGTTTTGGAAAATGGGAACGCAAAATTTAAATATTTAACATTTAGACTATTTTGCTTTCTGGCAGCTCAGCTTTAACGGTGAAGTCAGTATTATTTTCCTAAAAAATAAAATAAAGACTCGTACAAAAGTAATGCTGCTCAGTCATCACTTCTGGGCCTCTAGACGTGTGTGACGGTGACTGTGCCCGCAGAGCCCCGCCCTCTGCCTGTATTCTGATGTTTTGGTTGACTTTTGGTTTTGGGTGGGGAGTGGGTGTGTTTCCGGAGCAAATGAGAGCGCCCAGGTGAGGTTGAGAGTGAATAAAACGTAGTGACTGGATGCCATTTAGAACAGACGAAATTTGAGGCGACACTGCAAGCAGATGAAGCTCGTTCCAGAACAAGAGTGAATCTCAATTTGGCTTTCAGTCACTTTCGAGCACTAAAGGAGAGCCTGGGGATGAAGAGTGACGTGGAGTTGGCCTGCTTTCTTTTTGCCAGACACTGACCGTTAGCTTGTGCTAGATGCTAAATTATCAGCTTTTCCAGTAAAACAAATGAAATATTCCAACATAGCTCGCTGTGTACATATTAGCAGTATAGTACACACTAGGGCTGCACAATTAATCGAAATTTAATAGAAATCGCAATATGACCTACGCAACTTTTGAATCGCAGGGAAGTGCAATACTTGTTATAGGTGCAAAGTGTGTAAAAATATCATTTATTTCAGATACTGTGGTGCTGCAAAGTTCTCCTGGCCTACACAGCATATTCTACAGACTTATAATAACATATTTGTTTGGTACAGATCCCTCCAAAAGTCATGCCATAATCATTTGAATATGTTTATCAATGAAAAAGGGAACAATGATCACATCGCAATCGCAATATCAGTGCAAATAATCGCAATGAGATATTTTCTCAAAATCGTGCAGCCCAAGTACACGCTACGATACCTCTGGTGGTGCTGAGCTTAGGAGGCCCAATTTGAATGTTGCGTTCACAAGCTGTTTGGCATGTATCTGTTTGAGACATCTTTGTGTTAATGTTGCTAACTATGGATAAATTTTTACGTATTTCATATCAGCTTACTGACACTGGGGATTTCACTGGTTGCGTGTGCGTTCCATAACAGCTCCGCTGCGGGTTTGGTCAGTGCTGCGCTGTCCGTCAACACTCACTGGCTGCGTTTTCAGATCACAGCACAGCCGGACAGCTGGAGTCACGCGACTACGAGATTTCACAGTAATTACAGAATCAAGTGCAACCATCGCCTCTAAAGACCTCTGATCTGTTGACTTCAGGCTTGGCTTTGCACATACTGGCATTTCGTTTAGGAAGTTAAGTGAAATACGATCTAACAGTGTTTTATTCTGAAATTAACCGAATGTTTCAGTAGTAACTGTGTCTGACTTCCTGTCCCGCTCGATCGAGCTGCTTCCTGCTGAATGGCTGTGTTGTGCTCTGTCATCCGGCAAAACTAGAAGCCTTGCGTCTCTGCTGCGGAGGGCTCCGGTTCGCCGGATTCACTAGAGTTGAAACACATCAGCTCCGCTGCCATGGCGGGGCAGAAATTGACCACACATGCATCTGGTAGACTTTAGGAGTTAAAAAAAACCATTAAAACTAAAAGCTTGTCATGCTGTTTGATCCCCAGTTTATAAAACAAAAACAAAGTTGGCAAATTATGGGATATAATTCCTCTTCAGTTAGACAGATGTTGAATTACCTGTGCTGTGATGTCACTGTTATAACATGCAATAACATTTTGACAATATGAGGAAATAACCTTTAAAGTAAACAGGTAGTCAAACTCAGATATTTTTAAGTGCAAATACTTTGACATCTTTACAGAGAAAGCATAAGTGCAACTGATAACTTTCAGAATGGCTGCATTCCATTTCCTTTGCGAGAAATTTATTTTTTATGTAGCCTGGCTTTAATATGTCAGAGAGACACGTTCAGACAACATCAGACATTTCAGGGGGTTTGTATAAATATTTCTGAGCCAGTCAGGGACAGACATGTGCAACGATATACAGTGTGCATGGTCAGCTGTTTGTATGTTTGTGTTTATGTGGGCATGTGCATCCACTCACAGATCTACTTGCTCCTGATTGGCCAGGTGAGTGACTAATAGTGTGATGTGAAGAGTTGGGACGGGGATCATGGCTTTGGCCAATTGGGGCTCCTGCTGAAGAATCGCCTCTTGGACCTCGATCACAGCTGAACTGATCTGTCATTGGACAAATTGGCTTTCAATCATCATCAGCTGTCACATACAGTAAATACTTGAAGCCTCTGCTCCTTTCACCACAAATGGCTTGTTACGGATGAGCAGAGGGGGGAGAAACTGGGGCAACGCCTGCAGTTCTGCAGCACAGATGATGTGTCAACAGATTACAACAACCCGGTGAATCAATGTCCAATCAGAGCAGCTTTTTGATCAATAAGCATTAAGATTTCAGAGTTATTTTCTGTCAGAAAATTGAAACAGGAACCTTTTTTTTCTGTAAGAGATTTTCTCCCTTTTGAAATTGAGCTGCAGTGATCACGACCAAGGAGTCAAACTGCACAAACATGCTCCTCCATGGTTTTCAGCTAGCGATGATGTCAGCAAAGAGCTCCAGCTCTCAGGACTGCACTAGTGGTCATAATAATGCTGTGGAACATCATATATGATTGTAAATATCCTTTTTATAGGGAGTAATGTGCAAAAAACACAACTTCTCCTTCCACAGTGGGGAGAATACTGATAAAACCCTTCTCTACAAAAGGAAGATTCAGATGGTTTCTGAATAAGTTTTCTTTATAATTTGTACTATTGTTAACACACAAGAGACAACAAGGTCAACAGTCATCAGTTTCTGGGTCATACAAGAAGCAAATCAAATGATTTATTCTTTTTAAGCGACACAAAGAACGTCCTTCATGCTAGAAAGAAGGCATATAAGGAGAGGAATACTACGCTCACTTCCACTGGAGCGAAATTTACCACAGTACTGCCTACCGTGGTCCAAAGCCATCGATAGTTTTTCATTTTCGGATGCTGTTGCGTAACCTCCGCTGCAGTCGCTGCTTTTCATCCAATTTCATAGAATGAGGGAATTAACTTGCACGACTTGCTTGAGATTGATAATCCAATGAATCAATAATTTTAATGGTTAATATTTTTTATGAGACGTGACCCGGAAGCACAGGTTGCTTTAGAAAGCCGTCTGAGCAGTTGGTGGAATTGTAAACAAGCAAACTCAATGTTACGAATTTGGAAGCGACATATTTTTGCCTCATTTCCACTTCATGATACGACTCAGCCTCACTCGACTCTTTATTTATGTTGTATTGTTTGTCGCCGTTGATAGTACGAGACAAAGAAGATTCTTTGTTGTCAGTCACATACAGTCATGCTCAGTGCAATGGAGTACATCTTGTTCTTTGTATTTAACCAGTTCCTGAGGCGCAGAGGGCGGCAATGGTGCAGCATCCTACAATACAATTACATCGATAGACTAACGGCAAATTGTCCTTCTAGTGTGACTTTTAACGATCTAATATTGTTTTTCAAAACAAAAACAGATTGTATCAATACTAAGAATTTGTGCCTTGTAATTAGCAAGGTTGGAAAACTTGAACATATCACCCAACCACAGTGAGGATGATGTCACAGCAGTATCATGCAGGGCTGTGATGACAGTTAGCTAAAAACTGCACCTACGCTGAGGAGGTACGACCTGCAGGGGAAACTATATCAAGAAAAGTACCTGGTGCTAAAAGTCAGTCGCACCATCCGGTAGAAATGAGGCTGAGACAATCAAGTAGTAGCGAAGTATCTGTAATTATGTATTACACGAGGAACAATGTGTGCAAACTGCGGCGTGATCATCAAAGTGTATAAGTACCACAAGTCCTTACCTGTTGGTTAGTGATGGGGATCGAGATAAAGTAATTTGGACGCCGGCTCTCTTTCTTTTTCTTCTTCTTCTTCTCTGCGTCCTCTTCACTGTCCACTCGCCCTCCACTGTCGCCTCTCTTCCTCTTCTTCTGGGATGACTCGGGGTTGGAGACTAGAAAGGAAGAGGAACATAATTCGCATTAAAAATAAAAGGCCAGCTCACCACAGTGTCATAAACTCTGCCGTCAGTGTAAATTCAGCTGAAACTAAGTAAGGCTAACACAACAGCAGTGCAACAAGTCTGTCACAGGTAGAGAAACTCTGTTAGTCAGCATGTTAGACTACCTTTCACCTCGTACAACAGAGCCTAGATTATAAATGCTTACTTGTATTGTAAGTGTATTTATATGTACAGATTCCAAGGGTTTGTTCAGAACTGAGGGAGAAACCTTTCTCCTATTTTGCTCCTTGGACATAGAATCATTTGTACACTACAGTCCTGTTAAAAGCTCATTTAACTGAAAAATACAAGTGCTTTAATTGATTTAGTTCTGTCTCTCTTGTGTTTTAATGTCTTAATACTTTGTATGTTTTGTTTCTGTTTAAACTGTGACGGTGACTAGCGTGCTGCCTTGGCCAAGTCTCCCTCGTAAAACAGATTTTAATCTTGAGGGACTTCCTGGTAAAATAAAGGTTAAATAAGATGTAAAGAAAATATAAAGGAATCGTTGAAAAATAATTATTAAAATTGTACACACATCCTAGTTCTTTCCACGAGGTGGGGCTGGTCAGAGAAAAAGGAAGCTCCGACATTAAATCAGCTGAAGCATCGGCTGTCTTTGTTTTTTTCTTCATCAACTTTCTCCTCTCCCTCCTCATCTTCCTCTTTGTGTTCTTCTCATTTGATCCTGCTAAGAAAAGAAATACGTTAGAATGCAAGTAAAAACATACTGCATATGCATGCACACTCAAAGAGAGCGCTCATTCATACAAAGGTAGGACTACATGCACAGCTGATTCCAATCAACCTCCTTACTGGCAAAAGTTTGGATTTTCCCTTTAAAATATTAAGTTTACCAAAAACAAGGTAAGTTTTACCAAGGACAATATCACATGGAGCAACATAACAAACAGGGTAAACTGGTTTGTTAAGGTACGTTTAAACATTATTCAAGCCAGAATTTTAACTTTGGTCAACTCGTAAGGGCTGGAAGAACTTTTTTATATGTAAAGACAAGAGGAAAGGTAAAAGTTTGCCTGTGTCTTCTGTTCATTCTGCACCATTGTTTGTTTTTGTCCGTGTTGCAGTAAAGTAATGCACTACGTATAGTAAGTTATAAACACTGACTGAGTTTCAAGTAGCGCTGGGCGAGATGAAGGCCTAAAATTTAATCCCATTTTTAACTACAAAGGGCAAAAGAATTATTTCAAATATGTTTTTTTCATTTCAAACTAACAGGAATTTCCCTATTTGGAATAAAGTACAAAACTAGCTTTAACCAAACTTAACATTTTTTTTAATTAAGGATTGATCAAACAAAGATGAATCCCTTAATTTGGGATTCATAAAGTGCCGGTCCAACTTCCACCAAACTTCACTTATTGAAAATAAGAGCCCAGAGCTGAGAGAGCCGGAGGCTACCGTATTTACCCAAGTTAAAGGGAAAATGTATTTTCATTTTTAACAGTGTCCAAACATATTAATTAGAATTTTGACTTAAAAGCGATTTATTGCTCAGCTCTTGTTTAAAGTGTAATGGCTGAGAGGAGAAAACTCCAGAGTGAGAATGACTGATAATACTTTACATAAATGCCTCTATAATGCAATATAACACATTGTGAATATCTACAACACATTATGAATATATATCAAACACAATAAAACATTATGAACACATTGACAATGTGTTATACATGGTTATAATAGGGATAAGCCTAACCCCTGCTTACAACTATGATTATACAGCACGAGTATGTTCATAATGCATCACAGATGGATGCTTTTAGCAAAGTGTTACCAAACGACCTTTTTGTTCTCTTCAACTTGGACACTGAAGTCTTTTAATACTTTATGTCAAGATTCAGAGAGGCCGATCCTGAACCGTTTCCCTACAATACGAGAGAGGGCGGTTATAACTTTAGAGGAAAATGAAATATGAAACAACATTTTGTTTGAACATATTGTCGGGTGGTTTTGTGGAATGTTATGGAAGAGTGCGTCAAACAGAGCGAAAACGTCACACAGCTTAAAAAAGAAGTTTAAAAACTAGATTTTCAGGAGGCACAGAAACAAAGAACAGGAGCGTAGTAGTTGCTGACGGTGGAGCCTTATCTGCATGTTTTTCTTATTTCTGCTGACATCAAATAACGAAAAAATTGAACCTGTCTTCACATTGTATTTTTGTAATTTTGCACTGATCAATTGATTAACAGAAAGTAGGGGTTGGACTAGATAAGCTCTGCTTCTTCCTACTCCATTTTACACATGAAATGTTCATTTATGTGCCAAAGTGAAACAGCAGTAAGTACGGAATTTTTACCGGATGGTATTTACGCTTTCTACACACAGAGAATTTTCTGTTAAATTATTGATATTTTGTTATGTTCTTTTATCTTTTTCCTTTTATATTTTATTCTTATCCGTATGTTCAAAATAAAGATGATCCAAATCCAAATATACCCACGATTGCAACAGGGCATCGTTATCACGTAGGCCCTTGGAGAGGCTCTTTAGCCTGGGGAGTCTCGTGCTGACTCCGAAGAGGAACACGTTGTCTGGAAAACAACTTCAGAGACCCTCCTCGTGGGGTCTGACCACAATCAAACATGTTTTTCCTTAAAGTCTTATCTCATCACAGGAAGGCAAATCACTTACACACATATTATTATTTGGCAAATCATTTAGGCTGCGCTAGAACACCAAACCTCTCTTGTCTCTCCGTAATGTATTGCATTGTAACATGTACGCTTAATACAACAATGGCCAACAGGGTTATCCAAGATTTACAAGAGACAGGGTTCTTTGATTTTTATCTCATAAACAGAAGAGAGAAAAATTAAAATCACATGGTGTTTTTGTGCCTTAGCCAAAGTCTTGATGGGCTGTACTGTACTTCCTTTGTTTAAAGCCCCGAAGCTTCAAACACAAGTAAAGAGAAAGCCCCATCAGCACTGTGACCTCATCCAACACATCCCTCCATCCCTCCATCCCTCCAGTACAAGGCGCCACTGTGTCAGTCAGATGCTCCCGGCCAGCGCCTCAGGCAGCCGGCTGTACTCACCCGACGCGTTCACGTCCTGCTGTACCTCCATGCTGACTGCATGCACCTGACCTGGAATCCCCATCATCTTCTTCTTCTTCTTCTTCTTCAGCTCCTCATCACCCTGTCCATCCACACCTTCACCACCCTCCTCCTCCTCATCATCATCATCATCTGAGGCAGCAGCAGTGGTCTCTTTGCCATATGAAATGCTGGCAGCTTGCATATTACACACTGCTGGCTGACAGAGACGAGAATGTGCCTGCAAAAGGGAGGAAGGTCACATTATTTTTTTTAGAAAATCAAGTTGTTGTTTTTTTTTCTAAGATTTTCATTTCATTACCTTAACTTGGAACCGGTGCGCAGATGGTTTAACTGAGCTGATGTGATAGTTCTGACACCGGCTGGTACATGTGGGGTATATCAGCTCACCGACAGAAAACACCCTCTGTAAGCCAACAGTTTTCACACACGTGGATCTGATCGGGATCGACAGGACGCGGCCGAAAAGCATGGCACACAAAACAAGTGGAAAGAAACTTCAGCCAACGTGCAGCTGACGCCGACAGTTGCCGAGCTGAGCGCACATTAACGCCAACGACGGCTTTAAGTTTGGCGAGCTGCGAATTAAACGAACATAACCGACATTTCTTTGGGACAGTAACAACTGAGAAACCTTTGGAAACGGACGTTGCCTCTCTGCGGCTAGCTAACACCTGCTGAAATGACTCAAACCATGCTGCTGAGGTTTGTGGAGCTAAGTTAGCTAACGGCTAGCTCTCTCTAACGGAGTCGTGCAGCGACGTTAACCAGCAAAACTAACCGGAATATAACGTTAGTGTTGTCGGTACAGAAAGCTCGTTGGTGACGGTAACTGTCAAAAAAAAAAAAAAAAAGTCCAAACACCGGAAAATATAACGTTGCTTCACTGTACGCGCTAACTTCAAATGCCGACTACAGCGAGATTCTGTTTGTAAACAATGTCAAACTTCCGGTTTGGTTTTTCAGAGCAAAAGAGCTTATCGCTTTACAGAATAAAAGCATCGGAAGACGCTTAATTGCTTCTTTTTTTTTTTTTTAAACTGCATGGATTGAAGTGATTTGACATAAAATAGGCCTACACATGATCAGACTCAAAGTCAAACTTCCATCACAGTCAGTAGGTAGAAGATAGACATTAATCTATCTATCTATCTTCATATGAAAGATGCCATTAAAAATATATGTATTTCAAGATGCTAATGAAAATGACCACAGATGAAATGATTACTCCCATAATTGCATTTTATTGAAAGTACTTAGTATATTAATGATCACACCTTATATCCTTTCTGCAACAAGATTTTCCAGTACAGTGCATTAAAAATAATTATACATGAATTAAAGCAAATCAAAGCAAGTAACCTTTACTTTTACATATACCGTTTAAATACACAAAGTTCCCCTTCAGAATGCAATTACTTACTGAATGTTCTAGTCTTTATGTAAACAGAAACTAATGGATTGAAAATAAAATACATGTAAGCAAAGACAAAATGCCTTATTAGCAATAAAATTAAATTTACAAAAATTAAACGGCAGCACAGAAAACAAGGCTGTTGGTACAAAACAACGCTGGCTCGTCTTTTCCTTATTTGCAGTACAAGTTCATTGCACGCTGTCTGTAGCAGCTGGGAAACTCACCACTGGACAGTGACTGAACTGCTTTTATGATTAACACCAGCACCCTCTATAAAGTCTGACAGCTTAAATATTCACTTTGTCTCTGTCTTTTCAAAGTGGTTTTGTGCCAAGAACTGATGAAACACCAGTTGGATGGTGTAGCTTTAGGAATATAAGAGCTGGACACGCACAGAGAACTCTGTTCTTAACAAGGGTACTGTATATGATTGACATAAATACTGAAATCATTAGACCACCATCAATGGTTGATCTAATTTTCAAGTGAAGTACAAAATGATGTTTTCTTAATCAGTAAATGGACAAAATCAATCAATTTTGCTGCTTTATTTGTGCTTTTGACGGATCCATGACATATTGTTCACCTTGTGATATGAATTAAATAACACCCGTCATTACCAGGAACACTTCCAACTCTACTAGTGCCCAAAAACAGATGAGAGGGAAGGCCACGTAGAACTATGACTGCCACTCTTACTGCCAGAGCTGCCACCTTTATCACCTTTATCATCCATTTCAGCACACAAGGCATTTCCACTGTCAACCTGTTGTCTCTGAGTGCGATACTTCATTAATTCTTGTAGTATGTTGGAAACAGCAAGCTCATTTTCTTGACATGCGAGTAATCCATGCACAGTCTCATGGTAGAACACGTTGACATGAGACATGTTGTTAGGTCCAGACCATGTTTTCAGAGATGTTATGGGTTTTACCTCACGTAAGTGGTGCATCAGCACCAGAATTACAGGTTTATCATCTACGGACACAAGGAAAAGAAGCAAGAATGAGACAGTGAGGAGGGAAAATTGTAGCTTAGAGTCTTAAAATGTAAGTTTCTGGGTGGAGTGCAATTCTGAGAGACTGACTGCAAATGATAATCAGATGATTTATATCGAAATGAATACACGAAAAGACTCTGAACGATGAATCAATTTGTTGATAAATTAATTTGATGATTTAAGACAGAAAAAAAACTTGTAGTTTAAGCTCACGGAACAAAAGCCATACATCATTTCAAACTTCCCCTTACCTTTAACGTCATCCATGGCTGCTGCAACATCAGACCCAATGCGAGAAGTGATTGGGCAAAAGACAACGCTGACTCGGTGATCCCCATTGTTTTCTACAAACTGAACATCATTCGGACCCTGATGCTTCACTCTCTGCATCAGCTGCTTATCGGCATCAAAAGTTTTTCCACTGACAACTGTTTGGTACGTCACTGTGGCTGAAGAAAGAAAACGGACTCAGATCTAAACATTTACAAAAATCTGGTGAAGCTCACAGTAAAATATAATGAAAAGTCCCCTTACTAACACATCAGCCTGCAGGGATAACACGGCTTATACAACCTGACACTCACCTGCTGACTGTGTATCCCACACAATAAAGGATACAGTATATAAAGAGACAAAGTATTTAAAAAAAAACTCGTTAAAAGGTCTGGCAGGCATGTCAACGAAACTTTTAGGGCAAGAAAATATTTTCAGACCTTATTAGTGCAAAAACAGAGATTTACTTAAAGTTATGATCAACTCTTAAGATGAATTTTATAAGTTGCGTATGTGTGAGTGACTGAGTGAGCTGTAATAAACCAGAAGAAGCACATTAAGCTCTTATTAATATAAAAAAAAAACAATACCAGAAAAAAATATTATATCATCGCGGTATCAAGACAAAAGACGTTAGATTTACTTTGAAATCCTTGCATCTGGCTACCAGCTCTTCGGAAAAAGGACCTCCTTGATCCACGGGTGTCTGGGGTTCCTGTAACCAGCAAAGCTGTCGTCACGTAAAATGGCGTAAATGCACTAACGGCATTAGAGATCCTCATTTAGAGGGATGGAATCTTGAATGTAAGTAGGAAAGCCGGAAAACAATGAAAGCGAGATTCACCTTTTGCTTCCCGTGTATGACCACCAGCTGGGACATGACAGGGCACCATGGGACCACTTACAACTGAAGTTTCTGCATCGAGCAAAGATGTCGTCACATGAAAGAGTATACAGTGCACCTACTGACTCAAAAAACTTGTATTCATTATAATTCGGAATTCAACTCTAACAGGGATCTTCACTTTGAGGTAATACGGAATCTCGAAGCAAATGTTGCTCATGAATGTCATGAAAGGTCACCTTGAGCTTCCTGTGACTGGCCACCACCTTCTGAGGTACCGTCTGACCAAGAGCCTGTTAGAAAGAGGTGGCAAAAGTACACACATACTTTACTTAAGTACAAGTACAGATGCTTGTGCAGAAAAAAAAAAAGGCTAGCAAAAGTAGAAGTACTGACTGAACTTCTTTACTCAAGCAAAAGTAATAAAGTACAGGTTCTGACATGTACTCAAAGTATCAAAGTAAAAAGTTCCAAACTGAAGGACATTTCAAACGGCCATTTCTGTGCTAAGCTAACTGAAGCTAACATCATATTAATCTTAAAGGTAGAATCAGTCGGATTTGTCCGAGCTGTTTCTAAGTGCACCAGAAAATGAGTTGATTGTTGAGTCTCATTCCCAGAATGATTTTGGGTTGGTGAAGCGTCCTGAGCTCGGCCAAAAAGACAAAAACACTCAAACTCAAGTAAGGAGCCTGTTTGGAAAATGTGACGAGGAGAAAGTTCAGTGTATTTGTGTTAAATGTAGCGGGGAGAAGTAAAAAGTTGTCAAAAAAATAAACACTCAAGTGAAGTACGTGAAAAAACTACTTTAGTACAGTAACAAAGTATTTGTACTTCATTACTTCCCACCCCTGCAGTTAGGCACAATGGCAAAATAAAGCCTGACTTCAAACAGTATAAAACCGACTAACCAGGTGAAAGTTTAGAGCAACATTATGTAACTTTAAACGTGACACGTGGCTTTGAAAGACAAAACTACACGATGCACGTTAATATGTCACACAAAATGGCAATTTTAGTAAAATCAGGTCATATTTTATGGAGGTTTTCCCTCTGATGTCCTATGACTGCTCTGTCTGTCTGCATTCTTTTATTTAGCAAAGCTGTCCCCAACAACGACCCGCTGCTGCAGCTGCAGCTCCAGTCTGCAGGCAGCCTAAATGTTGCCTTCAGGGACCTCCGCGAATCACAGAGTCAAGGTAGAGCAGTCGTAGGACATCAGAGGACCTTTTCTCCATAGAATATGACCTGGTTTTACTAAAATAGCTGTTTTGTGCGACATATTAATGTGCATTGTTTAGTTTAGTTTTTTTGATGCCACAGGTTGCGGTTAAAGTTACGTAGTGTTGCTTTAATTTCTTAAAAGATTTTTTTTTATGTTTCATATACAACCTCTGTCAGACTGCTGGTCTGGGGGATCAGTGCTGGACCCTTCAAGATAACCGATGTGAGCATCAACGACCTCCTTGACATTTTCTATCTGGGCCTTAATGTCTTTCAGCATGCGGAGGTAGTCAACCAGGACCCCATTTCCATTGAGAGCAGCTGGAGGGACAGAATCACATCATGTGTGTTAAATACATCACCTTTCACCAACGTGGCCAAATAAGACAAACTCAAGCAGCAGTGAAAGGTGAAAATGAAAGTAGCTCCTTTCACACCTTTTAAATGTTCACGTGGAATGAACGCGCTCAGTTCCTTTAAGAGCTCCTTGACTGGTTTCTAAAACAAACAAAAAAAAAATCTATTACAGATTCCTAGTGGAGCATTGACTTACTGTCAAACTAGAAACTAGCACAACTACTACTAGTCGGTCCTATACGTTTCAACTTGTCAGCTCACCCGTTTTTGTGTCATTTCAAAGATTTTCCTTCTCAGTTTGAATTTTTCACCTCCGGGAAACAGGTCACGCAGGTCTTCTCGAGTCAGTGACCGGATGTCCGAGTCGCTGCGTAATTCTGCCTCTGCAACAACAGGTGTCGTGTTAGGAGCATTTTGGTTGACGATACCTGTCGGAAAAATATTCAAATCTGTGTGCGCAGCTAATGCAAAATCACCAGCTTATTGTGCAGCTAGTGGTTATGACCTTGATTTGTACCATTTGAAACTTTCTGTTATCATGAGACAAGTGATAAGTTCCGCCTGCACAACTGTGGAAGGATCTCAAAAAAATACCACAACATTTCTGAATTCAGCAGAGGCGGAAGAAATATTCAGGTCCTAGTTTGGGAAAAATCACTGACACCTCACGGTGAAAATACTCCACGACAAGTATGAAAGTAAAAGTTGTCACGATCCAGTAAAACTTTCCCTGTCCGTGATTCATTATTATTAAATCTTATGTTTTTGGATTATGTGTGTGCTGCATTTTACTGCTGTACATGTTTACAGTTTAGGTAATTTTAAACATTTTCTTTAACTTACTTTTGTAGTTTAACCATGCATCATATTTTATGTGATTATCATATGGAGAGTTCGTTTGCAAAAACAGATAAAAGACATTCTGGAAATGAACTAAAACCACCTTTTTCACAGACACTGCTTGCTGTGCACACAGGAGAAAAATATACGTTAATTTGGTGTGATAAAAAATCTGCCAAGTTAAATAAACACAAGTACATAGATACTTTTTTAAAAACACAAAAATAATCAATATAGCCTGTCATAAAAGTTATTAAGTCTAGCTAATACATATAATATATAAGAGGGGGTTTTAAAATGTTTTATTCAGCTTAAGAATAAGGAGAATTTTCTCAACCCATTTATGAACATTTAATCATTTAGCTTATCAGGAATGTTTAAATTTAAGATGGTGACATTTGGGGGGTGGGTTAAAACTGTGGGCATAATTCTGGAAAGTAACTATGAACTTGTTTAACACTAATGTGGCCACTTTAGAAACACACATAGCCTCGGTCTACTGTAAACTATGTTTTACGGTTTATGTGCACTGATGGTTTAATCATTATTTTAAAAATGGTCACTTACTCTCCAAAACTTTGGCTGCATCACGGCTGATGCGCCGTATGTCTTCAAGTAATTCTGACATGACTTCACCTGCTGAAAAAGAAGGAACCCACACAGAAAGGGCAGATTTATAAAACTATTCCAGACACACCTGTGAACGAGAGAGGACGATGGGCGGAAGGAGGAAGACGAACCTTTAAACGGGATCAAATTGCGCGACGTGCTGAAAGTGTCGACAGCTGCACTCTCACTCTCACTCAAGTTAGCCGTCAGCTATTTAACCAAAACTAAAACTGAGAATTTCGATGTCGCTCCGCGTTCGTAAACAAGATAAAGACCGACTGTTACAGCAAAAAGGAAAGTGAAAGTTAAGGAAATGCGTCGTGGCGTCACATGACGTCGCTGGACTAGAGCAGAGACGGTGAGACGAAACGAGAGTCCATTCATTCTTACGAGAGAAATGAACGTGATCACAGATTATGACCAATTCTTTCGCCCCATCATCACCGAGATACATATTGGACCCATTTTTCTGAAGACACACACCTTTAGAACATTCTGATTCAAAAATGGCATTTTTCAGACACGCACATCAGGAGAAAATTAACTTTGTTCGAGACCTGTCTCTGTCTCGGCAACACACTCTCGCGAGATTTGGGAACCGGCGCTTCCCGCCTTGCTTCACAATGGAAATAAATGGAGATTTAAACGGTCATATAGGTGAAACCATGAATCAAAAGTTAAAACGCGCGTCAAAGAAATATCGTGCAACACAAAATCTATCTGCTTTGATCCGTTCACAAGATGTTATAACACCCAACAGACGACGCGTAGAGATGGTGGTTCCTAACTGTCTCCATTGGGGACGTGACTCCGCCCACTTACGAAACGGGAAGTGTTACACCAGCGGCACAGTGGGGGATCTTTGACATGGATGTATGATCTTTGACCAGAGTATACAGGGACTGTAATCTCTGCAGTCCTGCCCTTTAATGATTTTTCAAAGTTAACAAAAAATACAATGACAAATAAAACTGTGTTATTATGGATTATACAGAACTGCACGTAAACATTCATTATTCACATACAATTCAATATCGACCCGTACTTCTAATCAACTCAGAGCCACATTCACATAAGATTTGTGTTCACTGCAGTGTCTCTGACCTCCAGGCTGCTGCTAATTAGAGCTGTGCTTTGTCATTATAGATTTCTCCAGCTGAGCGTCACAGCCCTGAAGGTGGCATCCCATCAGTACATGTGCAGTCACAGGCAGCAGGGGGCAGCACTGTACAGCTTTTAGCAGCAACGTGCAACATCTCATGGGCTACATAATTCAGTATCACATATATATGTACACACGTGCTTAAATTACATAAACACATTTCATGACATCTCAAAATGGTACTTTTTTATTCTCTTAGTCTTTATCAAAATGTGGGTGCTACAGGACACTTGCACTCCTCAGTTTTAAAAACTAATATGTTTTATGAAGAATCTGTTATTATATATATATATATATATATATATATATATGTGTGTGTGTGTGTGTGTTATTTAATTTGGGCACAATATAGAAGCCTGATATGAATTTTTTTAACTTGTCATCTGGACTCATTTAACTTTCTGCTAAAGGGTTAAAGAGGATGAGAAGAAGTGTTGCTGTTACGCACGCTGACAGTAATGATTAAAAATAATTAAATAAATAAACCTCCCATTTCTTAAGTCACTGTTGATCGCATGAGATTGAAATCACATTACATTTGTCAGTGAGGTTTTCATATTAGATTTTCACTTCAAGCATATCATAGTCTTAAAAATCATTATTGCCACCTCTGTAGACAGCCTGAAAATCAGTCAAATTTTATTTTTAACTTCACTGTGTGTGTGTGTGTGTGTGTGTGTGTGTGTGAGAGAGAGTTTTTTTTAGCAATTGAATTACATTCAGAAAGCAAATGTACAGAGATGGAGGGAGGGAGGGTCTGTAACCAAACTGCACAAATGTTCACATAAAGAACTTTACACTCAAAAAATGTTTGTTTTGTGGCAACTGACAACCAGCTTCCTATGACGAAGTGAGATGAAATAAATTTTAATGATTGAAGAGGTGTTGTATTATGTACACAATATTATCAAAGGTGTATTATTAACACTGTATTGATATTTCATCTTTCAATAGCTTCTCAGTAGCGGTGGTGACACCTGCATTTGACAACATGTTCACATCCGTGACTGTACCGTCTTCCGTGATGCTCAGCAAATGATGTGAAGTCAAAATCAAACACTATTTTTAGTGCTGCATTATGAATAAAGCAAAAAAAATTAAGCACATTGCATTGCTCCACATTGTAAATGTTGTGTGTGAGTGTGTGCACGTGTTGTGTGTGCATGTCCTTATGGCCACTATCCCACCAGTGACTCTGGGCCTCTCGGTGAGTGACACTAACCTCTACATGAAACCTCCTCTCAGACGAGCTGCATGTTCTCTCTTTAAAACAAAGTAACCAAAAGCCGGTGTGTGTGTGTTTGTTAGTTGTGTCCAGCATCATTTGGCAGACTGTCTGCAGATTTTGGAGGCTGAATCTCGTCTTGAAGGCTTGTTGGCAGACACTGACAGTAGGTGAAGTGTTTTTATTCTCTTGTGTCAGGCTGCTGCATGCCTTCCTGCAGGAGGCGAGACGGCTCCTGGTGGCTGCGCTTAGTCTCCTTCACATGCGTTGGTTAAATAAAAGACAGTTCTGACTGTGTAACGTAAAGTGTGTAATGGCATGCAGAGTCTGTTGTAGACGCTGAAGGATGTGTGACGACTCCTTCAGCAGCTTAACAAGGGAGCTAAGATGGTTTTGATGTTTGATAAAGACGTCTTCTGAAGCCTCTTCAGCGGCATCTTTGAACAGAACACAAACATTAATTATGTCAATAGAGGGATTAAAGCTTTATTTGCAATGTGTACAGCTGAAGTGTTGGATTGTTTCAGTCTTTTTAAGCAACTATCTGCTCACAGGCTTTAACTATTTTTAGTCTACAAACCGTGGCAAACTTTAGCCAGAAGATGGTAATCACATATCAGAAGTCCATCTGTTTGATTCAGCAAATGTAGGAATGTTAATGGAGAAGTTTGAGGATGATTTGGCCTCCAGCCTCACTTTCAAATGATGCCAACTCTGCAGAGCATCAGCAGACTGAATGATGGAGCCAACAGTTAACACAAACAGATGTCTCAGTCGTATTCACTGGTCTCATTTTATGACGATCAAGATCATATCAAACATATTTTATTCTGAGTAAGTGAGTCGAATTTATTTATAGACCGCCTTTCAAAACAAAACAAAGAGCAAAAAATATCAGGCCAGCAGGGTGTAACAAACATAAAAGCAGGAATATTAAACAAAACACAAATGATAAAAGGAGAAAAGACTAATGATTATCTGACAAGCTTTCAGAGACTACCATTCAAATAGCTAACACATTATTTAAAATGTAAAGGGAACTTTCCAAACTCAGGCTGCAAAATGTTTCACAAACCGCAGCAAATCATAGTCAACTAATTAGGAAAACAATAGATAAAACAGACTAAATTAAATCCAGGACTGCAAAGTCCAAAAATTAATACAGAAAAAAAGTATGATTTGTGTCAAAAAACTTTTAACTTAAATTTAGTATAAGTCCACTGACTAAAGGTGGAATCAGTAGGATTTTACTAAAAAGTAAAATACAGACATACAAAAGCAATGCTGCTCAATCATCACTATTGTGTCTTTGTAAACGTGTGGTGTGACTATGAATGAGGACAAACTGCCCTCTGCCTTTATTTTGATGTTTTGGTTTCCTTCGAGATGTTTCTGGGTGGGGAGGGGGTGCGATACAGACAGCGTGCAGGTGAGCACGGCAGGCCACAGCGACTGGACACCGTCCCGACTGGAAAAAGTAACGAATGTGAACATAGCGCAAAGAAAATGAAATATAACTCTAGGGAGGCGAAATGGCAAGCAGATAAAACTTGTTCCATGGTGAGAGCGAGTCTCGGTGTAGCATTTAGCAGGAGCGCTGAAGGAGAGGCTGGGAAGAGCGATGTGGAGTTGGCCTGCTTTGTGTTGGACAGGTAGATTCCAAACACCGGTGGTTAGCCTTTTAGCTCGCTAAATGATCGACTTCTTCATTAAAGGGGACATTTTATGCTCATTTTTTGGGTTCCTATTTTAATCTTGGTTACTACTAGAACAGGTTTACATGCTTTGATGCTCAAAAAACTCATCTGTTATCTCATACAGCCGACGGCAGCAGCCCTGTTTTTTCCAGGATTTTTGCTTCTGTCTGAGATGCTCTGTTTCAGTTCCTGCCCCGCCTCTAAAGACTTACTTTGCTCTGATTGGCCAGTTTAAACAGACACCGATCCACAGGAATTACTGCTACATACCCCTACCTCATTATTTCAAACTTTGGCATCATTTAAAATGGCAGTCCAACTTTGTAACATCATTTATAGCTTGAAAGAGACAGAAAA
>JAQLOL010000009.1:21261520-21271964 GCA_029783665.1 Naso thynnoides | reverse complement strand
AAACATGGGAAATCTTTTGTATTTAATAACTTTCTGAGAGTTCAAAGCAGAAAAGTCATGAGCTGTCCAGTATTAAGGGAAGTTATATAAAATACTGCAACTGTTGTTCACTACTGGCTGTGATCTACATCGCGATATCTCCTCTCCTGTGGTCTGAATGACTCGCTGTCAGCGCCTCTTTATGCATGCAGGCCGAGGAGGAGATGGGCAACATTACCTAATTGTTATGAGAGGATTATTGTGTCAGAGGGGGCGGGCCGAGGGAGGTCAGATGATGACGACGGCGGTGATGATGATGATGCCGAGCGGCTGCGTGAGAGCCGATAGGAGCTTTCCTGTGGACGGAGAGGGGAGGGGGGGTCCGCACAGCGAGGCGGTCTCACACAAAACGGGCCCCGCTGGTTCAAGTGAGGACAGCCGCCGTCCTAAACTGAACTTCACGTTACAAATAGGAGCCGCGCCGGTCCAAGTGGAGCAGAGTGAAGGTGCGCCGCACCGATCATAATATGAAGTAACCGAGCTGAGTGGATGTGCAGCGAGGAGACACATGCGCGCTTCCCCCCCCCCTGGACCGGACAGAAAGACGCACGGACGCGCCGGACTCACCGAGCTTTCCTCAGAGGTGAGATGATTTTTCAAGCAGAGCTTCCAGTGTTGTGGATTTGTCCAAAAGTTTTTTTTTATTTTGTTTCTTACATCATTGACACTTAAAGCAATTCGCTCGCAGATAAAGCAGCCAGCTTAGAATCTGTAAACAGCGCCCTTACGAAATGACATTCAACATTTAATTTGGCCGTAAACTGCAACTCTTGTTCGAGTTTTTCAGCCTTACTTTTGGTTGCACATCTCAGGCATAAATTTCGATCACTTGTTCTTACACCGCACTGCGTTTTACCGGACCAATTTTAAAAAAATGGTTTATGTGAAACAATGTGACAAGACAGAAAAGTTGCGACTCGTTCAAAACAGTTAAAATTTCAAGTGGCCCCTGAAAAGTCGGAGATGCTGCGCAGTGGATCGGTGTGAGATCAGCGTGTTCCCGTCACACATGTGGGTCAGTGCTGATGAGGTACATTCTGACCGGAAACCGCTCACCGGCGACTCACTTTAACGAGGACAGACTGAGTGTGTGACAAGAAACACCCGATGAGATGAGCCCATGAATGTGAAAGTGTGGGGAGCAAATGTAGGTCAGAGTCTTCAAAAGTTTAATGTCGCACTGTGATCAGTTTCCTTTCATCTTGAGTTTTTAAAACGGTGCGTTTTGGTATTTCCGGTAGACTTTGTGTTTCCAGCACTGGCTGTGCTGTACTGGACGTTTAATGGTACATGTCGCTCCCGTTTTATTGCAGAGATGTAATGGGGTTACATAATGTTGTGTTGTAATGGCTCTTGCGTAACGACCAAATCCCTCTTCTCTCCCCGTCACTTTGACCACTAGGGGGCACTGCTGCTGCACTCTGACAGACCAGCGAGCACCCAGCACCACACGGCGGTCCTCTCCACTCCTATCAGCGAGGAAAGACTCACTCAACAGGCGTGATGTTTGAGGAGGCGCCCCAGCAGATGAGGGGGCAGCAGGAAGTGGCTGTGCTCCAGGCAATAGAGTCAACCGCAGCAGTGACTCCAAATGCAGGAGGAGGAGGAGGAGGAGGAGGAGAGTCACTGTCCTTCACAGATGAAGCGGTTTCCATCCTGACCTCCAGCAGCCTGTTGGCCCGCTCCCTACTGGGTCGCAGCTCTGCCGTCAAACGTAAAGAGAGTCCTTCTTCCAGCATCCGCCGCAAGCGTGAGTTCATCCCTCATGACAAAAAGGACGAGGGCTACTGGGACAAGAGGAAGAAGAACAACGAGGCAGCCAAGCGCTCCAGAGAAAAGCGGCGTGTGAACGATATGGTCCTGGAGAGCCGCGTTCTGGCTCTGCTAGAGGAAAACGCTCGTCTCAGGGCGGAGCTGTTGGCTCTGAAGTTCCGCTTCGGCCTGGTCAAAGACCCCTCCAACACCCCGATTCTGCCCCTAACCACAGCGCCTCACCACACCTCTCCCTATTACCTACACAGAGGGGACGGAGGCCTCTCCAGCTCCTCAGCCTCACAAGCCAACAACCAGACAAGCCAGCTGAGCACCAGGGGCTCCAGGGATGCCGGCAACATGTCAGAGGACTCGGGATTCTCCACGCCAGGTGGGTCCACTGTGGGCAGTCCGATCTTCTTTGAAGACCGACTGAGCGACCATGGGAAATTTTCACCACACAGGGCGGATGAGCTGAGCTACGACCTCCACCACTCACCTGTCGATGCCCTCCACACTTCAGGACTCACTGCAGGGAAGCTGGACCAAGCTGAGGCAATGAAAAACCTTCCACACAAGCTGCGTTTCAAGACACCCGGCAGCGGGGACGTGGCTGATGCTTCACTGGACAACAGCAGTGCCAGACGCAGCCCAGCGATATCCACAACAGGCCGGGAGGGGCCAAGAGAAATACCCAAAGGACTGGGCGGAGCTGAAACGGGAGTGGGGCACTGCACGGGCTCCTGGCTCCTGCAGCTGGAGGGGGAAGAGGGCAGGAGGGGGAGACAGTCCCCTCAGTGTAACGCCTCCAGCCTCCAGCTTCCCCCGATGCAAGGACAGACTGAGGTCCAGTATCAGCATGAGAACAGTCACCTGAAGTCTCAGCTCAACTCTCTGAGCGAGGAGGTGGCTCAGCTGAAGAGGCTGTTCACAGAGCAGCTCATGGCAAAAGTCAAATGAGGAGCAGAGCTGTGAGTCACGTCTGGACTTTTATGGACAAGTTTTGCTGTGAAGTGAGCCTGGAAAAAATTCAATGCAAAAACAGGAGAGCTGGACCACGCCGATCTCCACTTTTAAGTCTAACAAACTTTTAACAATGTTTTGATTTCAAATCTTGTACTATAGTGTAATAAATGTCAATAAACCTTCATCTTATTACCAGCTGTTGAAAAAAACGACATAATCTCTGCCATTGTGCGAAATACCCCTGTGGCAATCAGGGGGTCTCCTTCTATAGTGCTCCAGTTTTTTTGTTAAGTCTTGGAAACGGTGTCAGACGATGGACCAGCATGAACATTAGCTTCCTCTCTACATTTTGGTTGTCCCAGTTAAACTTCTCAGAAGTAAATCCCAAGTTGGCTAGTAAGGAGCTTCGTTTTCTCTTTGCCATCTTTAGCTCATGAACAAGTCAGTATCGAAGCAGAAAAAATATCCACTGCTTTGGAAACAGGTAGAATGTGGACAGTGCAAAGTCTTGCAACAGCACCACCTGATGGAGGGTGGCATGACCAGAAATAACCGGGTAACCAAGGAAACAACACAACAATGTATTCATATTTCAGTTTTGCTATTTAAATTAAATAATGAGTTCTGGACAACATATGCCTGTAAGACATTTTTATTAATGACTGCAAGTGAAAAATCCTTTTTTTTTAAAGCTTTTTCTTGAGAACCCTGCCAAGAATTTTACAGTTGAGGCTTTCGAGGGGTCCGATCTGTCAGTTAAGGGGTCCTGGGCCCCCCCTGTATTTTGTACCTAGATCTCAGCTCAGTGTTGCTCGGACAGAGAGTCTTGTCTGTACTGTTTTGAGTGTGTACTAGTTTCTCTACTCCAAACACTGTGACAACTAAAAACACACAACATAAAACTGTTTACACATCAAACTTGTGGAATTCACCTCACAGCATGAAGAGAAAACAGGCTGCAGTGGCTTTAAAGCCGCATTCAGTTCAATTAGCTTGTTAACACACCAAAAAGTAGACAGTGTTTGCATTTTTTGTAGTTAGCGTGTTTGGACTTACTGCACAAGTTTCCCACCGCTGAGACAGACAGTAAATACACACAGACATAAAACTATTAGCCATCCAAACCTCAAGGAGTCTCGAAGGCTGTCCTGAGTCGTCGCAGAGCTCCTTGTAGATGCTGTAATGTGTTTGTTTGTTTGACATCTCACTTCAGTCTCTGTTTATGCTCAGTTTGAATACATCACCGTCATGTGACAAGAATCTCATGTCTGCTGTCTCTCTGTACATTTTCATATTAAAAATAAAAGCATTTGACAGATTGAACATCAGAGTGGTGAGTTAATGGAGTTAATTACACATGAACTCTGTTTGGGGAGCTTGACGATGTCATATCGATGTCACTGAGCTTGAGAGTTTCATCTTAACTCAGAAAGCCTCGACTACAGTAATGTGTTGCCGCACTGGAAAAGGAGGGAGACAGGGTTTATTGAGGAGTATTTTTAAATTGCATTAAGGGAAGTGTAGTGTTTTTGACCTTGACAGGATAGTTGGGGCCCTCCTGCTTCATTTTTTTACCATTTTTTTCCCCATGTATTGTGAATTTTTAAGCTTTTGTGCCTTTTTTCTTGATAGGACAATTAAAGGGTGGACAAGAAATGGGAGAAAGAGAGAGAGAGAGGGGATGAGCAAGGAGTGCAGGGTGAAATCAAACCTGGGGCTGCCTCTGTACACGGGGCGCCCGCTCGACCAACTATAGGGATGGGAATCTCTAGGCACCTAACGATTCGCTTTAATTCCAATTCAGGGGCCTACAATTAGATTATAAAATGATTATCGATACATCAAAATATCCCAAATTTATGATATCTTACTACTGTTTGCTTCATCCTCTCTGGACCACCTTAAATGAAAATGGGAGGAGGATTTTTGTACGAGGAAAATTCAAAAAGAAACCTGGAGACTGGCGGTGGGATCCACTCAGCCTCTATGTGCGTTAGACATAATGTTATTCAGTTTAAAGTACTTCACCTGTCGAGGAACAGACTTGCTCAACTTTTTCCTGAATTCGGTCCAACTTTTCATGATCGAGGACCCAGCAACTCTCTTTCACTCATTCATGCATGCCCAAGGATGAGGCAGTTTTGGGACCAGAGACCCTTGAGACGTTCTCATAGGTTCGTAAGAAGACCACAGATTCGGAGCCGGAGCTGGCAATATTTGGTGCGGCCCAAAGAGATCTGGGTCTCTTAGGAGCCCGACCTGTGCTCCGGCCTTTTCTTCGCTGATGCCTCATTCTGAGTAACTGGAAGTCACACTGGGTCACTGATGTCATGGCTCACTTGAAGCCGGAAAAGCTTAGGTACACTACACAAGGATCGGTAAACCAATTCTATAATGTATGGCAAACCCTTCCTAGACTATTATAACAATGCCTATGCTTCAGACAATGTAATCTGATGCCTATTTGTGCTTACTGTACTTTAGCATAGATATGTGAGATATGCGGGTGAGGGGGGTGGTTGTTTGGTCATTTTGAAAAACCAGTTGCAATAACAGAATGATAATAACGATGCATCAAGATGCACCTTGAATTGATGCATCTTGATTTTATCTTAGTGTGACGCAGCTTACGTACAGCATGGCCCTTGTCCTGTCCACTTTCCATCAACTCTGCAGAAGCCAAACGGTAGCCCCCTAATCCACTCGGGGCTGGTCAGATCTTGCACTCGGCCATGTTTCTTTCTTGTTTTCTTACGTGCTCTGAGTAAACCGTCCGGGTGTGCTGCACTTCTGTTTTCCACCTTTTGTAATCTGTCTATTGTACATAATTTAAAATTTAGATAATTTTTTCCCCACTGCTACTACCAACTGAGCAACCAGGGCACCTCTGGAGGTGTGATTCTAAACTAGTGCCCGCTTGCTCCTGTAAAGCAGACGGAACATCGCCAAACGTTTATGTAACATACATTACTGCACAGCACGCAGCAATAAAACAAAACATCCAAGGTGAACCCAGTCTAAGCCTGGAGGCTGCATATAATTTCCCTAATAACAGATCATGAGCAAATATGTGAAAGGGAACAAGAGAGGGGTAAGGCTTGTCTGACAAGTGCTGACAAATGCAGGCGGTGAGGAGTGGAGCTGTGCACTTGGCAGGTTTGGCTCCCACAGAGCCTGAATGCGGTAAGACAGTCTGACACACAGAGACAGAGACAGTGGGTGTGGGTGCTATTACTCAACAGTTTTATTAGGAACCTTCAACATGAGAGCTTTAATTATAACAGCAGAAAGGGAATTCATGTCAGTGAGGAACACATCCAGTCAGCATGATGACTCTTGCTGGTCATAATCTGTCATAATGCCATAATACAAGATCGGATCAACTCGAAATCTGTCACCACTGATTTACTTGCCTGAGAGTTTACAAAAATCATGCTACCCTGAAGTCAGCAGGGGGCAGCAAAGACAACACCTTAGGCATCACTGTGGAGCCCCAGTGTCGGCGTTTCACCATCTACCAAAAGATATAAATTATGCTATGGATCACTGCAATCTTTATCGTTCCTGCAAGTACGCAAGTTAGTTGTCATGGAGATAAGTGATAGTTAAAAACAGCAACTGTGCACAGGTGTGTGTGTGTGTGTGTGTACACAGGCAGAAAAGTGAAGAACCTGATACTGAAATTTATAAAAAGGTCCATTTAAATTTGGAGCAAAAAAATATTTGATGCAATGCTTTCAGGTTGTTGCTATTTTCTTATGAGAAATCCGCAGATAGTTTATTCATCGCTATTTTATTTCTACATAAATTATGTTTTAACATGCCTGCTTTTGTTATCCGTTGTTGGAATAAAACAGATATGAAGCTACAGCAGTCAGACCTTTTTTGTAACTTTGTAACCTCACACTAAAAATGCTTATTTTGGTGACAATTCTTCTCAGACACAGATTACAAAAGCAACATTTTGCAGGTATGAATAGACGGTGAGTGAAAAGGTAAGAAGGTAGAGGAGAGGCAGACACTGCAGGTGTGCAGCGGGGAGAGGAACAGAGGATCAGAGTCTGATTTAATGAATGTGCTGCAACATGCTGCTGCTCTCTGCCGTCCTCACTCACATCCATGTATCCATAAAAAAAAAGCAAACCCCACAACCCCCTCTTCCCCCCATTCTGCCCCCCCCTCCTTTTTCCAGTGAAAGGATAAAGCCTGTTGCTAGGCAGGCAGTGCGACAGTTGCCATGGGAACGCTTGCAGACATAGCTGGAAGGGGGGAAAACGTCGGGCAGGGTGGGGGTAAGGATGGGGTGCAAAAAGAGAGCGAGTGATGTGGAGATGGAGAGAGCGTGCGTGTGTTTTTATGGGGGGAGGGGGATCCAAGTTCACGGCCAGTGCCTCTGCTCTTTCACTGCTGTTTGTCTCCTCCAGCCAAAGAAGGAGACAAAGGGATGCAAAGGAATGGTGATTCATATTTAGTTCAAATTTAAGGCATCACAGTCGGGGTTACCCTCCGGTGACGCAGTGTCACAGGGCACGGGTGGAAAAAGAGGATGCGTGCAGCAACGTCACAAATCTGGACTCATTTAGATTCTTTAACAGAGTCTTAAACTGAACAGTCAGACAGAAAACCCAAACAAGAACAAACCAAAAATCATCACTCACACAGTTACTGAGGGTAAGAACAAATGAGAGCATAAAAACAAGCACAGGCTGCGTTCAACGAATATTTACCATCACTGATGTTTTTTTTAAATTCAAAGCTGGGTTTCCATTAAAATATAAAGCAAATTTTTACCTTTTTTTTTTGAAAATTCTGCAAAAGAAAATGCACATTTATGTGTGTTTCCATCCACTGCTGTTTTGCGAATAATAGGAGTAAGTTCATTGAAATAAGCAATAGGTGGGGCAACACTTTCCTGTCGGGTGTCATTTACCACAGCAGAAGAAGACAGAGCAGTAATGATGTAATTAAAAGGTGCAAGAAAACAAACTCAAACTGAAAGGAAGGAAAACGAGGGAAGATGCAACTAGGTCACGAAATGTAGAAGTTTCCTCATCAGTCCTCACATACTTTGTGTCTTCGTGCTCCCTCAAGTGTAAGAACTTTTTTGCGATATTTTGGAATTTTTTCTAATTTTCTGTGTTTCCATTCAGGGATTTTTATGTGCAAATCAAAAAAAACAGGCTGATGACGGAAAATTTCGGAGGCCTTCCATCATTTTTGACAGATTGTAATTCACATCCCTGTCCAGTTGGTGGCGGGTGTGTCAGTTTAATCAGCTACTGACTAGAAATCTCAGTGTCCAATGCAGCCGCAGAGCGCGGCTTTAGCTTCCAGAACAAAACTGAAACGGCAATGAGAAGTCGTCTGTCTGAGAGAAAAACACAAAACCTGACGACAGTCGCCTCTGCAGCGATCACGCTTGATGCATCTGATTACGCACAAGTGGGCGCACAGTTTAAATCCACATGAACCAGGAGGAAGGTTTGACAAGTCAGTTCATTTTTTTTGTCAGTGGTTTGTTCATGATTTAAATGTAATGATCTAATTTTATAAACTCGCATTGTCACTTGCTTGTTCATACACAATAGCACCATGTGTTTGGCGGCCTCCGCTGTTACTGAGAGAAAAATCATTCACCTGCTTAGTGTGGAGCTTTATTAAGTTCATACAGCAGTAACAGTCTGAGAAAAACAGGGAAGTGGCAGATTTTTTCATCCTTCAAGGATGCATAATAATCCAATTATGCAGAAAAAGTTGCAGTCAACACAACTGTGAGCACCTGATCCACAAATCTCACTGTAACATTGAGGAATACGAAGGGATAATTGAGTGTGTGTTAGAAAAAAAACTTGTGGCCTTGGTTTTTCACACATACACACACACCCCTTTCACTCCCATGCAAAAGATGGACAAAGATAAGTGGAGATAATGAACACATCCACAGCAGACGTCAGCCTTCAAGGCATTCATTCAGGCCCTTTTTTTTTATTTTTTAGCTGAAATCACTCGGTGAATAACGCGCCGTACCACACACTCACTGAGACACTGAGCAGACCTTTTCCATCCCTGTGCATGGAGGACACGGCTGAAGGAAGATATATGAATGACAAACCTTCAAATCCAACAAACAAAACTGCACAGCACCGTTATATGTGCACGTGCAGCTCATCCACGGTTTCCATCCCTGCAGCTAAATGGGAGCTGCCCAAAAAGAATTTACAACAATCACGAGGCACACACTTCCCATCCAAATACACTCTCTGATACAACCCCCTGCATGCCAGTGTGGTACAAACCCACTCAACTGTTTGAGCTCATTCAAAAGCCTGCTCTTCAATTACCTGCACAATGGTGTTAAGTCAGAGCAGTGACATTACCAAAATAGTTTAACTCCCCTGCTCTTTGTGTGAGGCTCTTCCACGCTTCGTGACTGCCAGCATGGCACACACTCCTGCCTGTGATCGAGATGAATCATAACACAATGCACTTCAATTACACAATATGGTTGCGTTCTGGCCAGAGGAGCATGTGTAATTAGCTTCTTCCGCACTGTGTGACAGAAGTAGATTCAGCTTCTTGCAACAATACGGTGCCAGACGCCCTGAATGCCAGGTTAGCTTCTGCTACTGTTCCACAAAAAAAAAAAACTCCATTTGTATGCATGCACTTACAGTGACAACAGCGTCTGAGGTTGCCTGCAGAGTGCCACTGTCACAGCAGCTGAAAACACAATGACTGTTTCCTTGAGTGTGGTAACACAGAAACACCAAGCTGGTGCAGTAGAGCGGTGGGATCGCAGCGGGCCGTCGGGGATAACAAGGCAGAAAATATCCTCCGACTCTCACGCGCGACTTCATGAAAGTTGATTGATACGTTTGTAGTCTACAGCAGACTCAGCTGCACGATTCCAACTCCTCAGCTCTGGGTGATTATGCAGAGAGTTTGACGTTTTCAAAGGAGCACCCCCGTCTATGAGGCAGCTCGTACAGTGCAAGTTTCACATCAACACTTTTGTTGCAGTTCCTTCCATTCACATGATAACGGCGCGCTGCCGCCCCTGAAGCCGTAAATGTTTGAAACCAGGTTCCAGAGAGAAATCTTTTGAAACTGCAGCCTTCTCTCCAGTTGTGTAAACTGGCAAACTGCAAAGCCTGTGAACAGGATGACTGCGCTAATGCTAATGCTAGCGTAAGTCAATGCATTCCCCTCTAGTCAAACTCTAATTAAACACTCCACAGTGCACCGAAAGCAGGTCGAATATGACGACAGTTTATTGAGGTACATTCGAGTGTTTGTAGTATAATTTTAGAAGTCAAATTTCGGCTGAATTTCTTCAATTTGTAGCTTGGTAGTAACAGGAAGTGAACGGTTCGGCAGCTTTGTGTCACTGTTAACGCTAACAAAGAGAGTTAGTTATTAAAACAAGATCTCCCGCTGTACTCTGTGCCAATGGTGTGAAATGGTTTATACACATAGACTAAGTGGGCGGAGTCACATCTCCCATGGAGACAGTTAGGAACCACCATCCCTCCACCTTGTCTGAAAGTGTTATTGATGTTGTGTGAATGGATTAAAGCAGGTGGATTTTGCATCACATGATATTTGTTTGATGTTTGAACTTTTAATTCATGGTTTCACCTGTAAGACCATTTAAATGTCCGTTTATGTCCGTTGTGAAACAAGGCGG
>JAQLOL010000009.1:21242793-21261420 GCA_029783665.1 Naso thynnoides | reverse complement strand
AATGTCAAGCCTGATGCCTTCACTCACAGGACAAAGTATACAGTTCATTCATTCAACAGTAGTATCGGATCGGTATCAGATATCGGCCGATACGCTCAGCCCAGGTATCGGTATCGGATTGGATCGGTGCATCTCTAATACAAACAACACACAGCATCAAATGAGCTGAAAATGGCCTCTATCAGTAGGAACGGCCCTATATCAAAAAATTTCAGAATATACCTTTAAAGTATCAAACCAAAAAGTACTCACTGTGCATTAATGGTCCTCTTGTTTTATTTCTATTTGAATATTATCACTCATGGCTGAGATGGACCTCGTTTTATATAAGTGTGTATTGTCCGTTTGGCTGGGTAAGGTAATCTATAGCAGTAAATCATATTTTATAACCTCTGGTAGCTGCCGGCTGTATGCTTCATATTTCCTGTACAGACAGGAGAGTGGCATCGATTTCCCTTCTAACTCTCTGCAACAAAGACAGCAAGTGTTTCCCCAAATGTTCTTTAACTTAAAGCCGGTTGCCCAGAGACTGAAAGAAGATGAACCAGGGCACCGTTACTCATCGAGCCACATGGGCCCGTCGGCCCGTGTAAAGGGTGACAGTCTGCTTTTCCCATAACACCGGCTGTGGTGAGGAAAACTGCCTCTGCATATACTTTGGTGCTGGCGGCTTGTTTCTACTGTATGTGTGTTTCCACAGTTCTGCTTTTTGTAATGTCTAGTAACCTTATTTTGGGTATCATGGGCCTTGATCTGCCTGAGTCTGGCTTTAAGCCAAAGCCCCGCCCCCTTCAGGTCTGTCTCCTCCCCCTGCATCGCCTCTCCTGCAACAGGATTTGAAGGCGATGAGAGAGGGAGGGGGCAGAGCCGAGAGAGAAACAAAAAACGTGACTAGGCACCCAAAGCGTCCTGTTATGCAACAACTGACCTACTAACATACATTTAGAGACTCGGAGAGAAGCAGAGAGAGAGAGAGAGAGGGAGAGAGAGAGAGAGAGAGAGAGAGAGAGAGGGGAATTGGAGCAAAGATGAGGAGCGCACAGAAAACAAGCGGCACTGTGTTCACACTCTGCATTTACCTGCGCTAATCGGAGGGCTGGTGTTTTGAAAGTGACGGACGGTGTGTGTGTGTGTGTGCGTGTGTGCGCTAGGGCAGCAGACCGGCAGCCGGTGCGCACAGCGGATTGTTGGACAGGAGCAGGGCTGTTTGGTTCCTCTGTGGATTCTGAATTTTCACACAAAAACAAAGGTCAGTATTTCAGATTTTTAACCACTGCATCATCACACCAAGAGAGCTGGTGGCAAATGTTATATATGATACGCAGATTCTCTGAACACTTTATTATTATTATTAATATTATTATTGTTGTTTTTAGTCCATTTGTGTTTGTTTTGGGGGCGCATCCTCTCAATGTCAAGGCGAGGCTGTTTCCCCTTCTGAATGTGAGGGTCTGTGTGTGTGTGTGTGTGTGTGAGGAGGGGGAAGGGGAGGGGAGGGGGCTGACCAGAGGTGATGGGATTCCTTCAGAAAAGGTGCGGTGTGTCTGCTGCTGGAAACACGAATGTATACACACACACACACACAGTGTGTGTGCGTGTAACGAGGCTGGCAACACATTTAGCTTCATGGTGGAATAGTAGGTCAGTTTGTTATTTACACTAACAAGTAGGTTAAAGTGAATTAAGAAAACTCGCCCCCCCCCCTCCCAAAGGAGGAAAACAAACATGAGTCTGTTATTGTTGCCATGAAGAGACCCTCCAGAGCGTTCAGACTGCTCCCAGGTTTGTGTTCATACTCGGCTTCTTTTGGGTTAGTAGGCTAGTCCGTGCAGACAACTGGAAAAATCCCATGCAGGCAGCGAGGACACACTTCTCTGTGTCACGTGTAGCAGCTCTTTGTAAAGGTTAACGCGGCTGTGCAGCCCTCTGCTGTTAACCCTTTAGTGGGCTAGCGGTCTGAAGACGCACAGCTCAGTCCAGAGCGCACACACACACACACATACACACACATACAGACATGATCATCCGCGCTGCATCCATGTGGACGTTTCCGCTTCACTTCTTTGTTTTTCCAAACTCGGCTCGGACCGACGGGAGCCAAAAACTGAGAAAGGATGAAGAGTGGTGAAGTTCAAGGGCTCTGGTGAGCGCAGCCGGCCAGGTGAGGCGTCCAGAACATCTGGATCAAATGTGGGTCAGTGTTCCTGAGCGGCGCAGGTGGCAGCTGCTGTGGAAGCGGGGAAGTAGGGGGGGGCTTTTGGATGAAAATGCGCAGACTGAAGGTTGTTTTCTGAGCCGGTGGGTGAGTTTCGGGGCACGGATGGCTCCGTGCGGTCGCCTCGGATGACTGAGGAGCCGATTAAATATGCATGAGGACGATTTGTCAGACAGGGCAACAAAGGAGGCACGCAGGGTAACACATTTCTCTCACAATGTGCTGCTGCGTAAGTGATAAGTGGCGCTTCCTTTATTTTATTTGTTTTGTCGCTTTGTCTCCAACGCGTTCGTGGGCGGAATCAAACAAAAGCCCGCACGACGGGCTGAACTGACGCGAACGTCTACGAACAAGTCCGTCTGGCTGCAGCCCGGCTCTGCCGGAGGCTGGCCGTTCAGTGTCATATTTTGCAGTTTATTTCACGCCGGCTTCATTTTCCACGCCGGCTTTGTGGCGTATGCACTACACGTGGGCATTGTCACCCTCTCCATCCGGTGCAGTTGTACGCGTTGAGCCTGCCCGTGCAGAAACCGTCTGCACGTACAGAAAGTGACACTTTGACAGCAGGGCGAACCGGCGACTCGCTTCACATGTTGTTGTGGAAGCGTTCAGGGCAGCCGCAAGCATTTTAAGCATTTTGCATCGAGCATGTGCGCATCTGTGGCTTAATGAGATGCGGGAAAACACTGAAGAGGTTATGCGGGTTGCATAACAAATGAATTAAATAATTAAAAATGGATTAAAGAATGGGGCAGATTATGCAATCGGCGGAAACCCGGAGTCTGTGGCTTTGCAGCGCTGCACTTTGCTGCGGAGCGGCCGCCGCCAATTGGTTGGCGCGCACACTGGGTCTCTATGCCAGCCGTGAATGTAGGTCACATTAGTCCTGTGGGAGGGGGATCGAGGCGCACCACCGCCGCGGACTAGAAAGGCAGAATCAAACCCCACCAAAATAAATCCCCGCCATAACAAAGAGACGAGGCATGCACGCAGAAACTGACGCAAAGCGCGCTGGTTTGGAAACAAACAAACAAACAAAAAAAAGCCCCTGCAACCTAAATAAATATAATTTTACTCATCAAAACGTACAATTCTGAAAACACATTTTTTTAAAAGGAGGTTTAAGCCTATTGCATCAATAGGTGGGTTTCCATCAGCCTGTTTTTATGCGCATTTTTCGATTTGCGCATAAAAACGCCCGAATGGAAACACCGAAAATTTGAAAAAAAATCTCGAAATATCGCCAAAAAAAAAAGTTTCTAAGCGTGAGGGAGCTGGAAAGGCTGGCGTTTCTACAAATGGTAAATGTGAGTAAGTTCAATGGAAACAGATTTAGCGAATAAAGGATGCGATTTAGAAATCACGTGACTGCAACGTCACTCCGGCATCAAGTCCTCTGCAGCAGAGAGGCACAAAAAACACAAAGTATGTGAGGACTGATGAGGAAACTTCTACATTTCTTGACTTAGTTACATTTCCTCTTCGTTCGCCTTCCTTTCTGCTTGAGTTTGTTTACCGGCGCCTTTTAATTACATCATCACATTGCTCTGTCTTCTTCTGCTGTGGTAAATGACCCCTGACAGGAAATGAACTTACTCCTAATATTGGCGAAACAGCAGTGGATGGAAGCACACACCAATGGGCATTTTCCTTTGCCGAATTTCTAAAGATTCAGTACAAATTTGCTTTACATTTTTAAGGAAATCCAGCTGACGACGTGCTGCTGCTGCTGAGACAGCTGTGCTCACCGAGTTCTGATTGAACTCTTTACTTGAGAAAAACCTGCGAGTCAAGTTCTGGCTCGTGAGCATGGAGCGGTCTCCGCTCTGTCCTACTTTGTGGCCTCTTGACTTTTCCGGGGTTTCCTGGCACATGTAAGATGATAAAAGATGAGGGCCGTGCTTTGTTATTGTGCTGCGGTCTGGAGCCAGCACAGAGGCGAATTACAGCATTTAGTAGGCCACGGCTGCACATGTGACTGCTGCAACACATGGACTGAGTCACTCTGCTGTTTTTTTTTTTTCCCCTCCTCTTCAGAAAGGGGTTACATGGCAGTGTGTTCGTGGAACAAGGATCTAGCTCGGACAGGGCTCCGCCTTGCTGGCATGCTGCCAGGTTTTCGTATCCTGCCCTCCCCCTCTTTTTTGGCTTCTTTTTCTTGGAAAGATAAAGTCAGCCCCCAGACTTGGAATTTAAGCAGACCCCACCCATGACCCCCAACCTTGCACCACGCGCCATACATTGCATTCTTCCCAGGGGGTGCAACAGTTTCATCATTACCCCTTTTTTTCTCTGAAGCATGTGCCCCCTCCTCCTCCCCTTTTTTATTTTAGACCTGCTCCCATTTCCTGAAACACTCCACACTGAAACACGTGCAGAGGTTTGAACCCAGTCCACTGTTTCCAGAGCTCCCTGCCACATTTAGACTCTTGCAGCGGGGAGCGAGTGCAGCTCGGATTCTTTTGCTGTGCTATCATTCCACAAGTGCCACAGAGACCTAGTGATGACACGTGAAGAACCTATGATAAATTGGAAAGAGTAATCTAGGTCAGGCAAATGTGCGCAAAGAAGTGGGGCCGTGATCCGCTCGTAGGTCCGCTCTGCTCCATCAGATGTGCTCGTGTAGCCTGTGTGACCTGGAAAATGTAATTTATGCATGCAAATGAAACAGACACTTTTTAACTTGCTTTTTGACAGCAGTGATTTATTCGACGTCTTTTTTTGCCGCTGAGGCGTTCGGTATCTCCGGGAACGTAAATCGGCTGTAAATTGGGTCACAAATAGTGTGAATGAAAGAGATTTGCACGCTGAAGTGCGAAGCCAAGTCAAAACACACCGTGGATCAGTCTGCCGCTCATTCACATGGCTGAATACTGAGGGAGAGACAAACACCCAGCGAAGAGCTCCACCACTGTGAGTTAATTAAGCCGACTGTAGGAGAGAGATGAAATGTACGCACTTGATGACGTCAATCTCCCCTCTTTTGTTGAAGAACACTGTTTTCTCACCATCTGCTTTTGGCCATGTCAAGCCACTGCTTCATAGGAAGGAGAGAGAGTCAGATATGATTGGCTGCCCTTTCTGTTTTCCCCCTTTTGTTGCTACGGGTGACACATTCTTTCTATTGATGCAATACCAACATTGTCGCAATTGCCTCTGGTTCCCCCCCTACCCAGCTACAGTGTAATCTCATCTCCAGCCCTCTCTTTGTTTTAACTCTCCCTCATCGATTCCCTTCATTTCTTTGTCTCCGCTCCACTTGTTCTCACCTCCATCTATATTTAGACAATGCTCTAATTCTCTCCGCCTCCTTGTTTCTTTTCTGTCTTCACACCTCGTTTTGTCTGTTTTCCGATCTGTCCCCCGTCTCTCGCCGCATCACCTCTCCAGCACATCGGCTGACCTATATTTCAGCGAGCGGTACAGTGGAGGCAGTTAGACTCGTGTTTACAGAGCACGGTCGGTCGGTCCCCAGTTTCTGGGTCAGTGGGACATGCTGAGAAAAAAGTCTCTCCCTTCATTCTTCATTCTTTCTCTCTCGTGCCCGACAGCCACATGTCAAAGGCTCACGAGGACAACCGCACACCACCCAGTCAAGCCGAGGGGAAAAAAATCCAGACAGTTTAAAAACAAAAACAGTGTGAATGTTTGATTAGATTTGATTCTTTAGAGATTTTTTTTTAAAATGTCTGCCATTGTTTGCATTTTAAAAGTAAAAACACTCCATTTCTGGGCTCTAATCCATATTCCTCGCAAGGGTACGCCTGTCGTTACACAATGGTGTCAGATTGTAGGAAGAGCAGCCTGTAACCTGCACAGACACCTCGCCCGATTATGAGATTACAGGTTCAGACGGTGTAATAGTGTAACCTCGGAGTACAGATGCTGACTAACACACATTTTCTGCAGCTGGTAATATGGATGAGGTCTACTCTGTTATTACAGATTTAAATATGAAACACCGACACATGTCACCACTTTCTCACCTTTATGACTTGAGTCACCTTTCTGCTCTGATTGTGTCGGTTATTGGTGATCAAATGTCAGAGGGTTGTTTGTTTGTTGAAGTCATACAGAGGCACAATAACTGGGGAATGCAACAGTTTGTGTCTGAAACATTAATTACATTTATTTGGGTCTTTGCTAGAGGTAAAGTTAAGTAATCATCAAAGTCACTACGGTTTTCCCCTGCACGGAACTAGAGCTGCAACGATTAATTGAATAACTGATCGATAGAAAATTAATCGTCAACTATTTTAATAATCCTTTTTTTTTTCTCAGGCATTTTTCAAATAGAGAAGTAAAAAGAATTGCTGGTTTAGTGTCTTAAATGTGAGGATTTGCTGCGTTTCTGTGTCATTCATGATCATAAATGAGGAGTCTTTGTGTTTTTGGCTGCTGTTTTGGACAAAAGAAGAAATCTGAGGACGTCACATTGGGCTCTGGGAAATTGAGATGAGCATTTTCAGCACTTTTTTGACATTTCATGGAATAAAAGATTAATCGATTAATCGTAAAAATAATCGGCAGATTAATCGATAATGAAAATAATCGTTAGTTGTGGCCCTAATTGTAGTTGATGGGATGTTTCAGTCTGGGGGGTGAGACTGGATGATTAACGTTGCTTTCCCCTGAGCTGTGCCTTTGACATGGCTAAAAATAGAAGACTGCACTTGAGATAAATTTTCTTTTAAAGTCATTGGTGTCATAGTTGCAGCAGATTTGCACGTTTTCAGCTCCCTTTTGTATTTGAGCTCTGAGTCACTTATTTCTAGAGTTCTGAGACTTTCCAACCGCCCTCGTGTTTCACCCGAATGTGTTATTCCCGCCCGTGTCCCGCTCCAGCCTCGTTTCTTTCCAGGGGCCCTTGACCTATATTTATCAGTGCTCCACCTCCCAGCTGCCCCCACACCTCCAAATCTCTGGCCTTAGTCTCAGCCTCTTTATCCTCGACCTGCACTGGCTGCTGCCTTTGTCTGCCTTATCGGCTCACTCTGCATCATTGATTTGGCATTGAGTTGTTTTGGCGAAGAATGCTGCCACATTCCTCTGCGGATGAACGCATGGGGGGTAGTGGTGTTTCAGCAGTATTTGTGGATGGGGTTTCTCATTGGAAAAGGGGTTGGCTCCCTCATAAAGGGGGTTTTCTTTGAGTATAATGTTCTAAAAGGGATCCTGGGAACCCCATCGGCCCTGCATCTGACTCACCCTTTGCTCAGTCAGGCCCGGAATCTCATCTGGCAAACAAAAAGAACTAATCCTTAAATAGTCCAGTTTTGTGCATTCAGCATGTGTCAGACTGACGCAATGTTACACTATTTCATGTCTGCACTCGCCTCAGTTGCCATATATGCCATTTCTAATTACAAGTCTTTTATTTTAGCCTTCAGAGGCCAAAAAAATGTGAGCTTAGATATGTTTAAAGCATTAGAAGAACGCTTTTATAACTGCTGGCTGACAAGATGAAACAGGACCATCAGCCTTGCAGTGAACTCAATGCCCTCATTACATCTTAAAAGTCAACATCAACACACCAGGCCAAAGGTCAGGGGTCACAGGCTGCAGACGGAGCAGTTCAATAGCAGGGTCAAAAGGTCAGACAGGGAAGTCTAGTAACCATTTGTTGGTTGCTATGGGTGACACCGTTACTTAAAGTCAGACGTGCAAAAATGGCAAAAGAAAGCTTGTCGCAAGTAGAAATGTCTCTCCGATCACTAAAGGATAGCAGCATTCACAGAAATGACAAAAAAATGCATTAAAATAAATAATTTTAGGTCTTATGTAATAAGCACCAGCAGTCCACCGGATTAACATGTCTTTTTTGTCTGTTTTCATCCCTGCAGCCTTTTCATCTTGCAGTCAACTGCAGAGAGAAGAAAGACAGACAGAGGGAGCGAGAGCGAGACTCCCTAAGAGACTGACACGCTGAGGTAGACAGGCCGACCTACATCCTGCTGTGTGTGGAGATCTAGGACACGTCTCTGCCAGCAAAGCTCAGTGTGCCATTCTTATGCTTAAGTTTTAACAACCAACAGCAGGAAAGCAAGAATTTTAAAAAAAGGAATTTCCTCATCCACTCAACTTTAAGGACATCTGTGCTTTTTCAAGACTGATCTGATCCGTCGAGGGTCTGTGAAACTTTGAGTCTGGACACTGAACCAAAAACCCTTCAAGTGGATAAATGAGGGTTGCTAATGCTGAGCTCCAGCTGTTCTTTATCTTTCTGGCTAAGTTGGACACTTGAGTCCCCTCCTGTCATAACTACACTGAAGCTGCAATAAACAGACGAAGAACTTTGGGAGAAAACCTTCAAAGGTCATTTTTGTCACCAACCCCTCCTTTCCCTGACCTCTGACCTGGTTCTTCCCCAGTCGCCCAAGAAACATTTCAAACTGGCTGTCACCAGACAAGAATGGAAAATCTGACTTCAGCTCTCAAAACATTAAACAACAACTCAGGGAATAACCTAAACTGCCTTGAGGCCTTCAATGGTTTTGAAGAGTCTCCGTCTTTGCAAGGAAGTCCAGCTCGCTTGGGGCGTCTCATCAAGGCCAAACCCAACATGACCTGCAGGCGAAAGCGAGAGTTCATTTCGGATGAGAAAAAAGATGCCTCCTACTGGGAGAAACGCCGCAAAAACAACGAGGCCGCCAAGCGCTCCCGGGAGAAGCGACGTCTCAATGATATGGTTTTGGAGAACCGTGTCATTGCACTAAATGATGAGAATGTGAGGCTGAAGACGGAGCTGCTCCAGCTAAAGCTGCGTTTTGGCCTTATAAGCACTGCTTCTTATATTGAAAAGAGCCAGCAGATTGGCGGAGGCAACAACACAGGGAATGGAGGCTCATCCTCTTCCTCTGCTCAGTACTACTCCAGCGGTTACTCCAGTGGTTCTCAGGTGATGATGAACTCTGATTCCTCAGAAACAGAGCAGTCAGGACGCAGTGAGGGCCACAGGCAGCTGGTGAAATACTCCCCACGTGGCTCCCTCTCCGACATGTCCGACGGCTCCTCCAGGGACAGCCCAGAGCCAATTCCTTTTGAGATCAAACAGGAAGGTGACAGGCTGGAGATGGACATTGCCAATGGCACCACCACCCAGATTATGTTCAACATCCACCGTGGTCTGGCCTCAGTGCCCACTCACCACCAGATCCAGCAGCATTCTCAGGAGTTGGAGGCTGTGTATCACAGCCAACAGCAGCAGCAGCAGCACCTTCACCAACAACAACAACCCCATCAAGAGCCTGTAACCCCTATCAACACTGTCAGCCAGCCTGCCCCTCACCCACCAGCTGCCCAGAGAAGTGTCATTCTGTATGGCTCCAGCAGTGCCTCCTATCCTGTGGACACCCTGACAAGGCCCCAGGACATTGATCTACAGGCAGTCCAGAAGCAGAGCAGCGCCAGCAGTCGGCTGTCCCAGTCCATTACAGAGAGTTCCACAGAAACACTGGCTGAGGTGACAAAACAGCTGGAGAGGAAGACATTAGACTCCCCGCCGTATGAGCTTTCAGACAGCCGTAATGAGGCCGGAGAGAGACAGGTGTACAGAGTTTGCCAACTTCCAAAGCAACACCTGCAACAGGAGCACCAGCAAGAGAGAGATTCTTCTGCAGAACTCCTACACAAGCAAGTAGAGGGTGTCAACCACTCCCACCTGTACCACCATCTCCAGCAGCCTCATCACTCATACCTCAGTGCCCAAGACGAGGAGCCGCCTGTGCTTACATATGAGGGCGGGCCTGGGAGCGAGCCTTACTACCGCGGCCAAATGAATTCCTCTAACAAGGACACCTCATCCAGTGATGGAGATCCCCGCAGCTCTGACAAAGAGGCTTCCTTAGAGGACGATGAGTCCCCACCCTCCTCCTGCTCAGATGTGGGCAACTACCACAGCCAACATCTAACCAGCATCCAGCAGCCTGACTCACCTCCGCCCTCCTCCCAGGCCTGCTCTCAGGCCCAGGGCCGGGAGCCTCAGGGGGAGGTGAGGGGCACCGCATTGCCTCACAAACTCAGACTCAAACACCGGGCAATGAGCACAGGGAGCAACGGCAACAGCTCTGGCCAGGAATCTCCAACAACCCCTCCCTCTGCCACGCCGCCTCCCCTGCCCCAGCATCCCTACTTGTCCCTCATGCCGCAGCAGAACTTTAAGCAAGAGAGCGCAGGTGGAGCCTGTAAACAGGTGGCCTCAGGGGAGGGGGCCAGGAGGGAGAGTGGGAAAAAGGAGAATGGTGGACGACGAAACAAGAGGCGTGATTAGAACTTATCACAACCTAAAATGAAAAGACTTTTCTCCTCTAAGAACTACCCTGCCATCATGCCTTTGCCCTATAATCAAATCCCCTCCTCAAGCCCTTGGGACAGGAACCTGGGTTTTTCTACTCCCCTATACCTGAAAAAGGCTGGACTCTTGTAGAGCTGTATCATATTGTATATATTGTACAGATTTGTCATTTCTTACATCCTTTACATTACAGAAGCACTTTTGTTTATGTGATGAGAGGAGGAATGGAACTGTCTGCTTTTCTACTTTTGTCATCCAACAATATACAGCAGTGCATCAGAATACATCGACATTTAGGTCACTCACAAACAGGAATGTAGGAAAAGGAAACATTTTGAGCTTTATCAGTACTATGAATTTGGTACATATCTGACTGTAGACAAACATACACATGTATGGCTTTCTGCCTTAATTAAAATCAAATGCAAATGTACACTGGGGACATTCCCTCAACCAAAGAAGCATCCGCACTACAAATATTAAGTTCCATGCCTCTTCCCAGACCCTACCTCTACCAACCCATACTCTCCCTAACCATCTCCATTATTTCACAAAAGATTGCCATCACCTTTATTTTTTAAGCACTTAGTTTGTATATTACTGTGATATATGAATATATGTATCTATTATAAATATATATTTTACAAAGAAATTTGAATACAAATTCAACAAAAATGCGACAAAAACCTGCAATGGTAAAAGAGGGTTTCGAAAGTGACCATCCTATTATGAATCTCAAATTACTGTACAGCCACATTGTCCACTGTTGCTGCAGGACCCATTGGAAATAAAACGCCTCTCTCTCTTGATTGTTAAGCTTTAGCATTAATAATTTGTTAATGCCCTGTTTACACAGAAATGGCCGTCCAGTTTGGAGCGCCAACAGCACTGAATGGAGAACATGTTTCCTGAGGCAAGGGCCTCATTAAAATGTTTGAATTTCTGAACCTTTAACCAGCCTTTAAATATTCGGTGGAATTCACCAGCTGCAGGCTATGAGCCTTTCTTTCATTTGAGCTTTATCAACCATATCTTGTTGTTGTCACCATTCACTGGCCCAATGTATTTATTTCCCTCTTTTCCATTTGCCCATCACTGTAGAAAAGCCCACAGGAACATAGACGGCGAATGTGTACAGACCTTTTTAAATACAAACTGCAGCCTTGAGTTTGAACTGTAATGCAGGCATGGGATGCTTAGGGGCAAAAGAAAGAGGTCACATTCATGCAAACACACTACAGTGCACTGAGTTCTGAACAAGTTCTTCTTGTGTAACCTAAAAGATCCCCCCATAGTAACATTCAAGACATGTAGTAAGACTTTGCAGTGTGACCATGCACCCACATAATTGAGTAACTGTGAAACTAAAGCAAATTTTTCCAACAATAATCTGAGCTTCAGATGAGAGCAGAAAAGAACGTCCCTTGTTTCCCATGTGCCTCCATTATTCTTTCAGGGGTTGTTTGTCCCTTTCTCATGGTAGTTCTGCTATTGCACAGTGAGGAATTGCCTGCACTGGATCCTAGTTTAACAAGTCTATGTACCACGTTTGGCTTTTTGGTGCTTGTGTATAAATGTAAAGCTCCCCCTCCCCTGAACAACACTGTAATGTTTATTTCATTGGTTTTATATCTTTTATTTTTGCGTCAAGGTGTTGTTCTGTTTTCCTCTATACTGTGTCTTTTTCCCTATTGACTGTGATGACATGTATTTGCCTCATTCCTCCTCCCCCCTCCCCCTTTCTTTCAGTGTGTATTAATCAGTAATGTTTGTGGTTTTGCTGATGGTTTTATGAAAAAGAGGACAAAAAAAGAAACAGCTAAAGATAGTGCGGTGTTTAGAGATGGGTGGTGGTTGGTCTGGTTGGTCATTACCATCGCTTCCTTTTGACATGAATATGTATGTAAAGACACTAAAGTTCATTGTGGAAGATGGGAGCATTTCAAGATTGAAAAATAAAATGAAAAGAATGTTGACCTTATCAACATATCATGCAAAGAGCCTGTTTTTCTCCATTCTTTCACCATTGTTTATGTGGTTAAGGGGAATTACACCTGTTTGTAGTTTACACACACTTACTACTGAATTAAAAATCCACTTCCTGTCTACAATCTGTCTTATGTCAGGCTCAGACTACATGACATCAGCACGATAACAGCCCAACCTGGAAGACGCAGAATGGCCAGTGGACTCAAAAAGGATCAATGAACATCTGGCGCAACAATTGTTTGTTTTAACTATCATAGCTTGTTATAATGGACGACAAATGACGCCGTATCTAGGACGCATCACGACATCCTAACACAAAGACTAGCTTGTTTGATTTTTTTGTAGGGCTGTCAGCATTAACATGTTTATTGTGATCGATAAGAAGGCTGCGATTCCAGTGTTTGAGCTAAGCTAGTGGGTGGGCTAGCACCGCCCGTCTCTTCCTTGTTGCTGCACCAGACTTTCGCAAGAGACGTATTCCAGTTGACATTTGAGTCCTAATTAAGATACACTAAGAATTACTTCACATTGTTAAGGACTTAAAATCTGCTGTTAAATGCAAAATAATAGATTTTTAAAATGCGATTAAAAGTGTGATTAATCACAGCTATTGAAATTCTGCGATGAATCACTGTTTAAGAAAAGAACAATTGACAGTCCTAATTTTGTGTGTACCTCCCATGACAGCTTGCCAGTGGAAGTAGCAGTCAGTGGCGTGGCGTCCTTGCCAATGACGTCACCACGTCATGAACTGCAAACACGGCAAGAATTTATGACTCTATAATCACCTAATCTGACACAGTGAACATTTTAACAGACAAAAATATCTTGTAATGTGACCCAGCATAGTACATGTTGGGTTTGAGTAACATTGCCTTGCTGTAAATGAACATTTACATTAGCTGATACAGGAAATGTACGGAAATTATTTCATACATGGCAAACTTTCTAAATAACGACACTGACTTTTTAATCATTAATCTGCCAGTAGGGTAACAAGTATTTTTAAGTGTAAAGGCTCAAGTCCAAGTGAAGTAATCAGTCTTTTCTTGCAAATCAACATTCCAAGACAAGTTGTAGGTCTTCGCATACTTATTCAAGTTGAGTGACAAGAGTCCCTGTCAAACAGAATAAATGAGGAAAACAGAATTGTAAACATACATTGTTTTAATCTTTTACATTCCTGGAGAAGAAAAACATGTCGTTCTTTCCTGTAAGATTGAGGTTTTTTTGCGCTTCAGACCTTTTTGACTCTGTAGAAAAACTTAGGATGTAGGCAAGACGAAGCTTGACAGGCACACCCTGCTGTTTCCATTCTGCAGAGCCAGCCTTGTATAGAGCTCACCATTCCCAAGAGGCAACGCTCTCTTTTTGGCATCAGAGGCTAATCTGCACTGAGAGGGGGCTTCACAGTGACACACTTTGCCCGCTGCTTGCCAGCAAACTCCCTGGCAAGCTCATCTGATGTAACACTGGCCTACTTCTACTAATAGACATGAGCTTAATGCTGGGAATGCACCGATATGACTTTTTCAGTCCTGATGCGGATACCTGGACTTCAGATATTTCCAAATACAACGTATAGATATTGTTGTATGATTACAAGCTTTATTATCTGCTGGATTCGCCCTGCGTGGAAGAGACTGGGATCATTCCTCTATGTGCACACTCACAAAAGTGGCTCTTCTAAGTTTGTAAAACAAAATGCAAACAGCTGAATCACTATCAGACTGCTCAGTAACGATGTCAGTGCATGAAAATTACAAATAGCCTGATTATCGGCTGGCAGATTAAAATAAACATGCCCACACATGGGTATGGGAAACCATTCTGGAACCGCCTTAATTTTGAAATAAATAATGAGCAGTATGCTTCTTTTTTCATTGCAGACAGCTACAAAAAGTTGCAAAAGTGCACTGTGGAACTATTTCGCACAACCTGCACCAGGAAAGATGGTGTTCAACACATGCCAAGAGAGAGTCAGTTGGGGAGCAGCAAATATTTTATGCACTTTCTAGAAAAGAAATTCATGTTATAAAGAAACATTCCATCAAATATGAGTTGATTTAAAGGCAGCCTTGTGTTTTGGTACATCATTTTTATCTACTGCAACTAAATGTCGGCCATAAGTTTCAATAATCGGCATCCTTGACTTATCAAATTACCGGCAGAAATCTTCATAAAGTATACACTTGAGCTGCAATTAATCGAATAATTCGACTGATAGAAAATTGAACGCCAACTACTTTGATAATGAATTAATTGTTTCAGTCATTTTTCAAATAAAAAAGTAAAAAGAACTGCTGGTTTAGCCTCTTAAATGTGAGAATTTGCTGTTTTTTTGTGTCATTTAAGATCATAAATAAGGAGTTTTTGTGTTTTGAGCTGTCTGGATAAAAAGTGATTTGAAGACATCACATCGGGCTCTGGGAAAATGACATGAGCCTTATTCACATTTTTTTGACATTTCATGGAATAAATGATTAAATGATTAAGTGACTAATCATGAAGATAATTGGTGGATTGATCAATAATGAAAATGATCTTTAGTTACAGTCTTAATACACACGTTATAGTGTCTGCACGTGAAACTCATGTTCAAACCTCTATGGTGTCTAATCACTTGACATTTAAAGTGAAAATGAACAACTTTTTCGGTTTAACTTTGTCATTATGATGTATAACCTGATTAAAGAGCGTAATCCTGGTTGAAAAATGACACCGTTTGCGGCTAAACTGGTCTTCGATAAGTCCTGTTTTTACCAGGAGATTTTCTTTGCCACCAGGACGAGGGTTTGGCGAGAATATGAAAAATCAGCGACAATCTCTGTACTCTCTGTCCCGATTGGCCGGTCTACACTGAGCTTCTCTGTGACAGGTGACGTCGGTAAAAGCTGATTGGCTCACCATGGCTTGACTCGCCTCTGCCAGCAACAGAGTGTCTGCAGCCACACGAGCCGGAGCAAACGGCTGCAGCGGATTTGCTTCCCAACGAGTCTCATGCTACAGCTAACGTTAGCTCGCTAGCTTGTATGCAGAAGTTATCAACTGCAACTTTAAGTGGCAATTTACAGAACGCTGCGGCATACAAGCTAAAAATGAAGAGAACTGCTCTTGCTGCTCTAAAATGATCTCACTCAGCAGCGAGATACTTGCCCCAAAAGTCAAAGGTTCACTTTTGTTGCAACAACTTGAACGGGCGCGCCCCCCTTCCTCTGAAATCCAGAATATTTATAGCAGAGGAGGAACACAGAGTGCAGCATGCTTCAAACTGAGCAGCACATATCTGACCTGCACAAAGCCAGGGCAGAGACAGTCTGAGCCCCTGACTGACGCTGCCAGCTCAACTGTCCCGCCAACCTCCTGCCTCAGTCCCACTGCATTCTTTGTGCTGACACAGAAAAGGCTGCTGTGTTATCAAAGTTCAGCATCACACACTATATGGTAACATATGCTAGGAGTATATCATATATTAATGAACTGACATCTTGTCTTCCTGATTAAATATAGAAATTTAACACAATACATGTGCATTCCGATGTAAAATCATATTACGTGAAATTGTTATGTTGCTATTACACAACAGGCCCCTTAAAATGGGTTACTGTCTCATAAGCACATGCAGTACATCTTAAATAATCCATTTTTCTCTGTCTCCCAACCTCTTATGAAGCAAATTGGGGTCATGTTCATAACAACATAAAGGGCAAAGGGGGGAGGAGGGCGGGGGGAGGATACGGAAGGGGAGGGAAGTTAAACCAGTGCGCTAATTTGATCTTAGCCTGCAAACAAAGCACCTCTTTGAGGCCGACACATCAATGCCCTTCACAACGCTCTCAGTCACACAAGCAAACGCACGCACAAACAAAAACACATGCACATTCCCTCACACAAACATATGCAAAAACTACTTTAAAAACAACACACACACACACACTGACACCCATCCACAACTATGGCTTCCGGGGGGGGGGGGGCTAGTAAATGTGGATTCTAAACAATAGCCACCCTACACAGCACCCATGGGATCGTACGAAGGTGACACTCCCTGCAGCATTTTGCTGCGTCTCCCATTTTCCTGATTTGACTTGAATGGCTGCTGCACTGGAGCCTGCATAAACAGGTCAGGAAGGAAAGTAGGTCAGTGTGCGCGGGAAGGGAGGAGAGAGGAAACGGAGAAGTGAAGAGAGGGAGAGCGCTGGTGGATGGATCGATGAAGGTTACGGCTCCATCCGTGTCACTCTTGTTTGTCCCTGGCAGCAGAGATGCTCCTGGCAAACAGAGCAGAAACGAGGCTCTCGTGTTACCTGGTTCCTCTTTGCAGCCTGGGGAAAGTTTAGGTTAGTGGAGCAGAAAAGGGGAGGGAGAGGTGGAGAGTGAGGGGGAGGATGAGAGGGAGGGAGCAGGGGGGAGACCCCATAACTGCAAAGATCCCGTTTGTTTTCATGATGACACACTAGAAGTTTCTGACAGATTTCTGGGGCGAAATAACAATGTTGTAACCGGATCATTTCTTGTTATAACATGATAATATATCAGACCAATATACTTATCACATTATAATATACCATTTACATTGTTAAGTCATGAAACTTAACACTTTATTCCAAGTTAATTTCTTGTTGTAATCTTTACACATTATACCCTGATAATTTTTTGTTATAACAATAACTTATCACATTATAACATGATAAGTATAATGGTATTACAGACACTACCATGTTATAACCTGATACATTTATTATTTTAACAATATATAATCACATTATAACAAGAAATTATCACATTATCATTATAACATGATAAGTATCGTGTTTTAACAATGTAAATAGTATATTGTTATAACAGTAAAAGTTTCATGTTATAGGGTGATAATTTCATTGTTATAACAATAAACATATCCTGTTAAAACGTGACAGACATTCTTTTTTATTTTTTGTCAAGGCAGCAATACGCTCCCGTACAGGACAGATTCAGGTAAAATGACCCCTGAATTCTCTTTATCTAAATCCAGCTGTTACCACGTGAGTCACATCTGTCATTAAATATGGCAGCAGGTGAGACGGCAGATCTGCCAACTTAAGTTTAAAACATTTTCAATCAATGATCCCTTTGACCTGCACCTGTGACCCTTAATCTAGAGCCATAAGGCAAACACACCTGTGCACGCAAACTTGCATTACATGTACACATGCAAACATACAGAGTACATATGTGCACAATGTGAAGTGATGAAGCACAGTTTCACTGCAACAATGTTGACACGGCCTACTTCTGTATCATCACCGTCTGACACTGGAAGATCTCAACACAAGGTCTGCTGAATATAAAACATGGTCACTTAAACATTATTACTGCATTACAGAACAAAGGGTTTAAAAAAGAAAAAGCGTCCATGAAAATATAATGCAGGATTCGAAAGGAACAGCAAATGATAAAGTGAAGATCAAAAAGCTTTTCTGCTTACATAACTAGTTTATAGCTTGAAGCGATACACATCACATCCCTTGTGCATCCCAGGAGCTCACAGGCAGAGGGAGTGCTGTCTGATCAGAGGCAGAAACATGAAGAGATACAATTGCCACGATAAGTTAGTTTTGGAATTTTATATTTTTACACATTTTATTCTCACCACAAATGTGAATTTTATCTCTTTTTTTTTTTCTTTTGGGTTATGTGCAATGTTTTTAAACCAGCATCTTAATGTAATGTTTTGTAAATCATATGCAGCACCTGTTTCACCGCTGGGTACCAAAGCTTTGTTTTGGTGTTAATGGTTGTATTATGTGCCCGTTTCTTTTTGTTATTTGCCTTCCCCTCAAGTTCCAGACAAGAAGATAGATCCCATTGTTTCAACGGTGTGTGCAGGAACAAGGGAGGTGCAATTTTAGAATCAAATACACACCAAAAGTAAACTGCAGGGTGCATGGGCAAAACACCACAGATGTGCTTATGAGTAGGTTAACAAAACAAAACATCTCTTTAAAAAAAAAAAAAAAAAAAAGATTACATAAAGTGATAATCTGAGTCTAAAAATAACAATGTGGTAAATGAACAAGTCACAACAAGCACACAGGACTGTTTAGAGTTGTTGGAAAGTTTATCTGATGACTTTAGGTGGAGGCAGGCT
>JAQLOL010000009.1:21117266-21131162 GCA_029783665.1 Naso thynnoides | reverse complement strand
GCGGGCCGCTCTGACACTTCTGACCGCCTGTGAGTGCTTTGGGACGGGGGAGGTGCTCACGGCAGCCGCCGCTGCTCGCTGAAGACGGCATACGTGCTTTTCACGGAAACTGGGACCAGAAAAAGTTGCTAGATTTGTCGCTAATCGCTTTTCACAATAAAAATCTCCAAGAGGATTTGGAAAGTCGCCAGATTTAGCGAGAAAGTCACCAAGTTGGGAACACTGCCTGGGTGACCAAAGAAACGCCACAACAATGAATTCGTATTTCTGAATAAAACTTTTGCTATTTAATTTAAATAATGAATTTGTGAGCAACATGTGCCTTTCAAGACATTTTATTAACAGTTGCAAGGAAAAAAAAAAATTTTTTAGATTCCTCAGAATTTTGCGGTTGAGGTTTTTAAGGGGTCTGACCCCCGAGACCCCACTTTGCCTTCAAATATCGCAAATTTTACACTTAGGTACTGTACATCGGATAGTGTGTGCTGTGCTCGCTACACAAACGAATGTTGCAGAGTGTGATTCTGTTATTGTGTTGACATAATATGAACATCCAGGTTACAAAGTCCTTCGCAAAAAAAAGGGGAAGAAAGCATTAGAAGATTAAAAAAGGCAACTATTGTGTTTGCATGCTAACGCACTAATTACGAGTATTGTGCTAACATGCTAACTTGCTAGTTACAAATAGCGCACTTGTCTCGCAGTACATGTTGGCAGACTGCCTGCACATGTGCGGAACAGATTGAGTACTGACAGCAATAACCAATCATAATGCGTGACCATCATACAGCCAATCATAATGCATCACGTCTTCTGGATTCTGAGCCGATCTGGCAGGCCGAGCACATCTGGCACTGCGGAGAAGAGTTTAGCGATATCAAGGCAGAGCAGGGCCGGTTCTTGGGCAGGCATGCCGAACAAGTCATTTCACAATCTTACACAACTGCCCTTTTACTTGTATGTTCAAAAGCTTCTTAGTATATGTAGTTTTACTAGTTTTTATGAGATCCCCTCACTTGTCCTTGTATTACATTAACTTGTATATGAGAGCATTTCAGTTATGAGCATTCTTCGCTGGTATGTTCATGTGTGTTTATGTTTGAAAGCCTTTCAGTAGCTTTTTTTAAACAGCTTTTATGAATGAGAGCAAACTTTTTTTTTTTATTGCTGTGTTTATTTGTGTTCAAGTGTATCAGTCATGTATGTAAACGTGTGTGGTTTTCTGTGTAGTAAGTGAATGGTCTCATAAGAGTATGTGAAAGTAAATAAACTGGTAGCTCTGAATAGTGTCTCTGTAGGCCCCTCGTATCTCTTAACCTTTTGTAAATAAAAGTATGCAAATAGGACATCCGGGAAGTGTCCCACATTGTTGAGTGGACCATAGTGTTCAAGTACAAGAGTGCTCCCCTGAGGAGCACATATTATATTTGGAGGTCAAGAGGAAATTGCAGCAGGTGACTGGTTGAATGCTTCAGAAATGGGAATGATTACAAATCAAACTGTTTGACATTTCAAGGAGAGTAGAAGGAACAAAGACAGATAGATTCTTCCAACAATGTTATTGTTTTATTTTTGTGTTTTTGTGCCAACAAAGAGGGACTTCACACCAGGGGATGCAGCTGTTTGTATACAAATGTGACAAATTACTCCTATTGTACTCACATCAGCAAAACCAAGAAGCTTTTCATACCAGTTATGTTACGGGAAAGAATCCATTGCAGGGTTATATTTGCCAAAAATACGGAGTAGTCAACTTTTAGAGCATTTTAACTAAGCAGGCATTCAGGTTGATGTTGAAGCCGTCACATACTCATCTAAAGGCCTTTTATAAAATCCTAATTCAGTCTGAAACATGGAGAAAACATTTTCAAAAAACTCACGTAATGTTAGCTTTGTTAGCTAGCTAGCCTTCGCTGACAAAAGTTGTCATTTGAGTTGACAAAATCAAAGATAACTGGCTTGAATTGATTAGCTACTTCTGTCAATCAAATCAAAAACCTGCTGTTTGGATCATTACAAAAAACTGAATTTGTAAATGGTTATCATAAACGTGACATCGACTGGACTGAGAGGCTACAAACTTTCAGTGAACAGATAGTTTCAAAAAGCCACTGGTGGAGCCGCACATTGATGCACCTGTATTAGCATTGCATATGTTCCAGCTAATGGGCCTCAAGTAAGGTGAAATGAAAATGTTATTGTAAAGTTTCAACTGTTACAGGAAGTGAAATCACCAGAGATGTTCACAAACTACTTTTTCCTTCGCAATACCGATTCTGATACCCAAAGTTGGTTAGCGGCTGATGCCAAGTACTGATCCGAAACCAGCGCATAAAAATAACAGTAGTTAGTAAAATAAAAAGATTTAAATAGAAAACTAAAATACTATAAAACAGTGGTGCAACAGCAAACTTGAAAACTAAAATCTAGGAAAGTCCAATTCCTTACACTACACTAACTAAGCTAACTGGGAAGTAGCGGGGTTCAGTTTTGTGGCTAGCAAATCACGCGGTATCAGATCATTACACAGGCCGGCATACTGTCGGATACCAGTACAAGCATTTCGGCAGTATCCGAGGCATTTTCCGACTCTGGTATCAGTACCGGAACAACTCTAGATAGCACAGATAGCAGCATGCTGTGTCAGGTCGATGTGATGCAACATCTGGTCTCAATCGAGGCCACAGGCAGGAGAGACCGTTACCCTCTAACTGGCAACTTTGTGAATGAAGCCTTTATAAGAGGTTTTGGACACGACTCTGTGAACCAAAAACAGCCAGTGCAAGCCACAGCCTGACATTTAAATTATACTTTTTGGCCACGAACAAGTCAAGCTGCTGCACATTCACAAACGTTTAGACAGGTGAGTGAGTGTGGCTTGAAAACACAAGAGGGTTTATTTACCAAAGAACTTTCCATCCTTGCATCACCTCTGTAAAAGTCACAAAATCAGCACCGGATGCTGCTGTTTTGCTTTGAATGTTACCATATAAACATGTTTCCTTTTTACTAAAATGGCTCTTAAACCCTCCTGATGATTGCATTGACGCACCAGCCTTCTTCTTGTCTTTTCACACCCCTGTGTTTCTGCTGTTTCAGCAGAGACTGAATGTTAAATTTTAACTTTCCAAATATTTTACCATCTGACATCGCCTAATAAAATATCAACTGTGAGATCCTTCAAAATAAATCATGTTACTTAATGTGAAACTAGACAACTTTTGGGGCTTAACTTTGTCATTATGATGTGTAATCTGGTTAAACAGTGTAATAGTGGTTGAAAAATGACACCACTTGCTGCTTAATTAGTCTCACTGTTTTTACAGTGATGTTTTCTTTGCCACTGGGACGAGGGTTTTCTCAGAAAAATGAAAAATCAGCGACGCTCTCTGTACTCTGTCCTAATGTCTATCTGTCTGCCAGAGTGTCTGTCTGCAGCCACACCGTCCGTCGGCTCGAGCTCGAGCTGAGACGGACCAGTTTACTCTGCTGCAACTTTCCCTGCAACTGTTTGGTCTCAGTTCAAACTGGACTTAAAAGAGAGAGAGACAACAAACGGAATAAAGTGCAAGCCAGAGCAAAAACAGCTGCAGAGGATTTGCTTCCCAACGAGTCTCATGCTACAGCTAACATTAGCTCGCTGGCTCTTTGCAGAAGTTATCTGCTGCAACTTCAAGCATTTTTCATAAAAGTGTAATTTTGCAGAAAATGTAATGGGTGGGGCTTATAGGTTAAAAGGTGTTTGGATTTAGGAACTGTACGTATGTGCAAAATTTCATGACCCTCAGTCAAACAGGGCATGAGATGTGCCTGTTCAAATGTGCATTTTCAACACTTTGCTCTAGCGCCCCCTTTTGGCTGATCAGCGTAAGATTCGCATCACGGCCTCCTGCTATGACCCTCTACCATTCGCTACAAAAAACGTAGCGAATGGTAGAGTTTTCATTGCAGTTTTCATTGGCTCACAGTGGCTGTTTGTTTTTTCCCCCCTTTTTTTATTTTCAAACTTTTGCCGAGATGGAATTGTAGATGTTGGTCTCTACATTTTGTGGACCGAGTTTCGTGCAGATCAGTCAAGTCAAGTCAAAGTTCGTTTCTAAAGCTCACTGTAAAACAACCTCAGTTGACAGCAGGCGTATTTGGTGTTGAATAAAACCAGATTTTAAGTTATTTGATGGCATTTAAGAGACATTTTTGATGGTTATTTTTAATCACTCAGTCTTGACTAATGTTCTGTTGGTTTCTCTTTCTGTGAAAGCGCTTTGAAATGTCTGTATGTGATTAAGCGCTTTACAAATAAAGATTGATTGATTCTATGCAGCTAATTAAACACTTTTGACGGAATTTGGGGCTGCAAACTACATGTTCAATGACATGATGGAGTTTCTGAAGTTTGTTTTGTCCTAGAACACTGTTCATCAGTGATGGACGTTAGTGAAACTATGACATCAACTATAAAGCAGACCGACATGCAACTTGAATAGACAATCATTTATTATCTAATCTCACGTTCCCCTAAACAATAATACATTAATAGCTTTTGCAACTTATAGCTTCACTTCAGACCAAAGAAAAATACTGCAGATACATTCATGAGCACACGTACATTCATGTCACAGCACTAAATTGGACACGCACACAGAGTGTTCTTCACATCTTCACGCTGAGGTAAAAGCACAGCCTCTTCTTTTGCTCTCTTCTTTGAGCATTTACACATTACTCACTGACTGTTACAGCCGCGTTTCCACCGAGCTGTTCAGCTCGCTTTGGTACGGCACCAGGATGCTCTGCCTCTTATTTCTCAGCAGAAATTCATGCACATTTTTATAAAATTTTTAAAGATCCAATCGTTACCAAAGCGAATGTCATCATGACAGAAAGACAAACGCAAATGAATTAATGTTGACATTCAGACATTTCACTCCCGTACGTGTGACAAATAAATCCTCCTCAAACCTCCTCAAGTTTTCATTTTTGACATTTAAGGTGGACTGATTAATTCACGGCTTAACTCACCAGTAACACTGAAATTATGGCAGAGAGTCAACATGGAAAGGCAGTAAAGCATCCTGTGGTTTTTGTTTCATGTTTCAAAGTGCTACGGAGACATCACAGCCGGCGTTTCACTTCAGCCGACTGCAGTGTGTGTAGCTCCGTCCTCTTGGGACCCTTTGGGACCACTTGGTACCCCGATGAAAGGGTGACCAAAATCTGTACAGCATGGTGCGATTACTTGATGTCTTTTTGACAGTGGAGACACAAAAAACCGCATCCCACACCGTACCAATCTGAACCGAACCGCTCAGTGGAAACGAGGCTTATGTCAGAGAACAAAATGGCACATTTACATAGAAAACATTTGAACTGAGATGTTTGCATTACTAGTCTTCACTTCAATAAAATGTTAACACGATATACCAACTGACAACATCTTTTTATGTGTATCTGCTCTCATAGAGTTCAGACTGTCGTTCAAACATGTCCTGCATTTGGCCCATAAACACTGTTAGCAGGTTCAGTGATCATTCCTATTAGTTCATCATTGACATTTCAAATATGGAACATGTTGTTCCCATTTTTTAACCACTTTGGATGTCAACACAGAATACTTCATACACATGAACCAGGATGGCTCTCATTCCCGCCGGCCACGAGAGAAAACACTTTTCATTTGGACCTTTCAACACTAAATTCTAATCCAGAGAATGGACTGCTGGGCTCAGTGAGGGTCCTGCTGCCAGGCGACACGTCCGTTCTCTCCCTCTAAAAGTCCCGTCAAATCTTATTCACACTGTTTTTCTCGGAGCTCTGAAAGGAGCTCATATCCCAGCGAACAGAGCGGAACATGCTTCCCCTCAAACTGGCCTGCCGTTTGGTGATGCGGTAGATCTTCCTGAGGATGGCGCGGCGCAGCAGGATGTAGACCCATGGGTCCAGGATCTGGTTACAGGTCGCCATCCTGACGCCGGTCACCATCAGCTCCCTGTAAGTGTCTCTGTCACTGCCCAGGGAGCCGAAGTAGGAACGTGTTGCTGACATCAGCCCGAAGACCTGAAAAAAAGCAACAAGCTGAGGCTCATTCTGTGTCCGATAACAACAGGATGTTTATGTTTCGGTTGGAATGGACATGCTATGATCGCAGTGCATTCAAATCTGGGGTACTTCTCACAGTGTGACATGATAAAAATTAAATTAAAATAAAGAAATAATAAATAATGGAAACAAATGTTGCCGTGTCTGTGCAGTTAACTAAGAAGCCTTATGTGTCGTTTCCTTGGTTTGCAGTTAGGGATGTGCTAAAAAACTGATACAGCAATATTTGTTTTCATGATATCTGTATATGTATCGTGATGTGTATCGTATTGTGATGCGCTCGCCAATACCCGGCTCTAAAGTTTAATGACACAAAAGAACAGCCATGCACTTTATGTCCATGCTTTCCATTTCAGTGAGTCCTGTTAAAGTTCAAGAGTGCATTTAAAAGTCATCTCTTCTTCTGATGTTATTGCAGCTGCATCAGTGTGTTCTCTAATTTGCCGACATCGTTCAAATAAACTGGAAAAGAGATTTTGAATTAAATCGTTTTGACTCAATTCATCCGCTAAATTATAAATATCCTGTGATGTATTCAGACTACCCAGACTGTACGCAGTAACTTGTATTTCAGCTCCGTTTTGACATTTTTAGTGAATTCTGTGGAATATCACAGTATGCTGCAATATGCATCGTATTGCAGTGTATTGTGCTATAATTGTATCGTGACACATGAAGCGTGATGCATATTGTTTCATGGGGTTCTTGTCAATACTCAGCCATAGTTACAACAAAGAACATTTAGGTGTCAAAACACAAAAGCTGCTGTTTAATCCCTCAAACCTAAATGATCTGACAATGGGTTCGTCACTACGAGCTCATGCTGTGCAGCTGTCAGTGTTCCACCCAGAGAAGTTTATTTTTTTCAAATTTTTGTGGAGATTATAGCGTTTACAAAAACATAAAACATGTCCATCTTAAATGTGAGAAAATGTGTATAAAATGGTGTAAAATATGCTGAATATTTCCATTTGATAAAATGGTGCAGTCATAAAAATAACACAGAGTTGGGATCGAATATTTCACTCCATTTAAAAAATCATATGGCTCCATTAAAGTGGTGAAAAAGGAATGACTGAATGTGCCAACATGAGACAGTGTGGGGGAAGAGGATTTTATTTTTTATTTGTATTTTTTTGGCTTAAAGATATTTTAAGGGAATTAAAAAGGGAAAACTTGCATTTTAAGGGGTTTGAAATGTTGTTTGATAGTATTGAAGGAAAACACACTTCTTATTAATAAACTTAGCAATGTTAATCTTACGTAAGGTGAATTAAAACTGAATGCATTTTAAAAATCTAGTGCAACTCAAGCCAGTATGAAGAATTTTATTTAACTGTTTGTTTCATATGATTGGATCTTAGGATTCATGCCAATAATTTTGTCTGAACAGTTACTAAGACATTTATTAAATTCTGAACATAATGACATTTAATCATAACAGAATTTGCCTTTTTGAGACATGTTTGAAAGTCTGCTTGATGCTTTACTCGGCACTCACCAGCAGAGGGCTCCAGCAGATGCAGGAGGTGACCATGATGCCGACCAGCTGAACCACCATCTCTGTGTCGTGGGACCTGGCCGAGCGGCGCTGGGTGCACGCCCTCTTCTTAAGCCGTGCTCTCACCAGCGTGATCCCGCTGATGGTGTTACACACAAAGGCCAAAGCCAGAGAGCTCAAAGCCAGTCCAGAGAACAGCAGCACAAAGACCAGATCTGTCACTTTTGTGCCCTCCATCACCCTGATGAAGCACCACGTCCCCGGGTGCTGGTAAGTGTAATCACCCATCCTGAAGAAGGGGAGGAAGGCCACAAATAAAGCCAGCAGCCAGATCAGCGTCAGTGCCATCTTTGTCCGTGCTGTGGTCACCAGACGAGCGTGCAGCAAAGGTTTGGTGACCCCCAGGCAGCGCTCGGCAGCCATGGCACAGCCCAGGAAGAGAGGGCACAGGCCGAAGAACACCATGCAGCCTCCCAGAAACAGACAAGAGGGGTCCGGATTGGCAGAGTCCCCAGGAGTGCTGGTGGTGGGATCAGCTGAGTATCTCTGCAGCACGAGGGCTCCAGGGATAACATGTCCAGCCAGATCTGTCGCCACTAGAGAGCTGGCGAAGAGCAGGAAAGTGGCCTTGGACCGCCGACGGAAGCGGTTGTAAGCCTTGGCGAGGATGATGAGGGCCACAACGTTGAACAGGATGCCCAGAGTCATGGTGAGGCCGGCAGCGGTGGGACTGTTGGGTGGACTGGTGGCGTTGCACGCTACGGGCTCCATCCTCGGTCCCTCTACCATGGTGGTGTTGTTATAGAGGGGAGAGGGGGCGGTAATGCCCGAAGAGTTGTAGTGCTGCATGGCCAGCATCACCGCTGAGCTCCAGGCCTGATGTGGTTCCTCTGGATGAGAAGACACTGGAAGGAAGACACGAGAGATCAGCATGTTGACTGTATGAAAGTTATGTGGGAGGGGAAAAAAATCCATACAGTGTAATATCACAATATATTGCGTGACGATATTGTATCAATTTATAAACAGTAATAAATGTTGCATATACAAATTCATCTTCTGGTGTAACTAATAAAAATCGATTGACTTTTTTTAGTCCACTAGATGGTGCTAAGCGTCTGATGAGGTCATAAAAAATGCAATTAAAAAAAAGATGAGTGGACTAAAAACTTTATCTAATTGGATGAAACAGATGATGTTGACCAAGTTTTATTTTTGGAAAAATGATTTACAGATGGAGAAAGTAAAAAAATCGCAATGTATGATATCACAATGTTCAACATATCACAATATCACAAAAATATCGTATCGTGACTTGAGTATCATGATTATATCATCTCGTGGGGCGACTTGTCATTCTCATAGGGAGGGGGGGTGAAAACTAGCTTCCCTTTTTCAAATAGCAAGATCCTCCCCAGCACTGTTAATATTTTCTTTGGGTCATCGATTTAGAAAAATACCAAATATCTCAGCAGAATAGAGCTGATGCGACTTTATAAATCATGTTCCCCAACGTAATTTAAACCTCAGTTCTAACGATTATGATCTGTGAGAGTCTGATGCCAGACAGAAGTTCAAGTTAAGTTCAAGTTTCAAAGATCAAAACAGAGAAATCAAGTAAAAACATTATAAAAATCTGTGAAATCGGATGATATTATAATCTGTTTATAAGGTGAGTTTTATGTCCGATCAACACAGTGACTAAGTTAAACCTGTTTGCTAGAGTTTTCCCAACGGAAAGTTAATAAAATAGAAATCCTGGGATAAAAAAATAATAATAAAACTGCTTTCACTGCTCTCCTAGAAAAGTTTGACTACTCCTCACTTCAGCCAAAAGAAAACTTATAAAACGCCTCCCTAATAATTTCATGCATTTCACAATCGCACTGCAGGGGATCACTCTAAATAAGTGACTTCACTCCCCGCGTCCCTTCCGACAGCTTAAGCTGCTCACAACAAATGAGTCCTCAGCTCTCCCTCGGGTTAAGGTGCAATGTGGCTTACTTTTCTATTTGCACGAGGCTTTATGGGAAGTCTGAACAAGTTCTGACAGTTACTGTTGACAGTGAACACTGCTGCACACATTCCTCTCAAAGTACGGTTACCATGCAGCAGCAAACACACAAGATCACTGATCAACAAATCCAACATGCAAACGTGCAAGGTGATGGGAAAGTCGAGTATTTGTTTACATACAGTCAACAGTGTTTGTGTTTGCAGATCGGGACGGGGTGTTGGTCATCAGAGACAAGGATCTACTCAGCATAACTAAAAATGATGTTAAATTTCTGATATGTACTGATTTCATTTAACTTGATTTTGTTTTTTTTATCTTTTTATTAAAATCTGTTTTACTTACTTTTACAGGGACAAACTGCCTTTTCCCTATGATTTTTATTTGCAGTCTTTGTTTTGCTCTTTTGTTTGTATTGCATTGTTTTTAACCTGTTGTTTTGTTTTTAACCAGTGTACGGTGACCTTGAGTGTCTAGAAAGGCGCCTATAAATTAAATGTATTATTATTATTATTACTTAAATTATGTGTATAATTTGGATCATGTAGTTAAATACAAATATAAACTGTTATAAGCATCATTAAAACTCAATAATTACCAAAAAATATCACTCACTTTTAATAAAACATGATGATACATAAACAATGACAACAGCTAAACACCACCTCTGTAACCTCAGACAATTTAAGGAGCATTTCCCATAAAAACAGCCACATTTTTGTAGCTGATTAGTGATTATTCTCCACATTAGTGTACAAATCCTCTGAACGGGAACAGTTTCAATACAGTCAAACAGTGAATGTTGCTGTAAAATGACCGCAGAATGATGGTGTACCATTATTCAGCTTCACGTGAAGGATATTCAAGCTTACCTCTGAAACATGAAATCCATGGAGATGATCAGGATCACTTTGATTTGGAGGAATAATCATAGCTGAAGCTGCTTGAAATAAATAATCCAGGCTGACCTCGATGTCCTCCCGTGTTGCACCAACCAGCACTTCTTCACCTGAAGTATTTCCTCATTCTGCGGCTGTGCTGAAACTCTCAGAACAAGCAGCCTCCCTGTTGCGTTGCACAAGCATGTCTTCTGTTGCTCCGGCTGCGGCTGGCCACTTTTATACGGCCCAGCTGCAACGAGCTCGCATCGCCTCTGGGTGTCTCACTCGGTTTAACCGGCAACTCCCTCACAGCAGCGACTCCCTGGAGTGAACAGAATGAATGGTGCCACTTAAAGAGAAGTCCCGGAGTAGTACATGAATATTTAAAATCCAGCTGCCTTGCCCCTGACTCCACCTTTAAAAAAAAAATAGAACTAGGAGAAGTAGACCTTAAAAATTAAGCCTAAATATCACTGATGACCTGTAGAATTTAAAATCTAAGGGCAGACACGCCTGAGGCTGCAGGAAACAGCTCATTTTCCACTATTACTTTTATGAGCAGTGATGTAGCTTTTCACTAAAATGAGCATGACCTCATATCACAGCAACTTAAAGAAGAATTTGTTATATTAAACGGATTAAAGTCAGATTAGACCCCACCTTAAACCTGCAGAGGTGGGACAGAAGAACAAATCGGCTGTTTGGTGACTGAAAAGATCACCTGTTGTAGAAATAAAGGATAGATCAGCATTAACGAATGAGCCGCCAGCTGTGCATAAATGAGCAGGTATGATTTTAGTTTTCATGTCCGTGTTGCAGGTCAAACAGCTGCAGCAAACACAAAACGTGCCAGGTGCTCACACATGCTGCCTTCTCCCGTCTCCTCGCCACATCACCCTCTGTGTCTTCACAACATGCACAAATTGTTACGGTTTCTAACTTGTGTGCACAAGGAAAAAAAATTATCACCTTTTGGAAATTCAGCGGCTTTGAACAAGTCTTTGCTCTCGAGTCCAGAGTCCTAACACCACGTTTCCACTTAACGAGCGTCCACAGGGTGGATGACGCTCCTAGTGTCCAGTGCAGGGAAATGCATTTCTCTACAGACAGAAACACAACTGCAGCACAATCAGACTCACAAAGTGTTAAAACTATTGTTTCAGTCTTTCTAACTTTACAAACTCACTTGACACCATACGAACAACTGACCCGAAGAAAACAGCCTGCTAGCTATAGCAGCTTGTTAGATAAGCCAGCACGCCAATCAGGACAGAGTACAGAGAGCGCCAATGATTTTTCTTTTTTTCTGCGAAACCCTCGTCCTGGTGGCAAAGAAAAAATCACGGTAAAAACAGGCCTTAGTGGAGACCGATTTTTCAACCCCTATTACACTGTTTAATCGGGTGAGTCATCATAATGACAAAGTCAAGCCAAAAAAAAGTTGTCTAGTTTCGCTTTAAATTCTGCAAAAAATCAAACACTGCTCCTCTGCTGAGCCTCATCTGAACAACCTCAGCAGCCCCGCGGTCAACCCTCATCAATGCAAACCAGCTGTGCTCCTGCCACTACAAACGTCTCTGTCACAGTCTGAAGCTGCAGCGCTGACTGCAAATGATTTTCCAGTTCTGCAGAGAGACTGGCCAGACTGCTGCTCCTCCAGAGGGAAAAAGCACACTGTGAAATTCATACTAGTATCATCCCAGCGCTTCTTAATGACCAGCACACACATGAATGTGGAAGCAGTTTAAAGCCGCTGCGCAAAAATGATGAACGGAGCTTCTTCTTTCGGTGAGAGGTTTTCTTATTTCATGTCACCTTATGTCAAAACAGTGGAAGGACTCTGCTGTAAAGTGAAGTGCTCTTTGTTACACACACTGCAGCTGTGGCGCAAAACTTCCGCCGTGCCTGGCATTGCTGCGAGGCAAAGGCTAGAACATTTGTGCATGCACTCATGACAAAATGTTTCAAAAGCACATATCTGAGACTACTTGCTGGTGCATGTCCGCATGTTTTACAGCCTGCTCTAAGTGTCAGACAGACATAAGAGTGAGGAGCAGCAGCAGCAGCCACTGGCAGGCTCAGGATGTTTGACATGCAGGGGCCAGTACAGTAAGAAGGGCTCTCGTTGTATGTGGTGGGGCCCCAACATGTAAAAAGTTGTCGAACACTCATTTTGTCCAGTGGAAGGGCTCTTCACACATTAGGCCAACGGGATTGCAGTTGCCCCCTCCGGCTGCAGAAGTATTAGCCACAGTTGATGCATCCTCCTTAGTCTGCTGTGCCATAAATCCACGAGCCTGGTGAGGATTAACACCTGAGTCATCTTAGCGGAACAACTCAGTGTTTGATAGGGAAGGAGCCCAAGAGAAAAAACAGTGCATGAGAGCGATCTGCAGAGAGGACGGGCCGGTGGGAAGCAGGAAGCCGGCTGCTCTGCGAAAGAGCAAAACAAAAGAGGAGAGCAGTAGCAGACAATGCGAAATCTGTTTTATTTGACCACTTAAGGAGCTAATTTGTAGGTTACAAACAAATTTTACAATGTTTTTAGTTTTCATAAAGATGCAAAAACATACTAATGTGAAAAGGTGATAAAATGCCCAGTGAAAAGTTTATAACCTCTGCCACAAAACGTCTGAATAAGCTTCTCATTGTCTGGAGACGTAATTGCAGAATGACGATAATCTCCCTCAGTGGCTTGTCTTTTCTTTTCTTCTGTTCTTTTGAGATTTTCAGTCCTTGCTGCTGTATCTTGACTCCACATGGATGCTATTTGCTCATGCAGCCATGTTGATTGCATTTCTTTTTATTTGCACCAAAGGGACACACCATAAAGCAGGATACCGCATGCCATAACAGTTGTAAATAAGTCTTATGGGTGGTATTGTGTTGTGTGCTGCACTGGACGACAACAAACATCAATTCCCCAGTAATTCCAACGGTTTTGTAAACCACCCCCCCCAGCTGACTGAGAGGCCTCACACACAAGGAGCAGCAGTTGTGTTTTGGACGATGAATGCATCACTTCATTACTCAGGAATCTGCTTGTTGAACAGACGTCCAGATTTTTACAGAAACACCACGAGTTTGTTCGTGTTTCCATGAAGGCGAGTCCCCTCAGTTTCACATTTGCCACTTGAGCATATGACACTGTTTGTCAGAAACACAACTCTCTCTGTGACTAGCCTTCCTTAGTGTCAGAGTTCATGACAATCCACAGCAGCAGGAGAACGTGGCAGCCTGGTCAGACGTGGTTGGGTACGGTTACGTCATTCTTTAAATTTCTTTTTTGAAAAAGCTGGGCAGCACGGCGGTTGAGTCATTAGCACTGTTTCCACACATCAAAAGGCTGTGGGTTCGATACCTGGCTGGGGTTGGACCTTTCTGTGTGGAGTTTGCATGTTCTCCCC
>JAQLOL010000009.1:21076799-21087121 GCA_029783665.1 Naso thynnoides | reverse complement strand
TTCCATAGTGTTGCTCTGAGGTTTATGCTTCGTCGCTTGACACATTTGGTAAGTGTCGGCACAATTTCAACAACAAGAAAGAGTTGCTCAACACTTTCATTTCATGTCTCGTAGCTGGATAGTTGGGCTCTGTTGTGGACATAATCTTATTTTGTCGCATAATGAGATTGGATAGTGTTAATGTTGCCATCAAGATAGTTTTAACTGAACTTCCTACATGATACTCTAGCATTTTTGTCAAATATGGTTACAGTCGAGACAACTGAAGCCTTTCGTCAAAGCACTGCTTCCCATACATTCATTTATTTGTGGCAACCCGCCCAAAATTGACTTTTGTGCTTTTGGCGCTGCATGTTGGCCCATGCCCATGAACACATGATAATGGAGCAGCCTGTGAATGTAGCGTGTCTTTACACACTCCATGGCAGTAGTTAGTGGTATGCAGCGTAACTCTGCCAATAAAACTGAAGATAAAGAGGTGCTTAGCGTGGTAGCTCCTTTCCCAAGTTATCATTTCACACGTGCACAGAGGACGGCGGGCTTAATTAATCTGGAGACGAAAGTACGTAACATTATCATAAAGACTTCTCTGCACAAATATGACTTATGCATTCGGCTTAACTCTGATAAATTAACATCGGCCTGTAATCTTAAAACAACGCTGTAAGTTAAAGGACAACTTTTTAAATAAGTTATTAGCAAGTTCGCAGAGCTCGGACGGGCCTCCTTTCTTCCCGGGCAGGATAACTTTAAATTGATTTTGGGACGAGACTTGGAAGAAAGTGGGCAAACAAGTCCAGCTCGTAAGTCCTGTTATGTTAGCCTGTGTCTGTGCTGATGCACTTGGAAGCTCGTCATGTGCATAGACATTAGCTCACGCTGTTAGTGGTGTTAAGCAAACAGGTTAACCACTTCAGACATGTTGAGCTGCTGCGACTTGAGGTTAGCCAAACCGCGGTTAACGTTAAACCGACTGCTTGTAAGTAATTATTTAACTCTCACGTTGGACAGCGTTAAAAGAGGCGAAAACCGTCAGAAATCGGCTCACGCTGGAGAGCTGCAGCTACTCGAAGGGGGTTCAGTGAGTCAGAGGAGGGAAAATGTTCTGACGTCAGTAACGCGACCGGTGTTGTCGTCTTTATAATCACGAATTTTCACAAGCTAATACAGCAGCTGTCACTTAAACTAACAAACATCTTATGTGTAATTCAGGGAACAAGTCAATCAGGATCAAAAAATAATTTTCCCTTCCTTATTGACTACCGTTCATACTAAGGTCCTATGGGGTCCACCAGCAGGGGCGGAACTTAGGAACTCTATATATTATTAACATAAAGTTTGCAAAGCTACAGCAGGTGGTGGAGGCTCTTCAGAGGCCGAAGACATCCCAGAGGACGTGGCCGCTCACTTACCCTTCCTGTCTTCATCACCACCCGGTGTTAGAGGGGCTCTCATTAGCTCCTAGATACATTTGTCTACCTCTCAGGATTTCCCTGGAGACACACCTCGCTGATGGGAGCACTACCACGCCTCAACACTGACCTCAGATCAGTTTTACAACCTCCTCCATGTCAGCCACGGTAAGACTCGGCTGTAACCAGTCCAATCCCTTGTCGACACTCGGAGGTCAGCATTCCCACATTTCTCTCGCTCACCTTTGGAGTCGGCATCCTCCCCAGGAGAGAGGCTGTCTGCGTCCGCGCTGCACAGCCCTGTTTTCCCGGGGCTCGAGCTCAGAGCATCCAGCTGCAGCCCATCCTCATCCTCTTCCTCAGCTGCTTCCTCCTCCTCACCTAACACATCACAGAGCATATCCATGTGAGTATGGAAATGTCAGGGGTGTAAATAAGTGAGAGTGACGATAAAACACCTTTAAAATTTTTAAGTCAATCTGCCTATTGATTTTAATGTCTGGGCTTCTAAAAAAAAAACACCTTTCAAAACATTTCAGTGTATTTTTGAGACGCAGGCTGAGAGCAGAAAAATCAACTCAGCTGTCTGAGCTCATTGCCTATAATTCATCAGTCGTGTGATTAAAAAGCGTCCTCTGAGAGGAAATATACATAAAAAATGATTCAAGGAATGAATCCCTGTCATAAAAAAGTAGTCAAATAATTGCACGGCTGTACAAAACAAACATGGCAGTCTTGGTTCCCCGCAGTCAGGCATTCCTGGGACAAAAGTGCCATTTTCTGCGACAAATCGGTAAATCAAAAGAGACGTGGAGACAGACAATGCTTTTTGTCTGGTGGGCGGCTCTGCGCTTGTCAGTTCATCTCTTGACTGTAAAAGAGCGGCGATGTGACACCTCAGAGCGCAGCGTTATAACACCAGCTATTATAATGAAGACAATAGCAGCCTATATAATCAGCCGAGTATTTTTAAACCGAAACAAAAGTGGCAAAGCGCTGAGTTGACTCTGTATCCATTCAGGCAGAGTAACACTGAGCAACCCGACACTTCCAAGTAAAAGTGATACTTCGATTATACTTGGTTGATCCGGACAAGTTTTACCAAGATTCCAGACTATGACGGCTTTCGGTGCGCAAAGTTCCCACGTCTTACGAGCTGTCTCCCTGGTAGTTTCTGGTGAAAAACCTGCACAAATGCGTGCACTTGAAAGCACAGCGTGTCCTCTATCAAAAATCAAAGGAAAGTAAAATGGCGAGGATTGGGCAACTGTGGGCTAGGTAATTTTAGAGATCCTGCAGCACTGAAAATACTGGACGTCATCCCAGACGTGCACAATGAAAGAAAAAAAAAAACCCCTTCACACACATGAAATCAAACACAAACTGGAACAACAAAATCACAACAGCGCAAAAAAAAAAAAAAAAAATCAGCACCAGCGTGTGCGGAGCGGAAACACCCGAAACAATACCAATGACCCGCTTAATGAGCTTCTGACATGCATGTCATGGGCTACCTGCACGGCCGCGCACGACATTCATTTTCTTTACGTGCTCTCACATGATGAAGACTTTTAAGGGCTCTTTTCTGGCCACGATGTGACAGAAAATGCGGCGCGCAACGCGCAGAGCGACGCCGCCGTGCGATCCGAGGGCACACGGTGCACGGGAATTACAACGCGCGGTACTCACCGGTCCGCAACCGCAGTGCATCGGACTCCCGGCAGCTGAGGCCAGACAGTTTTTCCGCTATTGTTTGGGTCTACGGGGAGGTGGAAGCAGCCATTTTGCCCCCATATGCACTGCTAAGCTAAGGCGTGACCAATCGAGTGGAGGCGGAGGTTGGGATAAATGCACCGAGTGCCACATCAACCACGGGCATCAGGGACTCTCTCTCTTTCTCTCTATCTCTTACACACACACACACACACACACACACACACACAGAGGTTTGTGCAGATATTCTTATTAGCACTTTACAGGCTTCCATTCATTTGTATGGCCTAACCCTGACCCTAACCTCACTTCATACCTCACCCTAAACTTCACCAGGACCTCAGAAATCAAGTCATGCCGCATTAGGGCCGCTCACTGGTCCCCATGAGCGCTATTGATCCTCACACTCAGTGTTTATGCCAGAAAAGGTCCCAAAGAGGTAACAAAAACCAGTACACACACACGCACACACACGTTTGTGTTGTTATACATGTGAGGACATTCATTGACATGGTGAATTTTCTAGCCCCTTACCTTAACCTATTAAAACTAAATGCCTAACCCTAACCTGAACTGGATTCTAACCCTCAACCTCAAACCAGGTCTTAACCCTCAGAAAGCCTGGCAACATTGTGGGGACCAGGCAAAATGTCCTCACTTCCCAAAAATGACCTCACTAGGTTGGTTATAAACTCATGCTGGTCTTCACTGAGGTGCAAGTACAAGAACACACTCACACACACGCTCTGTTAAGGCTGAGCTTCTCAACAGCCGCCATGCCGATTTGAACACTTTTCACCACATACAGAAAGCAATAAAAGGGAAACAGACACGTGCACCCTAACAACAGCAGCAGTTTCTGAATTCACATTTGCTTTATGCTTTTGCAACAGTCTTCTTCATCCCTCCACAGGTCATTACTGAGATCTACACCCCCCGGTGTCAAGTTCAAAGTGCAAATACTAACAGGGTCACAAGGTAATAACCATCAAACACATCAGCAACAAGCAGAATAAATACACAAAAAAATAATAAAGGTGTATTTGGCATGGCACAACTTTTACGGATGGTTCATTAACGGAGACTTACCCTCACACTCTTCTACGCCGTCTTCCTTCTTGCAGAGCTGAGGAGATGCTGAAGGCTGTGCATCACAAGAGGCAGCACTCAGCGACCTTTCACATGTCTCCCCCTCTAGCTTTACCCCAATGATTCCCTCCCCTTCCTCCTCTATTTCCTTCTCATCCTCTCCCTCATCCTCCTCTGCTGAGGAGCCTGGGCTCCGAGGGGGAGCTGTGGGGATTACAAGGTCTGGCCTGCTGGAGAACAGCTCCCTCAGGATGTGGATAGGCGAGATGGTAACGTCCCAGTTAGTGATGCCAAAGTCTCGGAGGTGGGCGCGGGCATGGCTGGACAGGCCTGCCCGGGTGTCAAAACCAGCGCTACAGAACTCACAGTGCATCACACTGAACGTGTCTGGGTCAAAGTTGGCAACTGTGGGGAAGACAGGCGAAACAAGAGAGTGTTTACACATGTGACTGAATGGGGAATATGATACATGGCAGCTGTGAACTGACTGAGTTGGGCTTTGTTCCAAATTGTTTTTGGCTTGTGACCTTGCTTGAATCAAATAATGTGTTGATTGCTTTGATTCACAGGCAACGAAAAGACTGAGGCTTACACCGATTCCTAACTACACACGACGCGAGTGAGTGAGCGAGCGAACAGCTGGTCACTTTCGTTGTTTTCAATGAGGATGTCCTACCCGGCACCATACAACAGTGAACAGCCGCAGCAATGTGTTGCTTGCTGGAAATATCGCTCACCTTGGCTCTATTGGAGTGAGGTTTCGCATGCTTGGTCCACCTCCGGCCTATTTTTAATGGTCGAAATCGACGCTGACGCCCCTCCGTTTCCACCCCCCGCCTGTCAACAACCACTCTCGTAATCAGTCTGGACAATGTATCGCACTTCATCCCCTAGAGGTCGCTTACATCACATCTAGTCAGGAATCGGTGTTCGTCATGCAGTGGATGGAAATGTCAGTCTTTCAGTTGGTCTACCACTTTGGTCCAGACTCAGTTATCTAAACAAATACTGACAAACCAACAGTAGTTTGGTCTAGATATTCACAGTCACCAGAGGATAAACCTGTTGAATTTGGTTATCCCTCTTGTTTCCTCTAGCACCATCAGCAGTTTCAGATTTGTGACTTTAAGTGAAATGTATTAAATATTGAATTAATCGCCATTAAAATGTAGTAAGTATTTGTTCTACTATGATTAAAGAAGGCATTTAAGAGAGTTTTGATTTAGCTTCTGTACTCTATTGCTCACGTCAGGTTACCGCAACAAGTCACTGACCTTTTTTTTTCTTCTTCTGATAGGAGAACTTCCTCTCAATCGCATTGACTTCCTCAGGGGATATGAAGTGACGCACATTGTAGCTCACGCCCACTCGGTTCAGGTGGCCTCTCACGTGATTGGCAAGCCCGATGCCATTATGAAATCGATCGGGGCAGTAGGGGCATTTCCTCTCCACACTCTTAAGCGAATCTGTGTCCTCATCAATCTCATCGTCATCCTCATCCAAGATGCCCTCTGACAGGAAACGTTGCGCGTGTTCCTCGTCAATGTCGTCGTCATCATCATCACTGTCAATTTCTGCAGGAGCAGCAGTGACCCGACTGCTCCTCCTCAAATAGAAAACCTTTCCATCTTTCTCCACTTTCAGCTTGTCTTTGTCCTTCACACTCTTCTTAGGAGGGAGTGATAGTGTTGCACTCTGCTGCACTGAACACTCATCTATTAAAAAACAAAATCAGTGTTAAAGGGATACATCAACTTTTTTTCATCTTTGTTATTTGCCTGCCTCCTGAGCTCCAGACAAGAAGATAGATCCCATTCTTTGGACTGTGTGTGCAGTAGCAAGGAAGAGATGGGCAGTGCTCGCCCACCGCTAATTAGCTTAGCTCAAACACTGGTAGTCAATGGGAAGTGCTAGCCTGCCTCCACCTACAATCATCGGGTAAACTTTCCAGTAACTCTATACGGTCCTGTGTGCTTGTTGTGACTTGTTTATTTACCATGTTGTGTTATGTTCTGGCTCACTAGTGCTACAATTTTATAATCAAATATGTTTACTGTTGTATAAATTACTGTTTACTGGAGGTAAACATCCGGTGTCTTCATCCTGTTGCTCTTGTCTTCCAGCATGTAAGACGTAAAGTAGCGGAATTGTTTGCCAAAGTATTTGGTGTTGTAAAATAGCTAGACGCAGGGCACACAGAGCACAAAATTAGTTGCATCTTCAGCGAAAGCTAGCCGGGCAAAGTGCCCATGGGTGCTTCGGCTGGATAGCGGGCACTATGGGGGTCATGGAGGAATATGACCGAGGTATTGCCAGCCGTCGTCTGTGTAAACAAGTCTGTTCATGGTCTGACCGTAACCAGGGTAAGCTCAGTAACCAGAATATTGTGTGCATGCAAGCATAGTCATTGCTGCTGCTGATTATATCACGTATCCTATAAGAGAAAACTCACAGATGCCATATAATCTCTGGACAGAACATTTCAGCTAAAAGTTCAAAATAATAACCACAGAATGCATTTGAGAAAAAAGAAACGCAAGACATTAAAAACGAGCACTCACACCCCGGGCTGTTGTGGGGCCCAGCGATCCGAACTGAAAGATTGTCGTCATGGCTCAGAATTTTCACATTTTGATCACAGCACAATGAAGAGAACACAGAAATTATACGTGATGTTCCAGACCAAAAAGTGTAGACCACACCACACATATCAAGTAATTAAAAAGATGATTTTCATTCAAAATAAGCTTCTTGTTGCTGTGAGGTAAAATATATATCACAAGTCATTTTGTCACAAGCAGTTAGGGCTGTGCTAAAATAAATCAACATGGAAATACATCAAAAATATTTATTTTTGTGATATCTGTATTGCATAGTGATGCACATTGTAAAGTCCCTCTCAATACCCACCCCTAAAGTTCAGTGACACAAAAGAGCACTTATGTACGCTCCACGTTTTTTTAGTTTTCTATGTGTCCACTGTTTCAGTGTATAGTGAAAGTGCAAGAGTGCACTTAGATTTCATTTAATTTTTCATTTTAATGTTATGGCAGCTACATCAGTATTCAGTAATTTGCCAATACCATTCAAATAAATTAGACAGGAAATTTTGAATTAAATTGTTTTGACTCAATTTGCCTGCTAAATTGTCAATCTAATGGAATGTGTGATATTAAGACTACCCAGATTATACACAGCAACTTGTATTTTAGCTCTTTTTTTACATTTTCAGTGAACTACATGGAATATGACAATATATCACAACATGCATAGTATCGTGACCCCTGTATCGTAATGCCTATCATATTGTGAAGTCCTTGCCAATAACGTTATGACCACATCATTCAATGAAAACTCAGACTTTGTAATATACATCAACAATGTCTTAAAGCCTTTCTGACCAGACTTGAGATCAATCTGGTCAGCTTGTCAGAAGAAGAAGCACATGAAAGCATAAAATAGATATTTTGCTGTTGTTGATAGTCGATGCAACAACAGTGACAGACTTTTGGCATGAAGATGTCTTAAATCAACTATTAAACAGATTTTGGGGGATATTATACTGAAAATGACTTCTGGTTTCATGCAGTCTTGTATAAAGTACCCAAAAGTCGTACTTGAGTAAAAGTAAAGATACTTTATAGAAAAAATGAATGGTGAAAGTGAATGTAAGTAAGTACTGAAAGTAAAAGTAGAGGTAAGAAGTACATGTAAAAAGCAGTCGAGTTGTGTGTCGTCCCCCCCACCCCGCTATAAAAAGCAGTCAAGTAGCCCCAAATGGAAATAAAATTTAATGGCTGACTTCCTTCTGAGTTAAGCTTATGGTACTGAGAGACTTTGTTGTAGTTCTGCTTATGATACACATATCTATAAAATTGAGTACATGATGACAGTAGATGCAGGGCATGCACTTCAGTAAGTGCTATCGAGTCATTTTGCCCCCTCCCTCCACCCAGACCAACATCAGATGTAAATTTTCACAATTTTTGACGAAAGTGCATAATTTCATGACTTGTACAGCACCTTTAAGCCCTGAAAAAACACAGTTCATTTGGTGGAAGAAGAATTCCTTGTGTTACAGTGGGATCCCTACATCAGGGCGTCAATATTAAACAACATTTATAAGTGACAGTCAATCTGAGTGACGGGTCCAACGCATCCCACGGGCCCCTTTCACAGCTTCCCAGTACAGCAGGTGGCACAAGTCCAGAGAATCACAACGACCTTTGAAACCTGAAGCCTGAGCCTGATTTACAAAATAGTGACAAGAGACCTGTCCGGCAACAAGGGGAGGCTGTAAGATGTGGGCAAAGGGACTGCTGGTTAGACACAATTGAAGTCACTCAAACCTCAAAGAGTCTGAACCATCCTCTGCTGGACGGAATACTTTGGATTCTTCAAGGCAGGCAGAGAATAAAATCTTACATTCTGGCTCGGACAAACAGCTCCGTCGGGCCAACTTGTGGATTCATCAGCAGCGTGTGAGCTGAGCTGCAGTTAGCCATGCCAAGCACCGAGGCTCAAACTGCTGTGTTCAACGCTGCTAGATAACCACCATATGATCCCGGTCTCTGGACTGCATGAGTGCACATGCGTGTGTGTGCAAAGACAATCAGCATTGCATGTTTGCTGCTCAGTGTGCCCTCAGCGTGTTTACCAATCTCAAAGCCAACAGAGCAAGTGCGTCCACGAAGGGCTGCCAAAACACAGAAGACAGCTAATAAAAGATGGCATGCATTCTTATCCAGCACTTACTCACATGTCTGTGCACATGAAAATGTCAAGCCTCGGTTATGGTTACAGAGAGGAATGCCTGTTTTCAAAAACAATGGCTAATACACTAGGGCATGGAAACACTAAAAACAGACGGCAGTTTAAAAACAACGTCTTCACACAGCTCTTATTGATGTGATTCAATGAATATAGGCAGAAACAAAAAACAAAATACGGCTGTGGAAAAAACCGTTGCATTAGACTTGCTGTAATTGCATCTTGGAGAAACAAATGACCGCAATTCCAGGCAAACAGATCGTTTCCACCTTGCATCACTACTGAATAATCAACACAATCCATTAGTGTGCATTGTAACACAGCACAGTTAAGTGACATGGAAAATTCATGTAATGGGATATGATGGCGTCTCACCAAACTACAAACTAAGCGCTGCCACTATTTCAAAGTGCTTGCTTGAGAGCAGCAGATTCAATCAGTGAATTTCAATGCAGATTGGAGGCAGCACTTGTTATTCAGCCTTCATGTCAGTCAGTCAGTCTCAGTCTCTCCTCCTCCTCCTCCTCCTCTTCCTCATGCAGCCACAATGGCGAGCTTGTACTTGTGGTGATTGTGCATGGGCCTCACCAGTGCTAAGCGTTCAGGGGCGGCAAACGTGTGCATGCGTGTGTACATCTACACTTTATTACATGCAGCCTGTCGAACGTATGACGTGTTTCAATCAGTGCCAGCCGCGACATATTCAAGCGAGTGCTCTTCACCTGGGCACCGGCTCATCAAGTTGAGCCATTTTGATTTTTGAGAGCTCCATCCATGTCTGTCTTTCTCTGCGGTCACCACTTGGGAGTGTGCCGAGTTGCTCTCCGTCCTTCAATTATGTCCTGTTCACTGGCGGGACTCCCCTGCTTTCGGTACTGCAGACAGCATTGATTAGCTGTGTCCTCAGAGCACCCTGACACCCTGAGAAACCAACTGCCGAGGTGAGAAGACAGTGAGACAGAGGGGAGGCCAGGCGCTGTCGCTTATTAGTCAAACATTACCCTCCCTCGACACAAAGCACAGGGAGTGAAATACTTGGAACTTTTTAATAGATAACCATCAGTAATGTATAATAGCAAAGCACGTAGAGGCCAATAATTAAATAAATACTGTATCAAGTTCAGAAAATGACATCCCTTCACTCCAATGCGGCCTTTAAATCCAGGAAAAGACAACAGTTGTGCCGTATCACAATGATACAACATCCAATTCTAAAAGAATATCTAGTCTCTTATCATGATATTGTTACAATATTGACTTATAGCGTGTTGACCTATAGACAGGGTCTGCAATCAAGCCATGCACAAACACTTTCTCTTTCACTAAACATATAAAAGC
>JAQLOL010000009.1:21007615-21019393 GCA_029783665.1 Naso thynnoides | reverse complement strand
ATAATAACTAATAAAATAAAAAAAAACAGGCTGCTGTTTGTTTGATTAAACGTCCGACTCGACGCCATGTTTCCCATGATCCCTGTGGACAGACATCATTTTCACTGACTTTGTCTCTTGTGAAACAGGACAAATTAGTCCTGGTTGTGGGTTTTGTTCTGATTGTCTCAGAAAGAGCATCGTCCAGTGTGAGGTAGGATGCATCTTGTTTTGTTTAAAAGCAGTTGTCATAAATAAATATGACATGTTTTACGTAATGTAAGTTCCATTTTCGTCTTTTGCACAAGGAATGAATATTACATCATTTTAAGCCTGCATTTGCCGGCGGGCCAACATGGTGAGAGTCTGCATAATACTGAATGTAAATTCAACTACAGAAGAGACTTGATGATCTACACAATAAGGTGTGTGGAAAAAATACACTGATATATCGTTATCAGTATCTATCATCACCCATATGTGTTGTAAAATATCGGCATATGGGATATTGACAAGAAAAACAATATTGTATCCTTAAGGCTAATCTTAGGATATACGGCGTTCAGTTAGCTAGCTTACTGCTCTCGATCATTAAAAGCCTTACAAATGGAAATAAAAATGCATTGTGGCTTATATGTGTAAGTTCAGAACTTTTACGGTGGTCACAGTTCGCCCAGACTTTTAACAAGCAGGAAATTGGAAAGGTTTATGCTTCTACACGGGTAAAATCATGTCAAATGTATGCACAAGGTCACTTTCAAATTCACTTTGGCAGCAAACCAACCATAAATTTTTAATCGTCATTTCTGTTTATCTGGCCGCTGATGTAGTGAAAGTGTCCAGAAAAATCTCTTCGCTTCTAGTTTCTGTGAAGAGAAGATAAAAAGTCTGTTTCTTAAGTGTGTTCCTGCCCTGGTTTCTCGCCTGTTTATGCTCACCGCTGACTGATGGTCCCGATGACGCAGGGCCGGCTGAGCGAGCAACAGAGCCAGAGAGAGAAGCAAAATCTCACAGCTGTCTGGAGACTTGCAGGAGAGAGAGAAATGGTCTTCTGGCTGCGGCAAGCAATCGGGATTTATCACTTTTATTTCTCTCCCTCACACACAACAGCGTCGGGTACTTTGAGACGGAGTGGGCAGCGAAATGAGCAGCCTGGCCAGATGCCGTAGTCTGCTGTGGGAAGAACACCCTCGTCTGGGAAAAAAAGGGAAGGGAATGGTGATTTCCTGGTTCACCGCTTGATTGAATTAGGTTTTATTATCAATAGTCGTAGTGGGTCTCGATTAAATAGTGCTGTATGGTACTGATGCATTCTGCGCTAAAACTTTTTAAGTGCAACGTCATGCTGCCTGTTTCCAAATAGCAAGTGTCCAACCACAACTTAAAAAAAGATCAAATATGCCAGCAGCTGTTGTCGCAGCTTAAGATGGGCATACACCACGATTTAAGCCTGTTTTCGACCCGATTTTAGAGTCGGGCTGAATTTAGCTTTCATCGGGCGTTGTTAGCCACGCAGTGTAGCGAGGAGCGAGGGCCAATTATTTGCTCCTGAATGGCTGACGGATGGTCGGATGGATTTCTGACTTGTCAGAAATTAACTTGATAGCTAACATTAGCTACCAAGTTAACAACAGTAAAAGTAGCTAACTTACCTCCTGTTTTCTCCAAAGTAGACAAGCCGTAACGTTACTGTCCACGTATTCCACGCCATCTGTGAGTCCACATGTGCAGGCACGTCTTTTTCTGGAGGTTCAGTTCACAAGATAGCACAAATTTTTTATGACAGCACGTCTGCCTTTGTTAGTTTTGATGCTAGTAAACAAACCTGAGCTTTAAACTAATCTTTATAATTGTCAGTGGAGCCTGACCGATATATCAGTTTACCGATATTATTGGCTGATATCGGCATATTGCAGATTTATTTGTATATATACTGGTATCGGCATATTTGTTCTCTGGGAAGTGCTGATATTTAAACTGTTTTTTCAGGCTGGAAAAAAAAAATACTAGGACTAATGATTTAAAATGGTGTAATCGTGTAATTTGTCCAGCAGAGGGCGGTGAAGTGTTCACTGTTTTATTGCAAAGATGTTTGGAGTAGAGTTTGTTAGATATCCTGCCTCCATTACATATCTTTGTCACACGTTTTTGATAATCGCCTTCAAAATATTATACATAGAATATCGTCCGATATATTGGATATCGGAATTTTCTTACTCCCTGATATTTTTATTGGCATCAGCCCAAAAATTCCATATCAGTCAGCCCTAATTGTGATTAGCCAGCAGGACGGTGTGCAGGGCCGATGGGCCGTTTTTACACATACAGTGTGAGCACTCAGGTTGTGACGTACAATCGACCGTACAGTGTGAGCTCATACACTTACTTGTACACTTTGAGTTGGAATTAAACAACATTTATAAAATCGTATAGTGTATGTCTGTCCAAAACCAAGGACCCATTGTGTCAAAAGGTCCAAAACAAATCCAGTAACAAAAGTTAGGTGGGGCTTGGCGAAAATTGATTTTCAAGATTTTCCGTTTCGTAAGATGCTTGAATATGAGCCTGACTCAAATATCGGTTGGCTGATGTTATTGGCTGATATCGGTCTATCACAGATTGTAGCGTGATGATCTGGTTCTTGGACTGATGGTTCAGAATGGCTTTAATGATCTTTTGTAACTTCAAACATGTCCTTATTATGCCGTAGATGCAATGTGGTAACTTCTTTAACATTTTCTTGAATACACCCTGAACACATCGTAAGAGCTGGTGGGAAAGCAAAATGAACACAATACTTTAATTAACACCGATCCATGAAATGTCTCATTTTGACCTCTTTTTAAATGAAGTTATTAATGACAACCTCAATTTGAGAGTTTTGTACATAACATATCAACTTAATAGCATGAACATTAAGCCTTTTCTCAACCTTATTTCATATTAAATCAGCTGCAGTAGTTACAAATTATTTTTCTGCCAACAGCGTTTAAGCACAGCCATGTAGTGTTAATAACAGAGCTGCAAAAATTAACTGATTGGTAGAAAATTGTTCACCAACTGTTTTTGATGATTGATTGTTTCAGTCATTTTTTCAAATAAAAAAATAATAATTGCAGGTTTATCCTCCTAAATGTGAGGATTTGCTGCTTTTCTGTGTCATTTATGGTAATAAATGAATAGTCTTTGTGTTTTTGGGGCAGCTGTTTGGACAAAAAGTATTTTCTAGATGTCACACTGGGAAAATGTGATAGGCGTTTTTCGCACTTTTTTGATATTTCATGGAAGCGATTAATCAAATAATCATGAAAAAAAACCTGTCAGATCAATGTATAATGAAAGTTAGTTTTTAGTTGCAGCTCTATAGACAATACTGACCAAGATGTTGGATATCACTGGGGCTGAACTTGGATGTTAAAAGATGTGTGAGCACAGAGGGGGATCGACAGTCTGAACCACAGGTTGTTTAGAAAGTATAAACACTGTGGGACTCAAACATTTACTTATTGGCCCTTCCTTACTCACACCAGAGTCCACCCTCTCTCCTAAATGCTGTGACTGGTTGTGGTCGGTGACATAATTAAACCAACTGTCCACATTTTGCAACCTCATTGGCATTTAAAATCCCTGTGTGACTGAAGGGTGCGGCACCGATGGCTTCTAGCAGCTACCCGTCATCTCGCTCTCTGCCTCTTGGGTTGCTTTAGGTGGCGGCCTGTCGCATGAGCTGTGTGTATGTCTGTTTTATGGGTTGTTTTTTTTATCGTAGTTTCTCTCTCTCTCCCCCTTTGGCCCTGCTCAGCTGCTCCGGCCATCTGTGCAAAAGGAAACAGAGAACAGAGGGATGGAAGGAGAGCGGTAGCGGTGGGGGAGGAAAGAAATTGAGGAAGGGGAAATTGTATATAGAAAGGGAGGATCAGTGCAGAATGAAAGAGGGCCTTTTGACTTGTGAGATTTACCCTGCATTCCAATACCCGCACTACCCTGGAGGTGAGAGCAGAAATCGACACCGCATAATACCTTGATATTTTGCATGACGATATATTGATTCACAGACACTAAGTACTGATTTTATTTATTTATTTTTTTTACATGAGTTCTTAAAATTTTTGAAAGTACAAAGCCAACTTTTTGGGTATTAGAATAATAATCAGTTGATTTTTCAGTCCATTAGATGGTGCTAGGTGCTCTCTGTCCGGTGTGGTAATAAAAAAATGCAATAAAAAGATTTTGAAGTAAGACGAATCGACTGAAAACTTAATCGAATTAGATGAAATGATGACGACGACAAATTTTTACTTTTGGAAAATGATTTGTAGTGAAAAGGGTGAAAAAAATAGCAATATATGATACCACAATACTCAAATATTGTATCGTGACTCAGGTGTTGTGATAATATCATATCGTGGGGCCTCTGGCGATTCCCAGCCCTAGACTTCCTAGTATCTAGTGTGCCAGAAAAAGGTTGAGTATGTCCCAATACACAGTACACGACATGCAGTATGCCAGAAGCACCAGAAAGTACTAATACATCCAGTCGGATTTTGCAGTATGCAAGCCAGCATACAGCATTTGGCCATTCTGACCTTCAATCCTTTTGCGCAGCGGAAAATACGTCACATATGTTACAGTGTTTGGCACAAATATAAACAAAGCAGAGAGAGCGCCAACAGAATGATGAGCGCCACAATAACAGATGGCAGCACATTTAAGTGTAAGAACTCCTTTGTTCAATTAATACATGACGTAGCAATATGAAGTATTGCTGCACGAAGCCAAGTGGATAAATGAATGCAAAGGTGAACTTTTATATCCGCATTCCTTTCCTTCGTACTCCAAAAATCTGATGCTAAGGCTCCAACGGATAGAAGAGCATCGGAGCGGAAGTTCAAGGAGCTCTGTCGTGACTAATGGTGTTCCGATGCCATTTCTTCCCACCCAAAACTGATTCCAATACCCAAACTTGGAGATCGGCTGATACAGAGTACTGATCCAATTCTATGATCCAAAAAAAATAAACAATTCCTTACACGACTCCTTTGACTTTCCCGCAAAAAATCTTGCTGAATGCAGACATTTTGCTGGCTCTGTCGGCTCTTTCCAATACTGGTATTGGAAGAACTCTGGTCATGACAGCGCAACACGTCCCAGTTGTATGCATACTGCATGCAACAGTATGTACTTTGTGAGGGCAGCTGCAGTATGCACCACAAGTAAAAAGCAAAAGAATGCGATTTGGAACGCACCCTTAGTTTAGAAGATGAATAAGGGATGACAGAAGCTGAGGAAGAGTGTGCGGGAATTGTTTCCAGAAAGCTAGCGGCATAAAGATGATGTCTGTCCCCTTCTAGAAATAGGACAGTGAGTGTGTGGGTACAAGTTTAGGTCAGTGGAAACTAGGATGACTAGTGATGTCTGGATTTTAGAGTCAGACCAGCAACCGCCGGCCAATAATGAGCTCATTTTATGTCTTGTTTTTCCCCCCGTTCCTCCTCTCTCCCTCTGTCCCACCTTCAGTTTCTGTTCCCATGCTCCACAGGCCAAGCCTCTTCCTCTGGACTCGGCCTGTGTGTTGCCTCAGAGTTCGTCTCCCTCCTGCGCAGCCACCTCCTCACTCTGTTTGTAAACTCTGACAAGACAGTTTCCTGCTTCCCCCTCTCTTTCCCTCTCTCCATGTCTCCCAAACTTGTAAAAGTCCTTTTCCTCTCTTCTTTCCGTTTGACAAGAGCTGGGGAAACTGTTTGAGGCGGTTGTCTAATATTGATGCAGACAGCGTGTGACAGCTCGTATTACAGATGGTTGCTCTTCATCAGGCCTCGTATGCTTTGTGTCCCACTTTTTGTCCTCGGTTGCTCACGTCTCTTGACTGCTCCGTTTGTGACCCATGAGTCAAACTGTTTTGCCTGTCTTTGAGTTTATCATACATGCAGTGACCCACTTAGCAAATCCATCCGTGCCTGTTTCCCACCTCACCCTGCGTTTCTTTTTATAACCGTGTTAGCTTTATAGTGTGAAGCAGGCTTTTATGGCTTTCCTTTCATCATCCATGTGCACATTAAAAAAGCTTGTGTGTCTTAATATTAGTACAGGTGGCACATTCTGTACATACATGCGTGCTAAAGCTACGAGTACTCCCTTAAGTGTACTATCCCAGAAAACTAGTCTTCCACACTAGTGGCTCTGATGCTATTTTATACCAAGGAAAAAAAGAAGCCAAGTCGTAGCAGCTACGCTGGCCAAGTGTGTCACTGAGCTTTTTCGTGTCACAGAGGGGACCATTTACCACTGTTGGCTTTGAAATGAAAGAAGGCTATTTGTAGAATTTGTTGTTTCTGCAGCCGACATGTCCTCTCTCTGCCCTTCTTTTTTTCTGAGTGAGACATTACACACATTCAACTGATCATAAAATATGTTGATCTAATTCTTTCCCTCCCAGCACGACTTGCGAGGTTCTAATGTATTTTTGCATCACTGCCTTTGTTTGTGCTTTCTTTTTCTCTCTGTCTCACTCGGAGATAGACATTGTCCTGGACTGTTTTAACTTATATGCAGTTTCTTAGCACATCCTGTCCCGTTTTCTGTCCTACAATTAACAATCAGTGTAACACTTGGAGACTTGAGTGAAGGTATTTCTTAGTGATGCCCGATGCTATTGCCACGGCTTTAAAATTATTGATCGGATATCGGTGTGCCGGCCGATAGAGGCCGATATAATAACCGATAAAATAACAGGCTGCTGTTACCTTGATTAAACGCCCGAGTCATCAAGTTCACTGACTTTGTCTCTTGTGAAACAGGCCAAATTTGTCCTGGTTGTGGGTTTTGTTCTGACTGTCTCGGGGAGAGCATCATCCAGTTTGAAGTAAGATGTACCTCAATTGTTTTGTTAAAAAGCAGTTGTCATAAATAAATATGACATGTTTTACATAACGTAAGTTTAAGTATTTTTCTCCTTTTGCACAAGGAATGAATATTACATCATTTTAAGCTTTGTATTTTACGTCCGCATTTGTCGGCGGGCTGACTCAATGAGAGTCTGCATCATATTACTGTATGTAAATTCCACTGCAAAAGAGACTTGATCTCTGCACTTAGGTGTTTGGAAATAATATACAGTACATATATATTGGTATCAGTATCGACTGTCAGCCAAATGTGTCGTAAAGTATCGGCATATCGGATATCGATGAAAGAATTCAATATTATGCATCCCTTGTATTTCTGCGTGTGTCTGTGTGATGCTGGAGCTGTAAGAAGGTCGGAGCCAATGCTTTATCTGATTTGTAGGGCGAACCACATTCCTGGCGCGCCGTCAACTGATCAGAGAAACAGCAAACTGCTTTTCATGCCCGGTCTTGCTTTTGAATAACTGTGTTCTATTGGATATCGTCCTGTCTCCCTCCAGATCAACCTTGCTGTCTCTAAAAAGCCTGTAGACCTGCAGCCATCCCGTCATAAGTCCCATCAGCACTGCCCTGCAGAGACGGACCACTACAACTCAAGGGGAGATGAAGCCGGATGGGGTTGCCACGGCAGCACTGGAGCCAATGGAAACATTGGAATCCAATCCAGTAAATGAGGCAGCTCCGGCTGTGGTACAGGAGCCGAACCAGGCAGGAAGTCCCGGGGATGAGGAGGTGCCACAGCAACCTGCAGAGGAGACAGGCCAGGTGGAACCCCAGCCAGACCAGGCCAAGGACACCCCCGCTGCCAAGACCAGCAGCAAGACTCCAGGAGAGTCCAAAGCCAAGACAACCAACAAGGCCACAGCCAAGACAAAACCTGGCGCCACCGCCTCAACTAAGACAACATCTGGCTCACAGCCCAACTCATCCCAGAGCCGCCTTTCAAATGGTGTGACTAAGCCCCAGACCAATGGAGTGGCTAAGAAGGCCCCGCCTGCTGCGGTCAAAAAGAGCACCTCGACCACCGCTCCGACCAAAACACCAACAGGCCCGGCCAAGAGCAAAGTGACCGAGAAGAAAGCCCCAGGAGACGCCCCCGCAAAAACGATGACTGGGACCACAGCAGCCAAGAAGACACCATCCACGAGTGCAACGGGTGTCAAAACCAACACCAGCGCTGCTGCTGCTGCTAAAAAGCCCCCAGGTTGGTGAAAATGTCATCACTGGACAAAAGGCTGAGATCAGTGCAGTGCAGAACGTAAGCTGTGACAGGAAGTCTAGCATGAAATGTTTTCACAGCTCGAGCTCTAATGAGGAGCGTTCACTGTAATGTGATGACATGCGGATTCAGCGCACATATTAGACATGCCAGAGAGGCTGCTGCTGATCTACAACTGCATTTGCCCTACATCCTTATGACATATATATGAGAGACACATCTGCCCGACCTACATATGTGACGTACACCTCTACATATTTTTATACTATGCTGTAATAACACTGTTCTTATTATTCTTCAAATATTTCTTATACTTTTTCTTTCTCTGATCCTCTAGCTTCAAAACCTGCCTCTGCAACTCCCACCAAACCGAGCGCTGCTGCCTCACCCAAGCCCCCTGCTTCCAAAACATCCAGGTAGGTGCGGCGGTTGTGTAGAACTGAAGCCTCAGTAGGGCTTGATGATTCGGCAAAAATATCACGTTCCGATTTTTTTCATGGCAGGATCACGATCTTGATTTTATCACGAGTCTTTAATTTTTCACATTGGTTCAGAGTATTTTAAAAGTTAACGCAAATTCAGGGCCACAGTTTTGTGTGCAAACAAATGGTCTTAATTCTTAAAAGTTACATATAGAGTAAATGTGTTTTGTAAACTAACTGCAGGCTCTGCAAAAGTAAACAAATAAAAATAAATATTGAACTCTTCAGGTGAATTCATTAAACGCTGTGTCACGACAGCCTGTCAGTACTGATATTCCCCCAACGTCACTGACGTCCTGAAGGCACGAACATCTCGACATCCAGATGTTCAGTCAGACATGGTGGTCAAAACAGTGCTGTGTGTGAACGCTGTGAGCTCCAAAACACGACTTAATACACCACGGGATGAAGTTATGAACACACACACACAACGTCGTTAAGTTTTCCAAAGTTTCTAAGATTTCCACAGCTGACACAGAGCAGAAATGATGATTATATATGTAATTAATGACAAAAGAAATGACCAGCCCTCCTCCTCCTGACGCTAAAGTTACTCGCTAACGCTAACGTCTAAACTGTGGCTGTGTGTAACTTAACAAACCAGCGTATGGTTTTATTAACCCAGACACGATGCTGTTCGGTTTTCCAGCCTGTCTAGGACCTCCACAACTGATACAGACAACGTTGTGAAAGGGGAGGTAGCAAGGCGTCAAATGTTTACTGTGTTTAGTTCATGCGCGTGCATTTATGGAACAGAACGGAGCAGCAAAATAAAGTGATTTAACTGAGAGAAAAATGCGTTTTGAACCGCAGCAGATAGAATGTGCACTGACGTACAATGCAAACCATCTCTACCTAACGGTGTGTCGTGGACACATTTGAATTGTTCACGGTCTAATATCGTCATATTGCACAGCCCTGCGCTGGAGTGTGTCTGTGTACAGACGAGCACACAAGCCTCTGAACAAAAAGAGCAGAAAGATGTCTATCACTGAAATCTTCAAGGCAAAAATGCTTTTTCTTCGACTCTTCTATTTAATGCCTCTCCTGTGGAGAAACTGTGAATTTGCTTCAGAACAGCAGCAAATATGATTAATTTGCATTTTAAATAGGAACTGTGGGGAATCAGTTCAACATTATAATGCTCTTCAGTGAGAGGCCTTTGGTTCAAAAGGCTTCACTTGGCTTCAGGTTCAAAGAAGACCCTGTTTAAGAAAAAAACACCCTGGAGGAGTGAGGGACAATGATCCCCCACATAGAGGCTGGGAAGGGACGGGTATAAGTAGGCCAGCAACCAGCCAATGTCAGAACAAGCCTCGAAGAAACGCCTCACAGGCTTTCACCAGAGCGAGCGTTATACAGCAGCATTATTAATAAAGCAAGTTTTGGAAACAAGTGCAGTTTAGAGAGGGGAGGAGAGGCCGTTGGAAGACTGCACCCAGCAGGAGAACGCTCTCAAAGTTTTCGTTTTGTCGGAGAGTGCGTTTGTGTGCTCTGTCCGCCAGCGTGCTTTTAGGTCAACATGTGTTCCTCACCTGAGTCACGCTGTGTGCATGGCGTTGAGTCCTGAGGTGACTTGGCGACGGCCCAGAAGAGGCGGCTAAAAGAGGCCTTTGTCTGAGACAGTGATGATCGTGATCAGATAGAGCCTTTGGGAGGGTGACGGGGGGCTCAACAGGGTTTTATCCTGCTGCCTCATCATCGTCTTCTGTGTTTGTTTGTTACAGCAATAGCTTCTTTCTCCTTTACTGCTCTGCCACCATGTTGTATGGTATGATGTGTTATGTCACCATGTCGGTATGTCTGTGTGGAGACGATTGTTCAATCAGAAACACTTGCGTCAAACAACTATAAACTTAAGCAATCCCACGAATATGCTCAAAGGGTTTTTTTTTTAATCTCTTGCTAAAAGTAAGATGAGAAAGTTGATACCATCTCCTGCGACGCCGCAGCCAGCTTTGCATTTCGACTAGATAAAGGAGAAAACAGCCTGACCCCGTCCAAAGGGGACAGAATATATATAATATATATATATATTGGTGTGTTGTCAGCATACACTGTCTCACAGAAGGAAACATAAAGAAGTACAGAAATGCCAACTTTAGATTTGAGGTCATTTTTAAACACTGTGTTTCCATTTTATTGTTTGACCACCAGTTATCTCTGAACCCACTTTAAGGGATTCTTATCTAAGAAGTTTGTTCATGTGAAAAAATATCTCATTTAATCATCAAATATATCATTAGCTGATTTTTTAAAATTCCTAAATGTTCAAATAGGTTTGTGGTGTAAGAAATCCAGTCCTGGCTGGTCTCTACTCCACAGGATACAGCACCTACACAACTCACGTATGGAACATACATACATTACACAAAAGTCAACAGATGTCAACACAAGAAGGATTGTCTTTTTGGCGTGTTCCTCTGTACTCGTCTGTTTGGCCTTTACCAGGAGGCCAACATGACAAACACACTAAGCTGACAGAAACAGGAAGGTATTTCACATGACAATCCCTGGCGTCCCCTCCCCCCCTCCACACTGCCACAGCGTAGCAGTTGGGCTGTGGAGATTATACCCAGATTAGAGCTTTATACAATGGTTGATGTGAAAACATCTCATTAAAAAGTATTACACAAGGGTACGTTGCTAATCGCTATTACAGTACAGAATGCTCATTGTGTGACCTTTGTGAATCTGAATGGTAATTTTATTCATAACCTACATAATGATTATCAATCTTGTTTTCAGTACTCACAAATTATACTTGAGTAAAAGCAAACATACCTTACTGGGAAACGACTTTTAAAAGTAAAGTTTGGCTTTTAGAATATTACTTGAGTAAAAGTCTTTAAGCAGCTGGTATTTACTGTACAGTGAATATTAATGTACTTAGGTATCGAAATTAAAAGTACAAGTAAAAAGTACAGGTGACAAACAGTCTAGTTTGACTTTTTAAAAATTATTTATTCTTTATTTATGTCGCCTCTGGTCTACATAAGGACAGAATATCTCAGTCATGGGGACATACCGCCACCTACCATACTGGAGTCAGACACTTGGTTATCACTGAACTGATTCTTTCCTGGGTCTTGTAAACCGGGACGACACAATCCAATTAAATCTCCAGTTGAAACCCACTGTTAAAGTGAAACTGGACAACTTTTTTATCTTAACTTTGTCATTATGCTGTATA
>JAQLOL010000009.1:20990107-21001738 GCA_029783665.1 Naso thynnoides | reverse complement strand
CACAAATCCTGCTAAACCCGAGACGTTGTTTAACAAATACTAGTATAGAATTTGAAAAACTAACCGCAACTTGAAAGTGAAGTAATGAGATAATCAAAGAACGCCTACAGTTGTCCTCAGACGAGCCCAGCAACATCTCCAATCATTTCAAGCCTCCATACGTCTGACTAGCTCAGCAGTACTTTCTGCCCCTGCATCTTTCTTCAACACCTCCACATCCATGTAGGTAGGTGTGGGACGTCCTTGTGATCGATGCCCTTGTCTGTCAGTGACCGGCCAGCCTCATATTCCTGGTTGCTGTCTTCTCACCCCATCAATCCAACCAGGTTTTCTGTGAATGTCTATTCATAATGTTATGCCAACATTTAATCAGTGATACCATCTTGTGGCCACAGATGAACAGCAGTTTGCTTGCAGTTGCTCGCTGTTGCACTTAAACACAATAAAAGCAGGATACCTCCACAATATTAGACTTCAATGTAAAATTTCCAGTAGTGGCAGGTCAAAATGGATCCGACATTTCAAAGACAGAGACCCGGGACTTGCAGCAAACAGTACCGGCCCCGAGCTGGACCTGCGGTCATTTTATATTACTGGAGCCAAGACCCGGCCGGGTCGAAACCTCGGGTATTCGGGGGGTCGGACATACCCAAAGACCTCTTGTTCAGAGCCCTCCATGCTTGCACTTTCCTCATTTTAATATCTTGCTCTGACAAATTGACTCATGAGCTCAGGTATTTGAAACCATTGACTACTTTCAGCGCAGTACGTGAGGTGGTCTGGGAGGATGTTTACGGTAATAACTGCAGTTTTCTTGGCATTTAGACCAAAACCAACCTTGGCGCACACCGTTTCCACTCAGGTCAAAAGCGCCCGTGCCTGTTCCACATGGTCAGATAGCAGGCAGATGTCATCTGCAAGCAAACTTGTGTAATCATAATATCAGATGCAGATATTCTTTGACTAGACATATTTTAATGCTACTTGGTTTTTGGGTTATTGCAGTCAAAAACTTCAAAGATATTGAGTGCCATTACCAAGACCTAGTTATACAGGTCTGTAAGGGTCTTGCATTGCCCAGAGGAGTTTTATGTTAGTAAAACTGAATGGACATGATTCAACAAACAAGATATCTGTAACACACCGTTCGCCAGCCAAAGCAAATTCTAAATGATTTGTATCACCTGTTAAAGCTTGTTTTAACTTCTGATGTGGCCACACTGCTGTTATCTTGCTTGTCTTATCTTGTCTTGTTTTAATCTTATTTCATGTTACCAAACACTATTCATGGCTTTGCCAGGTTGTGGATGCACAATGAGTGTGCTTTTAACACAGCCCCTGGTTCAGCTGGGGGATTTGAAGAAGTTATTTTTGTTCTCCTCTCAGTATTAAAGATTAACATGTTCCCAGCAATCTTCACTCTCTCGCTGTCTCCCTCTCCTCTTTCTGACAGTACTAGTTCAATTCTTTATTTAGAAAGAGCAGTTAGTGTAGCATGGACCCAGGAGATTGCACTGCACAGCCTTGTCAGGACTACTAGATGTAGGTTACTTTGCTTAGATGTGACATAGAAGCCAGCTTCTGGGCCAGGCAAGCCGCCAGTGCAGGCAGGCTGACGTGTACTGCCACATGTGTCATTCCCCTGTGGGTCGTGGGCATAGACACACAATCAGGGACGGGGTTGACTGAGGTTAGGATGCCTCTCTGGGGTCCCTAGTGACTCACCTTCTAAAGACTATAACCCCTCCGGGGAGTTTGTCTGGGCCTGTTTTAGTCATTGATACACTTAAAGAGATACTCAAACTTTTTTTTTCTCTCTCTCCTTTTGTTACTTGCCTTCCTCCCAAGTTGCAGACAAAAAGATAGAGCCCATTCTTTCGACCGTGTGTGCAGTAACAAGGAAGAGACGGGCAGAGCTTGCCCACCGCTAATTAGCTTAGCTCAAACACTGGAGGTCAATGGGAAGTGCTAGCCTGCCCCCACCTCAAGTCAGATAAACTTTCCAACAACTCTAAATGATCCTGTCTGCTTGTTGTGACTTGTTTATTTACCACATTGTGTTACTTTTGGACTCACATTAGCACTTTATGTCATTTTAGAATCAAATATGTACAGGAAGTAAACTACACTGCACATGCGCACCAGTAAACAGCAGCAGAAGAAGAAGATATACAGAAAGTGCTAATCTGAGTCTAACAATAACATAACTTGGTAAATGAACGAATCACAACATGCACTAAAGGACCATGTCAGACAGATGGCAAGTGCTTGAAATTTTAGAACAAGTAAAAAATAAATAAGTAAACAAACAACTAAAAAAAAAACTGACAACCAGTGTACAGACTTGAAGGAGAGGTGTGATATGTTCTCTCCTGTTTGCAAGTGCTAATTGGATTTAGGCTGATGCAACATCTGAAAGACTATTTAGGTCAAGGCCTCGACGGCTTGTTCACCTATTAAGAACGCTCTGTCCTTATTCTTACATCCCATAATATTGTTTTTTAGTCTTGCAGTCTATGCTCGTAATCTTGTTGGTGTCTGTGCATTTTCTTAGGCTTTCCTCTGGAAGTCTGCAGAGGTCCAAGTCTTGCTTCCTGTCACAGCCATTCTGAGTTAATCTGAGCTGTGAATGTTTTGATGACTCCAACACGAGTCACCCACAATAAATCTGCATCACTAGTTGTTCTAGTTGTTTTTTTGTTTGTTTGGTTTTTTTTGGTAGGTTCATGGTTCACTATTTTGTTGACTGTATTGTAATCAGAAAGTTAAGCAGTCAAGTGAGATTCATAATATGAAAGAACCAGATGAGCACAAAAAAAACAACAACAAAACACTTAGCTGAGATTGTGTCTGTGCCCAAGATCTCTGTGCTGTACTATCCCATCAACTGTCTTCTTTGTCTTGCTTTACAGGCCTACAACTGGCACAGCAGCATCATCTCGTCCTGCCACCGCTTCAAACCGGCCGCCTACTTCCAGCTCAACCAAGGCCGCCCCAGCTTCATCCAAACCACCGACCCCGAAAACCTCTTCCACCACTGCCAAGCCTGCTGCCTCTAAACCAACCTCCACTACCCCCTCTGGTGGCAAAGCTCCAGCGACACAAACATCCAGAAATACAACCCCTGTGAAAAAAGGTAAAAAAAAAAAAGGAGGAAAGAATAAGATTGTAATAAGCAGGATGCACAAATAGTTTGCCTGACCTGCAAGCATCTATTGATTTTTTTAGTTTAACTCTAATCAATTTCAGCTCTTTGCTTTGAACAGTGTCAGAAAGCTTCAATATTACATTCTTGAGAGTCGAGTGTATGATTTAGTTCAGAGTAATTACATCAGTCTTTAACCATTTCTTGTACTCTGTTTTCCTCGCAGATGTTACCAAACCAACTACCCCAGCGTCCAAAAAGCCCGCAGAGTCTCTCCTTGCTCGCCCGTCCTCCACAACAAAGGCGGCAAAACCTGAGACCCCCAAATCAGCCACAAAATCAGATGCCACTGCCAAAAAGCCTACTGCTAGTAAGGCAGCAGACACAAAGACACCCAACCGCACCAAAACTCAAGACAGTAAGACACCTGCCAAGGATGCTTCCAAGACTCCTGGCTCCAAAACAGCTGCAGCTAAGACCTCCAGCCCCAAGAAAGCAGTAGGCAGCAGCCAACCCACTCCTGTGAAGCGTGGCCCCAAAGCTGCAACCCTTGTAGAACCTGGAAAAGAAATAGCTGCTGCTGTAGCTACTGCCGCAGCCATTGCTACTGCAGCAGCAGCCATTGTTGGACCAGAGGAACCAGAGCCTCCTGCAGAAGCAGCTTTGGAGCAATCCGCTGCACCAGAACTGATAGCTAGCGAGACTGAAGCAGTACTAGAAAAAGCTTCAGACCCCACACCAGAACTAGTCTCTGCACCAGTGTTGGAAGCTGTCCCAGCACCAGAACCTGTAAGAGAACCAACACCAGAACCCGTAAGAGAACCAACACCAGAACCTGCACGAGAACCAACACCAGAGCCAATACGGGAACCAACACCAGAACCTGCACGAGAACCAACACCAGAACCTGTAAGAGAACCAACTCCAGAACCACTGTCAGAACCATCAGCAGAGCAAGATTTGGAAGCTGAACCAGTCCATGAACCAACGTCCAATGTTCAGTTGTCATCCCAAGTTGACCTTTTCGCATTTGAGGAGCCTTCAAACAACTTTGTTCCTAGCCTGGGAACTACTGTCATGTCTCCTCCTTGTTCCCCACAAGGCCCCGTTTCTCCAATGAGAGAGCCACAGAATGCCACTTCTCTTCTGGACATGCATGTCCAGTCTGATCCTTGGGACAGGAACCAAAGCCAGGCTTCGTCTGACTTTGCTCCCCAGAGCCTAGGCAATATGATGAACTTCCAGGCAGAAGAGGAAAATAGGGAAGAAGAGGAGGAAGAGAAGGAGAACCTGTACATGCCTTCCTCTACATCTCACTTATTGGGTACCTCACCTGTGGGTGACTTCACCTCAGGGAATCTGATTTCCCCCCATGAAAAGGAGGAGGCAGTGGAAAAGGCAGATGAGGAGATAAATGAGGATGATAATGAGGAGGAGGAAGAGGATGAAGACGAGGAACAAAGAAGATTAGGCCATCAGCCATCTTCTATGGTCACTGACATGAGCACATCTCAGCCTTCAGAGGAGTTCCAAATCAAGTCCTCCACCTTTGGTGGTTCTGCAGGTTGGCATGGTGACGACCTGCTGTCTGGAATGGACTCTGAGGATGTGAGCAGCTGCACTAGCAGTCGGCAGCAGGGAGTTTCTGACCTCAGCAGCACCCAGCACACTGCAATTTTGGAAGGCACCCAGAGCTCTGATGCCCTGATTGACTCAAGTTTCCGTGGTTCTGAGGGGGATGGCAATCTTATGGGTTCTCCCAATGTAGAAACCCTGGCCAATGAGGAGGAGGAAGACGAGGATGAAGAGGGCGATCATGTGGATGAGATGGACTTGAGTTCAGAGAGAGTAGAGGAGCATCACAAAGTGTTACAGCAACAGGAGCAAGATGAGGACGAGGAGGATGAAGATGTAGAGATGCACAGTGAAGGAGTGACAGAGAGCTGTGGGAATGCAGATGAAGATGACTTTAATGAGGAGGAGCGTTTAGACAACCTTAATCGCTCAGGTCCCCCACCTTTCGTCCCCCCTACCTCCTCTTGGGACCAGGCCAACACCTTCTCTGATCCCTGGGCTCAACCAGCCTCAATGCTCCCTGTCTCCTCTCCCAGCCCTGTTTCTGACCACGGTGTAGCTGAATCCGAAACACCCACCCTGTCTCCTGCCCAGGCACGTTTGGACAGCAGTGCCCCTTGCTTTGCTCCTCAGTCAGAGAGAGAGCAGCAGCAGTCAGCCCATGAGGAGATGCAGAGCTCAGCCCCAGAAGAGCCTCATGTCCCACTTAGTGCTCCGGCTGTAGGCATGTCCGAGCCCAGCACTCTGACTAGCACCGCACCGGCCGCCCACAGCAGTAGCGAGACAAGCACACCAGAGGAGCTCCGCGACTATGACAGCAGCTCTGGGGTGGAGTCCCGTTCTGACAAACAGCAGACACCAGTTCCTGCATCAGTCCAGCCGGACATGGAGCAGGACCTGGGTATTCACTTGGAGAAAGGTGATGGAGAAGAGGAGGAGGCTGAGACACTCCCTGCTGATGAGATCCTAGGAACAGGGCCTCCAACTGCCCCAGCATCTGTGCCATCTTCCCCCTCTACCTCAGGTGACGAGGCCAGCGACACAGAGGGTGAGATGCAAATAAATGAGCCTGATGCACCAGTGATGATGGATGAAAGTGCTGGATTTGAAAGCCCTACTCCCACCTGTAGTCTGCCTGCCCTTGAAGAGGACGAGGAGGCGGTGGACACAGCAGCCGGAGAGGGTGAAGAGGATGGAGGTGGGACCACCCCTCAGTCCGCCAACTCTGTGGCATCTTATGGCTTTGACTGCACCACCTCCAACTCCAATGCCCACTCTATGGCAGAGAGCTGCGGGAAGAGCCCAGGGATCTTCTCCCTGGAGAATGAGGAACAGCTTCCAGAGGAGGCCAAAGACCCCTCACTCATCAAGGAGCTTACCCTGCCATCAGCTGCTGCTGCTGCCCAGGCAGAGGACCTGCTGGGCAGACACGTGGACCTGATGCCTTTGGGCCATGCAGGAGAGAACCAGCCCAGCCTAGATGAGCACCACTACATGCTTGGAGGAAAGGTTGCAGCAGACCACCTGAAGGAGGTTGATCCATTGGAGCCCAGTCACCACCTTGGGGCCCAGCAATCTGAAGAAAGTGGCGACAGCCAGCCACCCTACTACTCTACCATATGTGATAAGACTGATAGTTTTCTGGCAGGTAATGTATAAGTCCCTCCTGTTACCCCTGGAATGCACCTTTTCCCTGCATCCCTCCCCCTTTACCTGTTGTTCGTTTTCTCTCCAGTTGGGTTAGATGGCTTAGAAGAAAAAAAGGAGAGCAAGATTGTAGGAAAAGATTTTTAAAAAAATGAACAAAGGAGTTGGAAAAAATGACTGTAGCAATTTCTAAACGAAGCCTCCCTCTTTCATACTGTTATGGTCATGGTTATGAGTGTATGGCTTCTACTTCTTTATGTACAATAGCTACACCATTTTCTAGTAGAATGTTCTTTTTAAGTAACACTGCATATTCTGTAGCCCCAGATGGGGTAAAGACTGATTGGTCCAATGTGACTGAGCTTTTAAACCGAAAAAAGGAAAAAAATGGACTCATTGTGTATTTATCCTACTGTTTTTACCGAACAAATGTCAATGATTTTTTTTGTTTGTTTTTGTTTTGTATTTGCTCATTTGTTTTTTGGTTTTTTTTTTGGTTTATTTGTTTTGTTTGTTTTTTCTGTTAAAACCTGGTCCTTCCTACCCCGTGTACACGCTTCATGTTCAACAGCACCATAGCGATAGTCAAATGCTTCTTTTAAAGGTTTGTGTTCTTGTTTCAAGACTTATAGCTTTCAAAATAAAGGCTAGGTATTAACACGGCTGTTTTGCCCTTACAGATTTGTCGAGGTAGGTTTGCAGGTGTTAGATTGCAGTTGGTGAAGTTTTAAATGTGTGCTTCAAGAGCGTCTATGCTCTTCGCATAGGTTGTTAAGGTATATAACGTGCAGTCACGTACAGTATGTGTTTCAGGTATTTGGTTTCAAGTGGCTAAGCTTCAAGCCTCATTTAGCTGATTATTGTGTTCCAGAAAAGACTAACAACTAGCCTTTTATTTGTGATGAGACCCTGCATTGTCCCACATTGCTATCACAGTTGAGCTTTACACGCGCTGAAACGTTTTCATAGTGGACGTTTGGTTTACTATTTCAACAATATATTGCATGTTTAACTAACAGAAGACTGTGTACTACCTTGAATTTGAAACAATTCTACACTAGACATGTTCATAAATGAATGGCTCACGCTAGGTTATCTTTCAAAATTCCATTAAAACATCATTGCAAGGCATTTTGTTCCTGTTTCTTATTTTCCCTATGGATCCAGCATGCATGAACTGTCCTTGTGTTTGGAGTCGCTGTGAATGTGTGTGTCTACGCAACATATTTCCCATGGCGTTTCCCACTCTTCACCATGGGAATAACTGGTAAACAGGAAGTGATGCAACATTGTACAATGGTGTTGTATCTGAAATGGAATTTTGGTCGAATCAAAAAAGTAATCAAAGCGGTGTCCCGGTGCCCTCTTCTCCAGCATGCTTGACATTTTCAGATCCAACGCTAGCTGACCAACATCACATTCAGACTCCACCCTTGGCAAGTGGGGCTCACTTAAAGGTACCCTGTGGAGGGCTCTTGTATATCAGTACACTCAGTCTTTTTCACTGTTTGTAGTTAGAGGTCGAACAAGAAAAACATTTGCTGAGACAAATATTTAAAATCCAATATTGTTTGCACCTGTATCTGCTAGCCAGAGGTGGGAAGTAACAAAGCACAAATACTTCATCACAGTAGTTAAGTGGGTTTTTCAGGTATCTGCACTTGAAAATTTACTTTTCTGACAGTTGTTGACTTTTCCTCCCTACATTTGAAGACAAATATCTAAACTCTCTCCTTGTTACATTTTCAAAACAGGCTCGTTACTTTGACATTGTGGTGATGAGACTCAACAATCAGCTCATTTTCTGGTACATTTAGAAACAGCTCAGACAAATCCAACCGACTCTGCCTTTAAGTTTAATAGTCTTTGCATTATGTTAATATGACATGAGTTTCAGTTAGCTTTGCACAGAAATTTCCTTCAGGGCGAAACTTTTTACTTTGATACCTTGAGTACATGTACATCCTGTACTTTATTACATTGGCTTGAGTATAGAAGTGAGTCGATGTTTAAAGGTAAAACAGCTTTGTTGTCATACAATGAAATTGCGAGGTTAGAGTGGAGAGTTAGTCCTGAGCTGCTGCGATTGAGCGTGCCACCACACTGGGCTGACCTAATCTAATGTACATGTTTTTGATGATAAGGTAAAATAAACTTTATTGTCCCAAAGGAAATTTGTCTTGGGCAAAAAGTGCTAGACACAGCTACAAATAAAGATAGATACCTAAAAATACAGCACATGACAGTGAATGACCAAACATTTAAGAACATGACATTAACAACAAGACATACTTCCACGTTGAGTTCAAGTGAAATATTATCGACCACTTAAATTCAGAGAGGAGATTGCACTTGCCCGGTAACTTATACGTTAAAATTAAGAAAATTGTACGTTCCCTATGATAAAAGGAGTTAAAGCTTACATCCTCAATGTAAAGAGTAAACAATTAAATATAAAAAACTATGACCCCAAGAGTAGATCATAACACAAAACATAGACGTATACTGAATTTTAGAGCTCGGGACTGCATGATACTACGGTGATGAGGACTGGGCTGGTTGTTTTTTAAGTAGTGCCACTCACGTTGGGAGAAAACCCTCGCAGACACGGGGAGAAAATGCAAACTCCACACAGAAAGGTCCTACCCCAGCTGGGTATCGAACCCAAGACCCTCTTGTTGTGAAGCAACAGTGCCAACCACCAAGCCTACTTCTACTTTAACCAGTCTTTTTTTTTTTTCACTCAAGTTTTGTACTCCTACTTATGTAAAGAATGTGTCAACTTTTGCCACCTCTGCTGGTTGCTAGCAGTCTTGTTAAATGTATTTGTTGGTGCAAATCACACCAGTGGCAAACATTTTGCTATAGCACGACTAATGGTCACACTTCACAGGGTACCAAACTGTATTAGGCATGAAATACTCCTGATACCTATGAGACTTTTTTTTTTTTTACACAAGTGCTTTAAAACCTCATTAGTGTGAAACCTCCTAAGATTGGTCTGCATTGTCCGGAATGATCCAGTCACACATACAGCACATAGACAAACATGTAAACAGATGTGTTGGAAAAGCACATCTTGTACAAACCACTTGAATGCATCTGAATGTAAAGGCTCAAGAAGACCAAACACTCTTCTCCCTTTCGTGCCTTTTTCTTCTGACCAGCTTGTTTCTTCTTACCAAAACTCTGACCCCAAAAAACACCCCGGACCCTTGTAGCAGATTCCTTTAATAATTTAGTTTTTTAAACTAATACTAATATTCACAAGACTAAGCAAGTCCTGCTTCAGGTTAAAGTTTTGGTAAATCACTGCTTTATTTTTCAGAATATAGTAACAATTCAAATTTCATGACTTGGTGATTATGCATGGCCCAGATAAAGTACATTATATTTTTTTTACATGTTATAGAATACATTACATTGATACAATCCATTTTTGTGATGTTTTGTCAGTTTAACCCCCCATGTTTTCATGTCTATTCAAACACGTGTTGTCTGTATTGTACTGTGTATATATGACTGCTGTCTTGCATGATAACCAAAATACTCAAAGAGAACAAAGCAGCAGATATGAGTGTGGTTACTATGTACGATGCTTCACATTATTAATGCATTCAAGTGAGAAATACGGTTATATTAAAGAAAATGCAACTTCAGAGAGAAAACATCTATGATTTGTTCCTGTTCAGTGCTTTGTAGATACAGTTTATTGCGTTCCTGTGTAATGGATGTCACTTTATTTTTGAAAGCCCCTTTTTGGTTACACCTTTGCCCTCCTGTCAAATCTCTCCTGAACCCTCATCCTCCTGGCCCTTGTTATTGTACCACCCATTCTGTTTGATGCATGCATCTCTACTGGATGCACCAAGTGATCTTAACTGTCTCACAGGAGACAAGAAGACAGATGACGATCAAGATTACAAGCTTCATGCACACTTCCAGGAAGACTACAGGAACCAGAACCACAATACTACTGTTCCAATAGCCAATGGCCACTATTTGGCATTGGTACCCGGCAACAGGAGGCCCATTGACCCCACTGTTGCAGCACATTTCGCCAAGATTGCATCCCCTCCTCCTTTTATGGAGACGGGTGTCGACAGTCGCACCGGTGGAGAGCAGTTGAGAAGGCTGCAGCAGCACCAGGAGAAGCTGAGAGAGATGCAGCACCGTCAAGAGCAAGAGAGGCAGAAAAGGCAGTGGCTGGAGGAGGAGCGACTGAGGCTGGAACAGCAGAAGCAGCTGGAGAAGCAGCGAAGGGAGCTCCTCCAGCTGCAGCTGCAACAGCAGCAGCAGGAGCACCGGCAACGCAGGCAAGTTTTGCAGTGGCAGCTGGAGCTGGAGCAGCAGTACCGCATGCAGCAGAAACAGATCCAGCAGCAACAGCAGCTGAGGAGGAGCCCAACTGGAGTCATGATCTCCCCGTCATCTGGGCTCTGCACCATCTATGAAGCTATGGAAACCAGTGACGAGGAGGACGAGGCTCGAGGAGTACAGAACAGGAACACACAGGTGGTAGGAAAGAGGGTGCCATCCTCCCACAGCGTTACACAGGATTTCCAAAGACAGCTGCGTCCAGTGCCTCCACGGGAACTGGAATGGAACAAGAAGGTGGATATGGTCCAGCAGCTCATCAACCAGACCCTGATGCTGTCTGGAGATGAAGGCTGCCCTCCTCTCCTTCTCCTTCCTGTGGGCACTGGAGGCACCTTAAGCCCCTTGGAGAGCAGCATGTGGCCCACTATGCTGCCCCAGTTCAGCCCCCCTTCTGCCACTGTCACCTCGGTCAGCAGCTACTCTCCAGACAGCCAAGGCAGCTCTCCGTCTGGAGACTGGACTGTGGTCGAGTTGGAGACCCAGCACTGAATACAACTGATCGACAAGTTAATCTGTCAATGAACAAATCCATTTCATTATCTTTAGGGAAAATTGCTTTTTGGCTTTCTGGTGGAGAGTGAGCAGAGTAATAACATTTTTATCTCCGTCCAGTCAATGTGAAGCTACAGCCAACAGCCAGTTAGCTTGGGTAAAGGTAAAAGGTACTTAATTGGTCACATATACAGAGTACAGTAAAATGTGGTCTCTGCATTTAACCTATCCCTGAGAAGCACTGGGCTGCTACAGCACATCATCTAGGGACCAACTCCAGATCTTAGCCAGTACCTCGGTCAAGGGTACTGACTGGAGATAGACCTATATTGATGTTTTTATGATGGGGGAAACTGGAGCGCCCGGAGGAGACCCATACAAACACAGGGAGA
>JAQLOL010000009.1:20900394-20912421 GCA_029783665.1 Naso thynnoides | reverse complement strand
TGTTGTGGACAGTTTTGAACATGTAAAATGCTATATTCTCACGGCTTTAGGCTATGTGATTACAAGATACCAGAAGACCTAGATCGCTTGTTGACTGGCGCAGAGAAATGTGCTTCTGGTATATGCGAGCTAATGCTAGCAACATGCTAACAGCAAACTGGAAAGGGGAGAATTCGGGCTATGCAGCGCTTTGCAGAGCTTCAGCCCCCTATGTGTCCCTGGTGTTACAGTGTTTTGTCAGTGTCAGTGTTTCTGGAGCCTGATTGATGCCTAATAACATGTTGCTGCTGATTCATTTTCAGGCATTTTCCACAGGCTAATTAGCTAGTAGCAGGTAGCTAGAGGCTAGTTAGGTAGCGTGGCAACATCAACTGGTACAGCCACTGTTTTGTCATAACCTATCGAACCTATTTTTAAAATTACCGCCACAATATTGTGTATCGCAATTTTTTTTTTTGCCACAATAATTATGACATAAAATTTTCTAGTTGTCCCACCCCTAGAGTAGGCAGGATTGTAGTTGTTATTGTATTTTATAATTGCAAAAACTGGCCTTCTGTAGTTCAACAGGACAAGTCTGTCTATGTTTATGGTTCCGTAATTTCACACTTATTTTTACAGTCATCCTGTAGGACCCAGAGGTCGGCATGTTTTCCCTGTCGGAGCTGGCGCCTCTGAATCAGCACCAGAGCAGATCGAAGCTCCTGAAGCCCTGGTGGGAGGTCTTCATGGATTACCTGGTGGTCCTGATGCTGATGGCTTCCGTCCTGGCTTGTACTGAGCAGCTGTCCAGGGACCGTGTCGTGTGCATTCCCTTGGATCAACTTTTCACTGCAAACGCTAGTGATCAGAGTCCATCAACTGGTGGGGATGTGACACCGACTCCATCTTCAAAGCCTCCAGCCAGCGTTTCACCCAGCAGCCCGAATCTTCATTCCACTGCAGCACAGGGTCGACGCACACATCTGGTGTACCAGCAGTACATTTACATTAGCCAGGTACTGTAATACTAGCCTGAGTTACTTTTTGCCATAGATAAGATGCAACACACTGATTGCTAATCCTTTAAAACAGCTACAATCAATATTTTTTTATTAACAATAGATTGAAACATGGCTGCTTTTTTAAAAAAATCATCACTTGTTGTTTGTGGTGGGGCACCAGCACCAAGCACCACTTTACCACATTTTGTCTACTAGAAGGGCACCTTAGCGAGCACTTTACCATGTCACAATGAAATTAAAGGCACCTTAGCGGGCACTTCACCCCCTTTGCCCACTGGAAGAGTTTTTTTCTACCATGAGTACATCCAAGAGGGCACTTTCACAGCATCTTTTCTAACACTAGGGCATCTTGGGGGCGATGGCCCCCTCTGGCCCCCTTTAAGTCCGCCACTGTTCTGTTCACTCTCACAGTCTCACAGTCCAATAACCCCCATGGTATATCACTAACCCTGCTTTTAACTGTAGACAGGTACAGTTAGCAGCTAGCTAGTGTGGCATTTAGCAGCTTTTAATCCAATTTTTTCCCTCAGGAGTTGGTATAGGGGGGAAAAAACAGAAATAAAAAGAGTTAATATTGAACATAAAGGTAAAATATGTAACGTTTTTCACAATGAATTGTCCAAAAACACCTATATCTCAGTTATATATTTCATTGAGTTGTGTACTTAGAGTATTTCAAGTGTTTTCAACAATGTTCAAACTCAGAGGAATCCGCAATTTTATTCAGGGAAACTTTACATTTCATTCTGTCGCCTGCTGCTAAGGCTGCATTCAGACCAAATCAGGTGATCTAGCAAAAAAGATGATTTTTTTCATTCATTTGAATGAGGCCGGTCCGTTTTGGCTGTGAGAGAAATGCAGCTGGCAAAAAAAAACACAAAACAAAACAAAACAAAACAAAACAAAACTTAATGTTACACAATGGGTCCTGTTATGTTAATTAAAGTTCAAGTAGATAACTTCTGCAAACAAGCTCGCAAGCTAACATTAGCTGAAGCATGAGACTCATTGGAAAAACGAATCCACTGCAGCTGTTTGACTTTATTTTGTTTGCTGTCACTTTCTCTTTTGAAATCACCTGTCCCTAAGAAGCGCAGCGTAGAACGGCCAATCAGGACAGAGAGTACAGAGAGTGTCACTGATTTTTCGTTTTCCCTTAAAACCCTTGTCCAGGTGGCAAAGAAAATATCATGGTAAAAACAGAACTTATTGGAGGCCAATTTTCCAGCAAATGGTTTCATTTTCCAACCACTATTACTCTGTTTAATCAGGTTATACAACATAATGACAGAGTTAAGCCTAAAAAGTTGTCTAGCTACATTTTAGGTGACATTCCCACCGCTGGACAAGCCTAACAACTAAACATAATGTAAATGAAACTTTAAAATGACTTTATCTGTGAATGTTTCTGCCTGATAGATTTTTATCTGAAATGTTTGCTGTTTAACAAAGAAGTAAATACTACCGAGGATCTCATGCTCCTTCAAGACATCAAAATATGTCTTTTCTGCTGTATTTAGATTGGCAGATCTCAAGCGGCAAACAATTTTATGCATTTTAACTCTGTAGGCGGACAGAGACACAACTACAAATAAATGCTAATGTTGCTCTGTAAGTGCTGGATGAGTGAATTTCTCTTTGCAGTCAAGTTTGCTTAAAGGGTGAAAACATGTCGGTCGTGTTTGTAGCTTGTTTCTGCTGCCCCCAAGTGGCCAAAAACCAATTTTTGCTGATTTAAATGTCTGTGTAGGTGTGCTACCATGAGGCTTTGCCTTTGTGCTCCCGCTTCTTCCCCTACATGGCCTTGCTGCAGTCTCTAGTGTTGGTAGCCAGCGGCTCCTTCTGGCTTCACTTCCCCCACACATCCGCCCGCATAGAGCATTTCCTGGCCATCTTGGCAAAGTGCTGTGAGTCACCTTGGACATCTCAGGCCTTGTCCCATGCCGCCTCGCAGGAGAATATCCAAGAGAAGGAGGTGGTGGAGGAGAGACGACCACCCCGACCTCCTTCCCCTTCAAGGCCATCTTCACCTCCAGTGACCCGCGCACGACAATCAAGCACAGACTCTGGCGCGGACAGTCCGTTTTTGAAGAGGTCAGACAGTGCATCCTCCGCCACCCCTCCTTCCCCGTGCCCTTCCACACTCTCCTGTAACTCCACCATGTCGTCTATATCCCTCGGCTCCCAGGTGCCCTTCGATTCCTCCAAGCTCCCACTCATTGTTGGCAGTCCCAGGCAGGTAATTAGTCTGGACAAAAGTGATGGAGAACAGGCCAGAGCGTTGTTTGAAAGAGTCCGGAGGTTTCGGTCACACTGCGAAGGCTCGGATGTCATCTACAAGGTAAGGGAGGCCATATATAAACCATCTACTTTGTCTGATACTCTACCCGGTGGGCCCTTTCGTTTTTCTTTTATGTATTGTTCAAACTAGTAAACAAATTTATATTTATAGCAAACCGTACAGGCCTTGTTTGATCAAGTCTGATAAAATAATGTCAGTGTATTCATAATACCTTTTTTTTCCCATGCATTCAGGTCTACTTGGCTCAGACTATATTCAAATTGCTGATGGTGACACTGATTGTGGGTTATTCCATCCCTCTTCTGAGCTCCTTTTCCTTCAGTCACACCTGTCACCCCGAGGAGCAGGCCTTGGTGGGCTACACGACGTTCGAATGTATCCACGTGCTCTCCTCTCTTATACGCAAACTGCTGGTGACTTACCTTACCCTGCTGGGGCTGTACGGCCTGCTGAACTTCTACACTCTCAGTTGGATTTTACACAGGTCGGTGTACTCATATGCATGTGTTGGTGCTGTAACAATGCCTAGAAAACAATATTTTGATAAAGCTGCACTATATTTTACACTGAAGGTGAGTTTAGCAATTCTAATCAAATATACTTTTCTCAAATTTAGCAAGCATCTCCTCGCGGTTCACTAGATGTTCACTCTGTGTTTGGGCTGTAAATAGGAAAAAACAAAGTGGCTCAGATCACGCCACACAACATTCCTCCAGCCAATCAGCAACAGGCACTGTTTGTGAACTTTTGGTGCATTCCAGCTGATTGGAAGTCAGAACTTCTAATTTCACAGTCAAATAGGTCGTCAAAAATGCCCCCCGAAACTCAGAAACTTCAGTAGCCTCGAGCTGGAAATCCAACATGGCAGCTCCCTGCATTAACAGTGAAAAATTAGTTTTGTGTCATTAAGTCAGTCAAATTGACAATATTGTTCAACTTCTACCTGGGCACATTTTGTTATGGTGCTTTCAAAAATTATTACATAGTGTGCTGTTATTGGCTAGCAGCTAACAATGCTAACACTGACAATAGCTAGCCGAACAATGTCTCCTCGTAACTGGAATGGGGTCAGCTTGGATTTGATGTCACTCCCAGCTCCAAATTCCGATTTCAAAGGTAAATGGAACGCACCATTTTACAAGACAAGATGAAGGGAAGGTGAGATAAACTAAAGGGGGGCAAGTGAGAAAAGGAGAGATGGTGTGATGTTAGCTTTTTGGTCTTTAGGTTTGATATAACACCCTTTCAAAATACCATATCCGAGTCCAAGGGGCATCTTTTCAATGTGCTGCAGTGCTGCGTCCCGTAATATTTAAACAGATTTGAGTAAAAAAAATAACAATCAAGCTTTCATTCTGCTGCATTCCTAGAGATGAGAAAGACAAGAGGACTCGGCTGTATTTGATAAAGTATGTTAAGTGAATGAAAAAAAAAGTTTTAGCCTCTACATTGGGGTGCTAAGAACAAAACCCACCTTGTGTGAATATCCCTTATCCCCCACAAAAAAAAAAATCCATCAATTTGGCATTTGCACTGCTGCACTCCTTAAAAATTTTATTTTGTGTGCAGGAAGCCAAAACAGGCCAGTAAGTATATAATCTGTCACATGGTTTCTACAAGATAAACCTGTGAAAAAGTTGATCAATTTGTTGAGACTTTTAAGTAGACAACAGGCTGTGATTGTTCAAAGGGCATTTAAACAGGATCATGTCACTAAAGCTGAGCATACCAGAGCTTTGCTAATATGATTAGAGTGCAATGCTGTGTTTTGGGCTGCAGTTTATTTTCTGTAATTTATTTCTCGTTCTGTTATTTGGTCTGTGCTCTCTGTAGCTCTCTACGGCAGTATTCCTTCCACTCACTGAAGGAGTTGTGCTCTCTGAGAGACGTTCCTGACCTGAAGAATGACCTGGCCTTTCTCTTGCACATGTCAGACCAGTATGACCCTTTGCTGGCCCAGCGTCTGTCCGTCTTTTTGTCCCCTGTGAGTGAGAGCAGGCTGCTGGAGGAGAACCTGGAGAGGCACTGGGGGGAGGAGAAGCTGCGAGCCATAACTAGTGTGGACGCAGAGGGCTGCTCCAGACTTCAGCTGGTGGCCCTGCCTCGCCTCCCTCCGGCTCTCTTCACCCTGAGCCAGCTTCAGGTCCTCAAGCTGGAACTCATCACAGATGCCAGGTTTACCCCACAGGTGGTCAACATGACTTCACTCAGGTGAGTTTAAAGCCCACCTGGAAAGAAAAATGTCTTTTTATCCTTTAAGATTACATCCCTGATCATATTGTTCCCTTATTGAACTATATTAGCCAAAAAAAGTTAACAAAAAAATCTGCATCTCTGTATTTTCATATCAAACTTCAATCACATTTACTTCCTGTTAACATAAAATTTTACGTGACTTTCATCATTTTGCCCCAGAGCAATTTCAACCTATAGTCTCGGTGGTTGTCAGCAGGGGCCAAAGGCTCAAACATTTACTGCCTTACTTTGAGGGCGACATTTTCTTCCTCTTCCTCTTCCTCATCCTCCTTCTCCATCTCCCGCTGCTCCTGCTGCTGTAACAAGAGTGATGAAGAAAGTGAGTGCTCCTCCACGATAGGAAGAATCCTGACGTTAGCCTCTAACTCTGCATCGCTCATTGTATCATCGAAATCTTCCATGTTTATTTTTCAATGGTCCAATTGTTAGGGAGGAATGTGGAGTGATGCCGGAGAAGGAGAAGAAGAAGTACCAGACTCCTGGATGTCTTATGCTGAAGGAATTTATTTACTTGATATCAAGGAGAACAGAGGAGGTCGTCAACACAACATAAGTGCGTGATGCCACCTTAATTCTGAGGGTCAAACAGCAAAGCAGGGATTCCTATACTAGAAAGCTGGACAGAGCCTGCAAGGGGGAGATGTATTAACATCCTATTGGCTATTGTGCATAAACACTAAGACAAGGATTCACACAAGCTAGGTGTTATCCAGTGACGGTGGCTGTTATCATCTAACTCTACAGCTGTGTCTGCAACCCGCCAGAGAATGATCATGACCTTGGCGTGTTCCTCAGAGAGAAAGTAAACAGATAACTGTCTCCTGCTGTAATCTAACAGAAACACAGAGGGATTGACCCTTAACCTATAGACAAGTGAAATTATTCTCCAACACCAATCAAATTCCTCCCAACATTTTGTCCCGATTGTATATCCTGTTTCCACTGGAAAGTCACGATACGGAATTTAGATACTCTCGAAATGCTGTTTCAGGTGGACTTTAATGGATTTGCAGTTGTGCATTACAAATTTTAAACAGTGTGCATTGAATCAAAAGTAGCACAGCACGTGTCTTCTAGATATTCTGAAATTCTGGAGGGAGGCAAACAACAAAAAGAAAAAAAAAGTTGATGTATCCCTTTAAAATGAAAGCACATGGATCACTCTGACCTCCGTAATGTGCATACATTTATCTTTCATTGTTATTTCCTAAAACAGGGAGCTCCATCTCTATCACTGCACGGCAGCCGTAGATCCCAGTGCACTTGGAGTCCTCCAAGAACGTCTAGAGGTCCTCCACCTTACCTTTACTCAGGCATCGGAGATCCCCATTTGGGTCCTCTCACTCCGCAGCCTGCATGAGCTCCACCTCTCTGGCCGCCTGAGTAGTGATGGTGGGGTGAGCCGCAGCTGGGCTTTGGGAAGTCTCCGCCAGTTACGTCACCTCCGTGTTCTGGTGATTCGAGGCATGTTACAGCGGATCCCTGGGGAGCTGTGCGAGGTGGCATGCAGCCTGGTGAGGCTGGAGATCTACAACGAGGGGACCAGACTGCTCGTGCTGACAGGCTTGAAGCGGATGGCCGACCTGACAGAGCTGCTGCTGCAGGACTGCCAGCTAGAGCGTCTGCCCTCTGCCCTGCTGGCTCTAACCAACCTGCGGACACTCGACCTGCAGCATAATAACTTGAGAACTCTGGAGGAGCTGCTAAGCCTGGCTCACCTGCGACGTCTTTCTTGCCTCAGACTTGCATTTAACCGCGTTCTGGCACTGCCAGCTAGTGTTGCTGTGCTGCGAGGCCTAGAGCTTTTAGATCTATCCAACAACCAGCTCCGCAGCCTTCCCCTAGCACTCTTCTCTCTTCGTCGCCTTCGTAGGCTCCTGCTGGCTGGTAACCTGCTGGAGGAGCTGCCCGCGGAGGTGAAGTCGCTACAGCTGCTTGCAGAGCTGGACCTCAGTGGGAACAGGCTAGAGGGCCTTCCCCCTGAACTGTTCAGTAGCTGTTTGGAGCTGCGTGTCCTCAATGTGGCTCACAACTCACTTAATTCGTTGCCCGGGGGGGTGGCAGCTCTAAGTCAGTTGTGCAGGTTGGACTTGCGCAGTAACAGTCTGGAGGTTCTGCCTGCTGAATTGGGCTGCTGCTCCGGGCTGCATGGAGGTGGTCTCCTGGTGGAAGACTGGCTATTTCTGTCTTTGCCTCCCCATGTCAGGGACTTCCTGAGCCATTCTCGCCCCCCCTCTCATAGTCACTCAGAGGGTCATTTGCGGCCTGACTCGGACAGTTTTCCGTACTTCTCTCCTACACAGTGGAGCTTCTCTTCTGCTCTGGAATCACAGATATAAGACTAATTATTATTGTACTTCTGACACTATTAACACTGAAAATATTGTGTCCTATTTTTAATACTTTTATATTTTCATGTTTTTTAAAAAAAAAAAGGGACTTGCTTTACGGGTTTAGTCACTGTTTTTCATAATGAAGTTTTCCTGTTCCTGTGAGGCTGAACCAACCATTATTATTGCCTTTGCAATTTAGCCCACACAGGGTAGAATGCACAGTAATTGAGATGAGGAGACTTTTTGCATGTGTTTTCTGGTTAAATAATGCTTATGGAGAAATAACTTTAACTGGATGTGGATAAAAACATCTTTAAAGGTAGTGTATCTTGGCAGGGCTGTTTCTAAATATGTATGACAAGGAGCAAAAGTTGTTTTATAACAGAGTAAATATTATTAATACAGTTGCTAGTAGTTTAAACATCAGTATGAATACCCAAAAGAATAAAAATCATTATGAATTTCTATATTATTATTCATGTAACTGGGACCACTGTGGAACAATAAACATGATTTATTCCTGATCATTTCTGCTGATGGGTTTGTTTATTATTGCTGAACGCTTTGGTCACTTTATTGTGAAAGTATTCCCCAAAAATGTTTTCATGCAATCAAGTCTGACCTGATGCTAGTATGACCATTTCTGGCAGGATTTATGGGGTTCTGTACACTGTAAAAATTCTAAATGTAAACAGGTCTTTATTAACACTTGGCAGAAGTGAAAACCCATGATTCTGAAAAAATTCAGGTTTTAAGGTGCTGTCACACATTTGCAAAATTAAATTTGTCTCCCATTCAATACCATTTTTTGCAAGTTAAGGACAAATAAAATATTCTCTTGTGATTGCGAAGCAGCTTCACCCCTTTTTTTGTCAACAGCAAGAACTTTGACCAGCAAAATCGCAGCCTCAGCCAACAGCGAAGATGTATGTGTGAATAAGCCCTTTCAGTACGCAATGTGAGTTTTGCATCGATGTGAGTCGAGCGTGCACAAAAAGGTTCACCATCTTGAACAACTAGCTACGGCAGCACCACTTGGACAAATTGCACACAGTTATTAAATGCAAAATGTTAAATGTTACTGATTAATTCCCCACTTTATAGGATTACAAGCTGCTAGCTAGGCTATTGCAAGCTCCTAACTTTTATTTTTCTATAGCTATGTCCCATTGGGCACTGACATGCCCACTTGGTTCTTGGCTCGAGTTCATTTGGTAAACCGAGTTCCAACACAAGCCAGTGAAAGTCTTCGAGGGTTTTCCTTAATGATTGGATGGACTCACATCCAAGTATCCCACAATCCATCACTTTCTCCTTCGCACCAAATGAGACACCATCATACTTTGCTCATTGGTAAAGTGACACATTTTCCTCTTGCAAAACCATCAATACAATTACAGCTCACACGAAATACAAACTAGTAAACTGCTTTCTGTGTGCCTAACATCCTATGTATTTCACCTTGACAGGCAAAAGTCACTCATCAGTGTGTGTGTGTGTGTGTGTGTGTGTGTGTGTGACGTGGCCTCACACAAAGAAAGAAAGACAGACAGAAAGAAAAGAATATATTCTCTTTTTGCCAGCTTTTTCAATAAAACTTTTACGTATCCAAAAAACTGCTTAACAGAGGACAAGAGGAAAGTAATGACCGAACAGTAATTACCAGAGACATTCAGCATTATGCAGTTTTTTTGTTTTCATTTCAAGAAAAAAACCCTCAACATTACCAAGTATAAGCTCTCTCAAGAGGCTCAGTTTACGTTTACAATGCATAATAACATAAACAGACACTTAAATATTCTCAAATACTTATTCACTTTTAGCATAATAAAAATCTGATACATTTTATTATGCAGCTCTATTATTTTCTATTCATTTTTGAGCCGCCATAGAGTCTTTCACTGCTGTGTCCCGCTTTTTTTAACTGCGGAGGACTGCGGCATACTTTTTGTCCAATCGTTGCCGGCTTTTGCCGGTGCTTGTCTAAATCCACCAATGAAATCAGCGCATCGCAGTGGAGGCGGGACTTCCGGTTACTCGTATAAACCAACTGAGGCCTCTCCATGCGGTGTTGATTGGACGCACAGCTAACACCGAAAAGGTAAGATATTATTATCGTCTTCTCTGTGGTAACCAGAGAGTTGTGGAAACTTTATCCGACTTCCAAGGATTCGTGAGTGAGATTCAGATCGTTCAAGGCACAAAGTAACAGAGACACTCCGGTATTAAGTCGCTTTCTTCATTGTTTGCACTGGGGCGCTACTTAGCTAGCTGGCGTGTTGTAGATAGCTTAGCCGATCCACCAATCTTTTAAATATTTTTACACATTCACTGCATGCATGCCCTTTTTACATTTACATCACATTACTTTATAACCATTTGTGTTTCATCTTATGCCGTTCATAAAGTTGGGCCTGTAAATTAGGATTCTAATTGTTACCGATTAGCATGTTAGCTTGCCACGTTAGCTATGGTTATGCAACACAATAGTTTTCCGCTGTTGTAAACGGCTCACAAGCTAACCGGTGTGGATAATCCGAGAGTCAGAGGCTGCGCTTGGCCTGTGTGTGTGTGTTAGGTGTATTTTAGAGGACAAAGATGTGGTCACCGGTCACGTTAACGTTTAACGTTAGTGTAGATCTGCTCTGATGTGTGTATTCTCGGTTTTTATTTAGATTAGCTAGCACATCTCATCCAGCGTACTCACAAAATGGGGCTGCCGGTCGCACATAACAATGCCAGTGTTCAACGGCGGGTTTACGGTCGTGCTAGTATCGGTCGAAACAAAACCAAAACCAGCTGCTAATGCAGACATGCCGATGAATTAAACCTTCGAACCTCCGAACAAACAGCAGATGTGCGTGTAAGAAGGGCATGTGGTGAAACCTGGCACAAAGAACGACAACAACAGGTGGGCTTCGTTAAAAGCCCCCATGTGATCCTCACAAGACGTGAAATCAACTGCGACCCGACTAAGGCTCAGAAATGTGTATTTTCTGAATGTAATGTAAATGAATTGTCTTACTTCCTTGTTTTAGACAGACACTATGGCTGAGAACGATGTTGAAAACGAGCTTCTGGATTATGAAGAAGATGAGGAGCCTCAAGGAGCCCCTGAGAACGCAGCCCCTGTGGGCCAGAAGGAGGTGAAGGGCTCCTACGTTTCCATCCACAGCTCTGGTTTCAGAGATTTCCTGCTCAAACCCGAGCTGCTCCGCGCCATCATCGATTGTGGTTTCGAGCATCCGTCTGAAGGTGAGGGATATTTGGTCGTTTTTTTCTGGTTGTGTGTCCAACTGGGGAAGTGCAGCGTTCCTGTGTCACTTTATCACAAAGTTTTTTTGCACAGCCTGCCTCCACTGTCCACAGACGGCTAACAAGTATGGGGAGTTCACGTCACTGTTAAAGATCTGTATGTGTTCACTTGCTAGATGCAATTCGAAGTCGTTACTGAGCTACATAACTCTAAATTCACACCGTGCATTACAAAGCATCCCTGCATGTGAAACATGCAGACCAATTTGATAAAGTTTCTCCGATGTTTTTTTTTTCCCCTACTACAATTTAAAGCAAAAGGGGCCCTCAAAAAAGAAAAGGAAAAGGAAATTTATCCTTTTTTTTACCCAGTGTTTCACACAGAATCATAATGTGATTGTGGTGGAGGTTGTTCAGCGGCGGCTGTGGCCTCGATGTAACATGATGAAAAACTAGCCTTTATATTTACTCAGTCAGACGCTAACCCTAACCCTAACCCTATATACATGTAATCAATAAAGAAAAATCACGTGATCAGGACGGGTTGAACCAGGCTCGTGTCAGATCTGTTTGCAAAACAAAATACTTTCCATTACTCGTCTGGATGAAGGAGCAAACATAAAGCGTCAGAGCACAAAATTAGCCGTAATGCTAATCCACTAACATACGCCGTCAATACTGACAACAGCTCAGTGACCAATCAGAGGCCGCATGCAGCTGCTCAGTGGGAGCGTAGCCGTTAGCTGCATTAGCTTCACTGTTAGCGTGGTGCTATGATGAAGCTGTTGAGTCTTCACCTTCTCATAATGCAGCTGGTCAACGGCTTTGCTCATGTTGAGCTGCTGCTACCAACTTATTGTCAGCACACACGCGCACA
>JAQLOL010000009.1:20797100-20814873 GCA_029783665.1 Naso thynnoides | reverse complement strand
TCTCTTCCTTGTTACTGCACACACAGTCCAAAGAATGGGATCTATCTTCTTGTCTGGAACTCAGGAGGGAGGAAAATGACAAAAAGAGAAATTGAGCCATTCAGAATGGATTGTGGTCTTTCTACTAGGAGGCAGAAAACGGCTACTGCAGCTTGACTAAGGGTGCGCTGAAGGGACAAAACAGGAGAATGAGATTAACGCGATTGAAAATCCCGGCGTGACTTCTAATCGATTGCGATTAATGTGTTAACACTGATGGCCCTAGTTCGTTTTGATGTAGTTTAAATGGCATTTCTCCCTGAACATTGGTCTTGCTGTGCTTGCAGCTAAGTGCTGAGAAGATGGCCCTGCAGGAACAGCTTCAGGCAGAAACAGAGCTCTGTGCTGAGGCGGAGGAGATGAGAGCACGTCTGGCCGCCAAGAAACAGGAGCTGGAGGAGATCCTTCATGACCTGGAGGCCCGTGTGGAGGAGGAGGAAGAGCGTGCCTCTCACCTCCAGGCAGAGAAGAAGAAGATGCAGCAAAATATTGGAGTAAGTAGTAAAGGCTGACTCACTCTACATGAGTGAAGTGTCGACACTTTCTGAAGTGCAGTTTGATTTGAGAACCCTCGTGTCATTTATGTGCGCACAGGACTTGGAGCAGCAGCTGGATGAGGAGGAGGCAGCCAGACAGAAGCTCCAGCTGGAGAAGGTCACCTTGGAGGCCAAGATGAAGAAAATTGAAGAGGATGTTATGGTTCTAGATGACCAGAACAATAAACTAAACAAGGTCAGGATGCAGCCAGCTGAAACCACTGAGATGAACATTGGGATTTGTATGATGTGGTGGATTACTCATTGCATTGGAACGACTGCCGCGCTTGTTTTCACCCTTTCTGCCTCATTGCTCTCATTCACCCTGTCTGTAAATCCAGGAGAAGAAGCTGCTGGAAGAGAGGATCTCTGAGTTCACCACCAACTTGGCAGAGGAGGAGGAGAAATCCAAGAGCCTGCAGAAACTCAAGACCAAACATGAGGCCATGATCACAGACCTGGAAGGTAGAAAAAGAAGCCAACAGGGACAAACAGTCACTGAGGCCGCATTTACACTGCCAATGCCAATTTTTCACCCATATCAGATTGATTTTTTTTTTTTTTTTAGCATCTGCTTACATCTACTTTTTAAAAGTGACTCAAATTCGATACCTGCATTTCATTTGGTGAACATTTGAGCAGTTCTTAATCTAGAGCTGTGTTCAGACAGAAAGCGATGAACGCGATAAATGACACAAGATTGCGCACAAGCTCAGTGTAAAGACGCGATCAGACGAGATGTCACTTTGAGCGACTCAGTGCCCGCGATGAGAATCACGCGATGTGACCTACATCACCTTCATCGCCTCATAGCTCAAAGTTGAAAATAGTGAACTTTACGGGGCAACGCTGTTTGACGCTGTGCTGCGACAGCCGAACACAACTGTCGCTGTGTGTGAATACTGTGGAGCTCCTACAACACTACATCATACACCACAGGATGATCTAACGAACACAGACACAGTGTCATTACGTTTTCCAACATTTCTGGGACCTCCACAACTGATACTGTGCAGAAGTGATGATTAAATCAGCCGTAACTAATGACAGAAAGTGGCCAGTCCAACTCCTCTGAACGAGCTAATGGAAGCAGACTGTGTACATTGTGCAAGTGACGTGATTGAATCAATAATCCAGTTATGATCAAGTGGCACCATACTGGCGTTTCTTGTGATTACATTGCGTTCTATCTGTGCCATATAAGAGGAGAAAATTTGGAACTGGACCACTTGAGCCATGTAGTGTAAATCTGGCCTTCTATGATGGTCTTTGTAGCTCCTGCTGTTTTCAAACAGGACAAAGTGTAATTTCAGTCTCTAGCTTTCAGACTCGTCATTTTTTTCTCCTTGTAAGCTGTTGTTTGTCTTCTGTCAGACCGCCTGCGCAGGGAGGAGAAGCAGCGCCAGGAGCTGGAGAAGAACCGACGCAAGTTGGAGGGCGACTCCACTGACCTTCACGACCAGATTGCTGAGCTGCAGGCCCAGATCGCTGAGCTCCGTGCCCAACTAGCTAAGAAGGAGGAAGAGCTCCAGGCAGCTCTGGCCCGGTCCGTATGAGTATTAGTTCTTCATTGTTAAGCTACACTCATGTCTGTCAGTCAGGAGGAGAACTTAAGGTTGTTTGAATTAAATGGACGATGAAAAAAGGCTGTTTTAAATTAGAATAGATTCCCCTCCCACTGCTCCTTTACTCATTTTGCCCACCTGCTCCTCCCTAAAGAATCGAGGAGGAGGCAGCACAGAAGAACTTGGCCCAGAAAAAGATCCGTGAGTTGGAGGCTCAACTTTCTGAACTGCAAGAGGATTTGGAACTGGAGCGGCAGGCTCGCACCAAGGCAGAGAAACACCGCAGGGACCTGGGAGAAGAGCTGGAGGCCCTCAAGACCGAGCTGGAGGACACTCTGGACTCCACTGCTGCTCAGCAAGAACTAAGGTAGAGATATGTCCTCTCTTTGTGTTACCTGGCTTTATTTTGAGTCCTGACACAAGCAATTGAACCTCTGCTCTCCTTGCTCAGAACCAAACGTGAGACAGAGGTAGCACAACTCAAGAAGACTTTGGACGACGAGGCCAAGGCTCACGAGCAGATGCTTTGTGAGACGAGACAGAAACACGCGCAGGCCTTCGACGAGCTCAATGAGCAGCTGGAGCAGGCTAAGAGGGTAATTTTAAATCTTTATCACAGCCTTTCTCAAACACTTTTGATTTATCCTCAATGCACATTTGTTTTTTAACTGGAGAGACGTCACTCATCATCCTTCCCTGCAGAACAAAGTGTCCACGGAGAAGGCCAAGCAGGCTCTGGAGTCAGAGAGGAACGAGCTCGCCATTGAGTTGCAGACGCTGATGCAGGGCAAGGGGGAATCGGAGCACCGCAGGAAGAAGGCTGAAACTCAGGTCCAAGAGCTGCAGCTCAAACATTCAGAAAGTGAACGCCAGAGGTTGGAGATGGCTGAGAAACTGTCCAAAATGCAGGTACAACTCTTGTTGTTCTGTCAGTACTGTTTACAGCGAGTTGTAGCTGTAAATTTTTCTGATTGTAACTGCCGTCTTTGACCTTCATGTAGTCACACACACAATTTAGATAAAAAAAACCAGAACAAACTTTCCTAAACTCTAATAGACGATGTGATGTTTCTGTTCAGTGGTTCATTTGTTGTCCTGTTGTCCGCAGGCTGAACTGGATAATGTAAACTCAGTGCTGAGTGATGTAGAGGGCAAATCCATCAAGGCAGCAAAAGACTGCTCTGCTGTGGAGTCCCAGCTGCAGGACTGTCAGGTACGCAGACACACGCTGTTTCTGTGCAGAGAGAAAGCTTTCATGGTTTAAAATTAAAATAAAACTGTCGATGCTAGTGATTTACTAATGATGGAATTATTTCTGTCAAAGGGGTATTCTTGAATTTTAGATTTCTTCAGTCCTATTGCTATTGATCGAGACCATTCTCAGCTCATTGCCTGCAGTACGGAATTTGAATGGCTCACCATTTCTCTGCTAATGCTAATGCTAGCACTAATGCAAATAAAGGGCCCCAACAGTAGCCACTACCAAACTCTGATTAAACTCTCCCCAGTGCACCCAAAGCAAGTCAAATATGACGACAGTCTGTTGTGAAGAATTTAAGTGTTTGTAGAATAATTTTAGAAGTCAAACTACGGCTGAATTTCTTTAATTTGTTTAATTAGGGTTAACAGCGACAGGAAGTGGGCGTTCAGCAGCTTCTTGTTGCTGTTAACACTGAGAATAGATAAAGTTACAAGAGATTGATCAAGTCAAGGTGTAAGAGTTTCTAGAAGTGACATAATAGCACACAATAAAAAAAACAAAAATGTTAATCGCTGACGTAAATTGCATCACGATTAAAGTATCAAAGCTGACAGCCCTAATTTTTATTATCATTAATGGGACTGGGTGTTAGGGTTCCAAGTCCTGTGGTCTGCTGCATTTAATTCAGCTCTACATGTCCATGTTTACAACAGGAGTTACTCCAGGAAGAGACACGGCAGAAACTGTCCTTAGGCACACGTCTGCGGCAGCTGGAGGACGACCAGAACAGCCTGAGAGAGCAGCTGGAGGAGGAAGAGGAGGCCAAGAGAAGCGTGGACAGGCAGCTTCAGGTGGTGCAGGCTCAGGTAAGAACAAACACATGAACTCTGACTGTCAGTTACACCAGGGCCCGACCGAAGCAGGATTTTGGGGTCAATACTGATGTAAGGGCGGAAGAAAATTCCAATATCTGATATATCGACTGATATTCCAGATACAATATTTTGGATGTAGTTCTCACATACGTGTGACAAAGATAACTAAGGATGTCAGGATGTCTAACAAACTTTATTCCAAACATCAGTGAACTTAACAGTAAACACCTCACTTATTATTATAAATTAAATAATGACCTGCCCTCTGCTGGATAAACTATGTGTTTACACCATTTAAAATTACTAATTCTGGGATTTTTTTTTCCAGCCTTTACAATGATTTTATTTTTGGGGCATATCTGAGAACATAAACACAGATACAGATGGAGCTGCAATAGGCCATTATCAGCCAATAAATCAGCAAAGTGATGTATCGGTCGGGCCTTAAATGTAACTATGGCCTCCTCACATGGGATATGTTATGAAGCACTCATGTACGTCACAGCATTGAACGCTGGAGTGGTGTCACCTCGTTTCTTACAGCTTGCTGAGATGAAGAAGAAGGTGGAGCAGGATGCGTCTTGTCTGGAGACCGCTGAAGAGGGGAAGAAGAGGTTTCAAAGGGATTTGGAGGGAGCAAACCAGCGCCTGGAGGAGAAATGTGCTGCTTATGATAAGCTGGATAAAACCAAGACGCGTCTGCAGCAGGAGCTGGACGACATGCTTGTTGACCAGGACCATCTCCGACAGATCGTCTCCAACCTGGAGAAGAAGCAAAAGAAGTTTGACCAGGTGAGATTGTTTGTTTACAGCATGTGTGGGTGAAATGAAAATACACTTCTTTAACTTTATTTACCGGAAGTCTGACTGTCACTGTGGCTTTCTGTAGATGCTGGCGGAGGAGAAAAACATATCTGCCCGCTATGCAGAGGAGCGAGACCGAGCTGAGGCCGAGGCTCGTGAGAAGGAGACCCGCGCACTGGCGCTGACCCGTGAGCTCGACTCTCTGATGGACATTAAGGAAGAACTGGACCGCAACAACAAACTGCTGCGAGCTGAAATGGAGGACCTCGTTTCCTCCAAGGATGATGTCGGCAAGAATGTAAGTTTGGAAAATGTGTTTTTAGAGTCGTGTGTGTTTTTTGTGCCTGCACAGTCTTAATCACCAACCCTTTTCCCCTGCAGGTCCACGAGCTGGAGAAGTCCAAACGCTCGATGGAGCAGCAGCTGGAGGAGATGAAGACTCAGCTCGAGGAGCTGGAGGACGAGCTGCAGGCCACAGAGGATGCCAAGCTGCGTCTGGAGGTCAACATGCAGGCCATGAAGGCTCAGTACGAGAGAGACCTGGCAGGACGTGACGAGATGGGCGAGGAGAAGAAAAGGGCACTTGTCAAACAGGTACTGGCAGGATAAAGACGGACCCAGATTTTGGAATCAAATAAGATCACATTAAAGTTGGCCTGTGTAAACAGTTCAAAGGGAATGGGCTTCACCTCCGCTGAGTAATGGAGCGTGACTGAAATCCAATGTGTCCGTCCTCAGGTGCGAGAGATGGAGCTGGAGCTGGAGGATGAGAGGAAGCAGCGTTCTGTAGCCGTGGCCGCACGCAAGAAGCTGGAGCTGGACCTGAAGGAGCTGGAGGCCGCCATCGACATGGCCAACAAGAACCGCGACGAGGCGCTGAAACAGCTGAAGAAACTCCAAGTGAGTCACTCGTTGGAATGTCTTCAGCACAACAAAAATGCTGCGTCAACATCAAATAATTGAGGTGTTTGATGTTTGAGTGCTAACCACGTGGTTTGTCCCTGCAGGCCCAGATGAAGGAGCTTATCCGAGAGCTGGAGGACACTCGCATGTCCAGAGAGGAGATCCTCGCCCAGAGCAAGGAGACGGAGAAGAAGCTGAAGGGCATGGAGGCCGACATGCTCCAGATGCAGGAGGTTGGCACGCTTACCTCCTTGGCTTTGCTATTTGTCATCAATTTTTTACTGGTATTTTGATCAGTTCTGCAAGGGTAGAGCCGCAGGCTGATACAACACAAATAAAGTTGGTGGATACATTCACAAATGTTCATTGAGGACAAGAGCATAAGCATAACAGATATAACAATTACATAAAAATAGTAGGCACAAAGACATTTGGTCCACCTCGCTCCCGTCTTCTGTGGGGACAGAAGGCAGCTATATGAAAAGGCCTTATTCCAGTAATCACCTCTTTCCAGTATGAAATGTTTTTTGTTTTGGCCTGGTGCATGTTGGCAGCCCAGTGTTCCGTGCTTGCTGTGTCTAAAAAGTGGAGAAGCCATCTTTGTATATTGACAGAGTGTGGAGCTTTCCATCTACAAACTTTGAATTGTTTGGCAGCTATGAGACCAACTGGCCAGATACGTCTCTGCTTGATACAAAGTTCCAAGTTGGAGCCGTCGTTGAGTATCATAACTTCTGGCAGAAAAAAGGGAATTCCTGTTGATAGTATGCATGATAGCATTTCTGAGACCTTTCTCCAGAACTCTGAAACCCTTGGACACTATGAACCGTATGCAGAAATGTGCCCATGGCATTTTGAAAGAATAGGGTACAGCTTGGTGTTGGTAGAGCTTTGATTCATGCAGTGTGTGGGGAGTGAAATGTGTCCTATGTATTAAATTAAAGTGGATAACTTGGTTGGGCTTGCTGGAGGATAGTTGTATGTTCTGCCAAACTAGACTCCAGCTGAGGTTTGAGCTGTAGCGTTTGGAGGTCGTCTCTTCCCTATCGATCAAACGATAAGGGCTTGCAAGAGGCCTCATGTAGAATTTAGTATATTGTCGAGACCAGTCCACCACTGGTGCTGGTCAGAGCTAAATGGAATGGATGCATGGGGAGGGCTAAGTTCCACAGCACTCCATAAGTGTGCATCGCTGTGTGGAGTTGGTGATAGAAGAAGAAAAATGTGCGGGGTTAATTAAAAATGTGATAGATTTCCTGAAATGTCCGGAGACCATCAGGACCATGAATGTCACGGAGAGTGCTCCATGGAAGAAAGGAAGTGGGTTGGCCTCCCAGGCGAAGGTTATCGTTATAGAAAATGGGAGAATGAAGATACCAGTTGGACACAGTTTTGCAGGGCTTTGCTGCTCGGCCCCAGGTGGAAATTATTTCACTGATAATTGAGCCAAATTTCTTTGTTGATTGTCTGAGAGAAATGTTGGAGTAGATCAAATGGCCTCTAAAACACAGGAGGTAGGATTTAACCCCCCTTTAACCCCCCTCCCTTTTTTTGTCTCTTAGCTCTCATTTGTATTTCCTCACTTCTGTCTCACACTAAACCTTTTTGCTCTTTTCATTCGACACTGTGCAGGATTTGGCAGCTGCAGAGAGAGTAAAGAGGCAGGCTCAGCAGGAGAGAGACGAACTGCAGGATGAGATCAACAACCAGGCCACCAAGAAGTAAGACATCTGCTCATCTGCAGCAAAATGGAGGAACTGTCAGTCGTGTGCATCAGCTGTTATTCACCACTTTTGTGTCCTGACATCTTGTCTTCTTCCCACCTGCCATCATCTCTCAGTGCCCAGGCTGCAGAGGAGAGGAGACGGCTGGAGGCTCGTATCGCTCAGCTGGAGGAGGAGCTGGAGGAGGAGCAATGCAACACTGAGCTGACCAACGACCGGCTGAAGAAAGCAATGCTGCAGGTCTGTGATCAGCACAAGCAGTTGGATTCCGTTATTGACAAACCCCAGTTGTAGTGACGTGTCTCTGTCCAACTCATTTTTAAATTCAGACTGACCAGATGAGCGTGGAGCTGACAGCAGAGCGCAGCACCTGTCAGCGTGTGGAAGCTGCTCGATCCCAGCTGGAGCGTCAGAACAAGGAGCTGAAACTGAAGATGCAGGAGCTCGAGGGAATCGTCAAGTCCAAGTACAAGGCGAGCATTTCCGCCCTGGAGGCAAAGATCGCTCAGCTGGAGGAACAGCTGGACATGGAGACCAGGTGAAGGGCGACATTCCAGATGTGAAACTACACTCACTTTGATGACTTGTTACTTTTTAATGTGAATTTCTAAAAAAAAAAAGGGGTTGGATTCTGTGTGTTAGAGCTGCACTTTTATTTTAGTAATGGAGTGTTCTTCTGATTATTCCTTCAAATATTAGAGTTCAAGCGACACACTGTACTAAGTTTTTTTGTTCGTTTGTTTTTTAAATTCATCTTGAAATGATCCCAAACTTTTTAAACTAATTTCTTCATTTATTCTGACTTTCTGTCTCCCTCCATTTTGCAATATGCCCCACCTTAAAACTGTCCGTGCTGTGGACTGGTGGCGTGTCCCCACATGCGTCTCTAGTGACCACTTACAAACACGTCTCACTCCTCCGCCGACAGAAATGTGGGAGTTTATTTGCATATCGAGCAAAGACCAGATGAGTCGTTGCTCTTATTCAGCGAACCAAATGCAGGAGACAGAAAAAAAACTTGTGTAAAACTTTTGCTGAATTCAGAAGAATGCCTAAATAATAATTTGTTGTAGAAATTTAACAGAGTTCAAAAAGTTTCTCTTGTACAACAGCTCGCACTCGAGCCACACGTCCTGCGTGTACCTCAGCAGCGTGTGTGCGTGTCGTCTACATCGGCAGCGTTCTGCTTCTGCCAGCCCCGTCTTTCTGAACAAACTTTCTCTTGATAATTCCCATCAATAATAAATTGTTTCATGTCGTTTTATTAGCAGTTTAATTTATATTGAGTTTTGACAGAAGCGTGTGTTTAATTGCATTAAAGGGACTTTCGGAAATTTCTGACAGAGGGCCTCATTTTAGGCTCGTCCCTTCCTCATCTTCAAACCCATTTTCAGCTCATTTGATGCAGCACAGAGTCTGGACACCTTGTCGTTTAATGCTAATGCTAATGTTAATGCTAGCACGAGTCAATGGCACCAGTCGCAAGCCATCAGTAGTATTCGTGTGTTCTTAGAGTAATTTTACAAGTCAAAATGCAGCTGAATTTCTTTCATTTGTGGCTTAGTAGCAACAGGAAGTAAAGAGTTCGGCAGTTTCCTGTTGTTGTTAATGCTGATCAGAGACACAAATTAAAGAAATTCAGCTTTAGTTTGACTTCTAAAATTATTCTCCCAACGCTTGAATTTGCCTCAATAGACTGTCGTCATATTCATCTTGCTTTGGGTGCGCTGTGGAGTGTTTAGTCAGAGTTTGGTAGAGCAGGTGGTCCTTCAGTGTGGCCCAGGAAACATCTGCTCAAAGAAAGTGGCCATGTGAGTCTCAGACCATCACTGAATGTTGTCAGAGGCTGTTTTCGAAACTGCGTACTACACTAACTGCACATACTGATTTGAGCCAAAACTAGTATGTAGTATGCTGTATGCAAACACAGGCAACATCTGCAGTATGCCAGAAAAGAAATTCCTGGATGCATACTGACTAGGAGGAAATACCGACCAGTCTACCTCGCCTTCTCTTTCCCACAATGCAATGCACTGCAACATCATAACCAAAACCCAGCCTGGCATTTGTTGCTAAAATTTGGTTTGGAAAAAGAAAAAAAGAGAAAAATCTTGCTGCTTCTGCTGGTTTGCGTGTAACTCGCTTGTGTACTGCAGTGTGAACAGATGGCGTACTGATTGTTCATGTTGTATGTAGTATGAGGTACATGCAGATGTCAGTGCGTCATACATAGAGTTTGCTCGTGATCACCGAGGACGCAGAACACGCTCTGACACTAACGGGGGCCAGTGTTCTGCATTATGAGGACTTGTTGTGCTTTTTGAGAACGCCACCGTTGTACTCGGTGACTCGAGCCGACTGTTTTGCTGACCAGTGCTGTGCTCTTGACTCAGGGAGAGGCAGGGCGCCACCAAGCTCGTGAGACGCACCGAGAAGAAGCTGAAAGAAGTGATCCTGCAAGTGGAGGATGAGAGACGCAATGCTGAGCAGCACAAAGACCAGGTCAGAGCTTTTCCAACACTGCTGTCAAACAAAAACTCTTCCCACGAGCTTTACGTTGGCTCCGTTTCATGTTGTAATGGCGTCAGAATGAGCTGATAAGACTCCTTGGTGTGTATAAGATGTTTTATCGTGCGTCTAACCCAACCTGTGTGGACTCGTAGGCCGACAAGTTGAACTCTCGCATGAAGCAGCTGAAGCGTCAGCTGGAGGAGGCTGAGGAGGAGGCTCAGAGGGCCAACGCCAACCGCAGGAAACTGCAGAGGGAGCTCGAGGACGCCACAGAGTCGGCAGACGCCATGAACCGTGAAGTCACCAGCCTGAAGAGCAAGCTCAGGTAACAATGTCTGTTGATTCAGCTTTCAACACAGACAGAGCAGCACTTGAATTATTGCTGTGTCTTTCTGTTTATGAATGTAGTTGAGAATTGTTGGAGTCAGTAGCTACAGCCGCCCTCACACAGCCTGTTCGGCGCCTCTGGCGTGCCTCACTGGTCTGTTTAGACAGCACGGACGCGGCGTGGGGTCTGAGTTACGCAGCCAATAACCCGCCTGTGGAGGTAGTATCAGAGGCGAGTCAGAGGTGAAGCCGGGGTCGAACGATGCTTGTGTAAATGGGAGAGCCGGTAGGGTGGGTCAGGGGCGGGTCAGGGGCGGGTCAGGGGCGTTTACTTTGACATAAGAGAGAGAAAGTCGAAGGATTAAACAGAATTATGGCAGAATGGACATTTATGACCGTTTAAACTTATGTCGGAATTTTTCTTTCGTTTTTACGCAGTGTAATCACTTTAATTGTTTGGTTGGGTTCAGGGGATGTGAAAAAAAAAACGAAAAATGAATTTTTATTTCTGTACGTACTTTTCTCTTAAACTTCAGTATAGAACCCAAACGTGATAAGATAAAAAGGAATGAGCAGACGGACTTAAATTTCATTCGATGCAGCGCACTGCTGTGAAGAGAGTGGAGGGGAAAAAGTCTGGTACAGGCAGCAGCCTGCTGATCTGTGAAAAGTGCACCGCCTTTTTTTTTTTTCCAATAGTAAAACGAACACGTGTACACGGCGAAGATTTCCCACTGTAAACATTTAGCCTGGACAGTTTTGTACACACAACCACAAACACGATTGTGTCGCATTTGGACATTTGGAAGTTGAAAGGAAATCAACAGAAGCAGCTCTATATGAGATGGATTTAATGACTGTTACGTTATTACTGTCAGGGACTTCCAACTGTTTTTACACAGTTTAATCACTTATTTAACTGTTTGGTTCGCACATTGGGCATTTTTGTAACAGAGGCTGATGATGTTAAATGTCTGTGACGTCTCCTTTGAATCTGCTTGCTGTGTAAAATGACAGACTGACGCATTTTAAAGTTGCGCTGCTTGGTTGTGTGTAAACATTAAATCATCAGAAGGCGAGCTGTTGGGAGCCATGGCGTGTGCCGACACTTCGTACAGCTCACGCCGAGGCGATCGCGTTCTTCCTCGGCAGCGACGAGCAGGAAGCTCCCGCTGTCCACGTCTAACGTCTTAGTTCTCAGGAGAGCAAACTGAAACCTGGAATACCTCATGAGCTTCCCCGTCTTGGAAAAATACATTTATCCTTGTTAATCCACGTCGTGATCAGATCACTTTATTCAGCATCCATTTGAACAGTGATGCTGGAATCTCTCCTCACTTCAGATTTTGATTGAACTGAAGTCATTTTGCACATGCAAACATAGCTAATGTTTGATTTATCGATCATTTTCTGTTCTCAGGCGTGGAGGAGATCTGCCCTTCATCCGCCGCACTGTGCCGCGCGCTGGCGTTGAGAGCGACGATGAGAGCGAGGCCAAGAGCGAGACCTCCGAGCCCAAGCCTGAGTGAACCACCACAGTGCCACTTCCTGTTTATGATGCAATAAACCTGCATCATAAGCAGACCGACCCAAATTCACATATGAGCACACATTACTGTACCTACTGAACAGAGAGGAACACCAACATGACAATGTTGTTGAAAGCAGAGACGGGGATTCAGCTGATTCCTCCAAGTTTAGTCTGATCTCTTCTACACTGATAATCTATGCAGTTTAACACACACACACACACACACACACACACACACACACATACATGGAGAAGCCAGTAAACAGGGACAATCACCATGCTGACAAACACACATTATTTTTGGGCCAAATTATTTTGTTTTGCTGCGTTTTTCATTCTCTGGGAAAAATAAAAAAGAAGTAAAAAGATATTTTTATAAGGAAACATTCCGATTGTAATAGTCCTGATGTAGGATCTATTTTTCTAATTTGAAGAAAGAGAAACAAACGAAGAAAGAAGTATGCATGAGTGAAGACGGATTACTGGAAGGGGACCAAAGTGATATCTCAACCTATAGAATTGTATTTTATGCAGAAGTTTTTATAATGGTTAAGAATGAAAGCTCTTCATGTTATTACGCTCTCGCTCTCGCCTCAGTTTATCATGAAAGTTTATATGCTGAAATGTATCTATGACTATGCTTCTGAGCTCAGTAATTTGATATAAACACATTTAATGTGGAAACAGAAAATTGGAGGCAGACACAATTCGCGACTCATTCATGCGCGCTGAAGGAAATTGATTGTGAATGTGCGGAAATTTCTTAATTTTGCACTGAGATAAAAAAAAAAAGCCTTGACGTTCTACACCACTGCACGTGCGTTTTCATCGACGGAGAAGCTTGGAAGTTTAGCAACAACGGTGCGCGTGCTCGTTTAGCGAGTGCGCCGACTGCCAGCACACACAAAGGCTTTAAATATAGCTGCATTCTACTGGGAACGGTGGTTGGCTTCTTTTTCTCTTCACGGAGTGATTCATACATTTACCACTCTGTGTTTTTGTTCATGTTCAAGGTGACGTTTAACGGGGTGGCGGGGGACCTTATTACTCACTGCACACACTGTATTATCCGAGCACTGCTTGTGGAGGGACAAAATGAGGTTGTTACAATCCAAAGATTCAGGAGGAAGGGACGTACTTCATTACTGTAGCCAGTCTACTCTATTCCTGTGTTGGGCTGGTAAAGCTTCATGTGAACATGGTGTCGAGTATATGTGTGCGGTGAACAGTTTAATGGTGTCGGGATGACGGAAAGCCCTCGCAGGCTGTGCTCAGCAGCAGCTTTTGGCTCACACTGCTGGGAAGTGAGAGGAATGTGTGGTTACTATGGAACAACAGCTCACAGTGCACTTAAAAAAAACAAAAAAAAAAAACAAAGGAAGAGAAAAAACAGCATCTCCAACAGTTGTTCTGTAACATTTGTCTGTATGCACCTCTGGATGGAAATCATGTTGTGAAATGTTGGTATTATTGCAATTAAAGAGGCTTTCTAAACTGCTGCATTCTCCCTGCCTGTGTTTATTTATTTATTTTTTTTGTCATCATTTCAGAGGCTTTTAAAGTGATTTTGTCACAAGATTAAATATGGCGTAAAGTCTATTTGTCTGTGTTCGATAAATATTAAGATGGACTCACCGAGGTCACATGCCTCCATGATGGAGGGGAGCTGTTTGAAATTTTCCTCCCCATTCACTTGAAGTGCACTTACAAACATCGTGAAATAAACAATTAACACTATTCGATGAACCTGGTCAGTACCAGGTGTTAATTACTTATGTTTGGGGTTTTTTTCAAGAAGTGCTTCTATTACCTGGTGCGCATCAATCTTAAAACACTTCTGTCTGGAAGACCGGATATATTTTTGTTTAAAAATAATAAATACATGAAAACCAAGCACATAAACAACAAAGAGAACGTGATTAACTTGACCCGTAGGTTATTTAATGTATAAATATCATGGTGTGTTTGAAACTTTCGATTTGAAGTGCTTTATGTTTTAGCTTGTAGCTTTTCAGTTCAAGTGAACGGGGAGGAAAATTTCAAACAGCTCCTCTTCGTCACAGAGTCACTGGACCTCGGTGAGTCAGTTGTAATATTTATTGAACACACTGATAAATAGACTTTAAAGGCAGTTAATTTAGAGAAGAGGCTGAGCCTGACTCAAAGGGCTGCAGCTGTTTATGAACTGACGCGTCGTCGCCAGCAGGGGGCAGTCTGGCTTCTCTATGAAGGAGAACAAGGGCACAAGCAAGTCAGAACCGGTTCCACCGGGGACATCAGCGTAAACAAGGATGGAGACATTTGGGTAAAAACTTCTTTGATTCTTTTTGGTATTTTTTCCCCCCCTTCATGAATGTTTGTGCTAGCTGAACATTTTATTCATGAAATAATGTCTCATCATTCCTAACGTGAGAAATTTGACTGTTTCCTCTTAGAACTGCATTGGTGATTCAAAAATGTTTAGTAATATCTTTCAAATCGCTGTCAGTTGTAGAAAGCAAATTTTTTTTAAGGGTATTTAGTGTATTTTTATGTCTTTATACGTGGAGTTCAGATGAGAATATCGTTTTCTGGTTTGAGAATACTTTCTTTACTCGAATACATGCTGCACATAACGTTACTTTACTTTAACTTAAACAAAATATACATTCAATTATTACCAAGTGGCGCTTTAAGCTCATTTTTTACTTTGCAAGTGTGACTATTGTGCGGAACTGCGGGCCGACAAGTTGAAGACAACTTCTGCTGCATTCATGTGATGTCGGATTTTCCATGTTGGGAAGTCGTTTTTCAGACTTCATTGTCGTCACATGATTTGAGGTCGCACAAGTGGCAACAGCATGAACGCTGCAAAGAAGATGAGTTTCGTTTCAGTGCGTTTTATTAGTGGTTTAAACTTGTTGCTCCACCAGTACATTCCTTAAAACTCCTGAAATAAAGCTTAAAAATAGCTTTGCGTGCCTTATTACCGGAGTTAGTGCTTAAAATAGCGTTTCTAACGAAGTCAACATTAATATCATATTACACATTACATGTAATCAACAATTGATATTTATTACGAGAATTACTTTTTTTAAAGAAGTCTTAACATTAACTAAATATTGACCGTTGGCGGCCATGTTTATGCATTTATGAGTCGGCCACTCGTGTGAAATTATCTCGGAGTTATCGAGTTATTTTGTTAATTTTCCCAGTGAGAAACTCGTTATTCTGATTATTCCAACATCACCTGAACGCTCACTGTGCGTCACGGCCCTGTTTGACCAATCAGGACCCAGTAGCGCCTACATGGGCGGGGCGTCGTCCAGCAGGAAGCGGCCGGTTAACTTGTCAATGAGACGAGAAGACGCGCAGTTCCCGTGTTTTGCGTGGCCGCTCAGGTGCTCCCGACGCTGCCAAAGTTCAGGTGTGTACGTGCTCCGGTTACTACACTCGCTCAGAGAGATTTCTGCCGACTTTCTACCGCGGACGTGTTTTTATTCGAGTCCTGGACGGAGGGAGAACCGGACTGCGACACAACAAGGAGGTGCGGAGCCGCTTCCCGTTCAGAGGAGCGAAGAAGAAAATCACGCAGGCCGTCAAACGAGCCCTCTGTGTTTTATTCACGGTGTCATTTATACATTTATCGAACACTTAGAGGATGAAACGTGAAGCTAGGATCTAGTTACCGGCTCCTAACCTGTGATATCAGGTCATAGTAGGTAAGCAACACTCAAGCATTTTGGGAGTTTTTAAAAAAAATATAAATATATGAATTGAGCATTCTAGCACCACGTGTCTGTTATATCATAGTGTAACATTTCAGCAGCCTAATAACAAAATGATAACAGTTTTACTGGGACAGGTGAGAAAAGAGTGCACACCTTATCAGGTTCATAGCTGCTGAGCATTGACAGGTGAGGTGATGCTGCTGTCACAGGCTGTTAGGTAACAATGGCTGCTCTCAGTTCTCTGTGCACCTCCTCGGTTGAATATGTGCTGTCTGTGTTTTCTAAGGAGTTTTGCAATAAAGATTATTAAAGGGAGATACATGGACTGAAAAATGCATCATGTTGCTGACAGAGTTTTACTTTGGGAAAATAATTTGCAGTTCAAAAATGTGAGAAAATGGCGAGATACTGTATGATTTTGCAATACCCCACATATTAAAATATCATGGTTACATCATGATTAAAGGATAGTGATAATATTATCTCGTGGGACCTCTGGTGATTCCCAGCCCTGGTATCTGAGGCATTTCCATAAAGTACAGTCAAGACTTGGACACACAAACATTTATTTGAAGACAGCAAATAAAAACATTGTCGAGAAAACTCCTCCGACGCCTGCAGTGCTTCGTGCTTTTCTACACTCATACACAAATTGCATTAGTTCACACTGACATGAAAAACATGCAGCGGATGGACGTTAATGTGCAGCGCAGCGATCTTCGTTTAGGTAATGAGTCACCGTGTGTTGTCTGTCAGGTGGCTGCAAATAGAAAACACCGTGCCGATCAGGCGGTCTGTGTATCTGAGCCCGCTGTGAGTGTCACATCATCATCTGGGAGAGACGCTCCGACTCTGACAGGCCACTTCTCATTTTTCCTTCTTTTTTTTTAAAGGTCTGCAGACATTTCAGAGTGGAGAGCAGCTCTGTGACAAATCAATCAGAGGAAGAAAAACAGAAGAGCTATGGAACTGTCACTGGTGAGTTTTCAGCAGGAACAAATGTGCAGACTTTTGTTTTGCTAATATTAATCATACGTGCTGAGGTTATCTTTTTATCTCTCTTTATTTGAGTAGATTGATTGCCCTTGTCGTTGCTTTTAGTAATTAACTTGAGGTCAGGGCATCCTGTCTGCCTGATAACACCAGTCTGGCTTACTCATGGCATTTTTGACCCTCCTCTCTCTGAACTGGCACGCAGCGAGTCCATAGGGTGGTTGTAGAGCTGCAGATAAAGTGAAGGAGGGCACGATTATGAGGTTTGGGGGGCAAACTGTGTTGTTACATCACAGCTGAATAATTAAAAAAGGGCGGACATGGCAAAGTTCCTTTTTTAATGTTGAGCACAGTGTTTTTTTTCTTCTTTTACATTAAAAGGTTAATGACGATAAAACAGTGAGTTAATACTCAATCATGGGGATAGTCATGTCATTTTGGGACAATATTTCATTATCTTGGATAAAGATATAACAAGAAAATGGATCATTAATTGCTGTATAAGTAATGTTGCATAACTGCTATAAGTGATAAAGTGCTGAATGTTTTATGGTTCATCAAAAGTTTTAGGATGGAATTCAGTTGTAAAGATTATTATTTTGTTCAAAAAATAATTTTGTGTCTCAACAAAGACACTTCAAGAAATGCGCAAATATATTAGGAAAGCAAGTTATTACCGGCTGCTTCCGGTCTGTTTTTCATCGTAGCCTTTTTCTCTTTGTCTTCTCTTCTTGTGTCGGTCTCTCAGGCTCATCCAGCCATCAAAGCCTTCATGTGCGGCTCCTTCAGTGGAACCTGCTCCACGCTACTTTTCCAGCCTCTCGACCTGGTCAAGACGCGTCTACAGACATTGCAGAGCAGCGTGCAGCCTGGGTGAGTTATCACGCACACATGCACGCACAAACAAACGCATGCACGCAAAGTGACATGTCAACTTTTTTTCCTTTTTCTAATTTCCCTCCCTCCTGAGTTCCAGTCAAGAAGATAGATCCCATTCTTTGGACTGTGTGTGCAGTAACAAGGAGGAGACGGGCAGAGCTCACCCACCGCTAAT
>JAQLOL010000009.1:20778449-20794364 GCA_029783665.1 Naso thynnoides | reverse complement strand
AGTCAGTCTATGACCTTCTGCAAATGGCGATCAGTGGGGTCATTTTTAGGAGATGGGAGGAGAAATCTGTGCAGCTGAAGTCAGCGTTGTACTATAGCAGATGGTGTCAGAAGAAAAGTGTTTTTCAGCCACATATAAAAATGTTTACCTAAACATAAATCTATCTTTTAAATTGTACGCTAAATTTAGGAGTTTTTCACGGCATTAGTTCACTGCCAGACAGCCGTTAATTTTGGCACTACATTTTTTCAACCATAGTTCCTCCGTTTCTTAGTACACCCACCTGTGCAATAAACGTAATAAATGGCTGTCTGGATGCAAACTAAAGCTGTGAAAAAAATCTTAAATTTAGTGTACAATTGAGCAGATATTGATTTTTTTTAGGTAAGCATTTATATATGTGGCTAAAAACTCTTTTTCTGCTGATTCTGTCTGCAACAGTACAATGCTGACTTTAGGACAATTAATACTTTCCGCGCTCATGTTTGCATGTTCATTTTGGAACGTGTGACATAAAAAAAATCGTCATCTTCCCATGAGGGTTCGCGTGGACTCCTCTGCAGCTGTGTGCAGCCCAAAATTTGTGACCACACGGACTGTCCATGTGGAAGCCAAGTGTGTACGCTCTAGTGTATGATCTGTTGCTCCACACCAGCGCAGTTGTGACAGCAGCAACACTGACTTTTTCCAAGTCTTTTTTAAAAGTATTTTTCTATTCAGATTTACAAAGTAAATTAAAAAGGTAATAATCTTTTTAAGGTCAGACTCATACTCTGTTGGCCTCTCAAAGCAACCTTTGCACGTGTGTGAACCAAGAAATGTTTTGACTTGTTTAAGTGTAGAAAACATTCCAAACTGAAAGATTTCTCATTTTGTTCAACAACAATATAAAGAATATAATATGTCTCTGTCTGGTAAGAATGCGCTCTCCTTAATGTCTGCAGAAGTGTTTTTTTTTCCTCCTCTTGTCTCTGCCTTGATGGCACAGATTTAGTCTTAGCTGCAGCATAAGTAACACTCCAGTCCTCTGTCACAGCAAGTCTTTGTTGTCTTTGTTGTCTTTGTTGAGCAGATGAATCTGCAGATGCCTTCAGACGTGCAGTGTGTAAAGTATGTTCAGGCCCTTCAGATGCAGAGATTTCTCCCCCCTTCCTCTACCACCACTGGTCACCATCAACAGGAGGTCATAGACTGACTATACAAAATACTGAAGCATCTCTTCAACATAAAGCTCATTGAGACCCAGTGTCATCTGTGTCCTACATGTGTGCAGAACTGGTAGCAGTGACATTATTTTATTGTGTATTTTATCTTTATTTATTGGTCAGATTGCTGTCATGGGAATGAAACCTTTTACAAAATTAAAAAGGAACAATATCAGAATGAACAACCACTTCTCTTAAAATTCAAAGCTCTGCTGCAAAGTCACGTCCAAGTATCTTAAGTGCATGAACTGAAGGACTCTGACACTTGAATGGGAGATAAAACAAAGGCTCACTGTGTCACTGTGAAACTTTTAGTGGTTCAGCTGTGGTGTAAAACTATTACGGGCACTTCTAAGAAATGAGAAAGACGTATCGCTCAGCGTATTGCTGCTCAGTGCCAGAACACAGAGGCCAAAGACTTATCACAGTGCTGTTCGACAGAGATAAGCAGCAGAGGGGGAGTGGTGACATAACAACAAATGGGAAATGGGGACAAGGTGTGGGATGGTCAGGATTAAGTAAGACAATTTATTCAGGGTAAGCCATTTGCTGAGATCGTTACAGATCTGCAATATGTTTGGCAAGCTCTATCATAAAGACATAAATTTGATTAGATTGTGTCTCCTAATATTGTGTTTGCAGTTCATCAGAAACATAAACCTCTCTTATTTTAAATTATTATTTTTAAAATTATCCTTGCATTTTGTCGTTTTTTTTCCCTCATCGGAGCCAAATTTTAACAAGTTGTAAATCCATTATTAAAGATTGGATTTAAAACCGCCTGAATTTGTGTCAGACACATGGACCAAGGTTTGAAATGCGTAATAAGTCAGTTATGAGGTGCTTTGTATTGACGGACAAAATTGACTCTGTATGTCAACAACCTGGATTTTCATCCAAAGTGCGGCTAAAAAACATGTTTTTTCCCAATGTGACACATCACCCCATTCCTCCTTGGCCTTATTTGTAAGGCTCAGCCGTCCTTGACTTTTATCCAGACCTCAAGTTTTGGATCAACACCATCGCCAATGACCCCTCTAATATGCCCGTGTCTCCAACTACAGACTAGCCCTTTTTCATGCCTATTGTGTCCTCTCAAGGTCACAGTATAATGCACATTTTTCTGCATGTATGACACTTTTATTGAAATTATTTCTCAACTTGCTGCGTCACTGTGTACATATTATGTCCCCTTTGCCTCGAACTCTTTATCTCCAGCAAACAGAGTTACAACACAGGTCAGTCTTTTGCCGAGAAGTCAGCGTCTCAGCATTGTCTTAATATGGTCTTTCCATCCCCATTGTCTTAATATGGGATACCCATCCGACATACAGCCATGTCAGCGTCTGTCCCTGCAGCACAGCGCCTGGTGGGAAACGCCACCTGGTGGCGAGCCGGCAGAACTACACCAACCCCTCCACATTCGCAGCTGACCAATCACACGCGTGGAAACTCGGTATTTATACTGCGTCATTTCCTCTCAGCTCCCTCTTTTCGCCGTTAGTCAGGCCTCCATACGGCGTTGTTTCGTGGTGAGTACTTTAACGGTAATATTTTGATAAATAACCTTCAAATGACTCCAAGTAGACAAAGTGTAACGACAGAGGGATTGGAAAGCACCCCGCAGAGCAGCACAAAGGCCGTCTGCCGTGTTTCTTTGGGCATAAATTATCCCAAAGTAGATCATGCTAAAATCACAGCTAACATGCTAGCATTTGACACGCGTTCATGTGTGAGTTTCCCCCCCCGCGCCGGAGTCTTCAGTGTTGGTCGCACTGAAAAGTTCCAGATTAAAGAATATTAGGAATCTGACTATTTAAGATGGCGTAAAGTTTGCGGACACCCGGTTAACAGCGACGTTTTACACATTAAAAGACCGGTTGCGAACCGGATGCGTGTAGCCACCGCTAACGCCTGTTAGCATGCGGGGTATGTCTTTTTCTAAACGTGGAAGCCTCGTTAGCTTCAACCATAGCCTGTTTGTCCCGGCCAAAAAAAACAGTTGTATACCAACTATAAATCAATCAATTTTTACTGAACATGTTAAAAAACTAAATATAACAGAATCAGAATCCAGGCAGAGTAAGAATTAAAGTCTACCCACAATAAAAAAAAACAAACAGTACATCTGCCTAATGTCCATTTGTCATCTTACATCATGTCCAGAAGGGATAGGAGGAAGTTCAAGAACTAATTTATGCTAATGTTTGTATAAAGATTGTTTAAAAGTGTCACACTTATACCTGCTTCTTTTTGGACTTGAAGTGTTGACGGTGGCATGAGTTTGCCGTATGTCTGATACCAGTCTCATTGATTACCATTTTCTTTTAACTTTTATGTTTGAAATAAGTTAATCTAAAAGGTATTTGTGATGTTTGAGACCTCATGTTTTTTTCCATTGAACACTGTGTGCTTACAGAGCGTACAAACTGAAACCTAATGGTTCTTGTCTGATCAATGCTTTTCATCCTTTTCCAGCTCTCCCATCTAACTCGTAACGCAGGGAAAGTGGTCACGATGTCCGGAGGTCTAGATGTCCTTCAAATGAAGGAGGAGGATGTGCTGAAGTTCCTGGCTGCAGGAACCCACCTGGGAGGCACCAACTTGGACTTCCAGATGGATCAGTATGTGTACAAACGAAAAAGTGACGGTAAGTGTTGGGGGGGGGGGGGGTGGCGGCACAGCAGTCATTTATGGGGTGAGACAGGTCATTGTCCACTATAATGATCCTCAGACTGACTGAAGAACTTTCTGAATCTCTTCTGGATCCCCAGGTGTGTACATCATTAACCTGAAGAAGACCTGGGAGAAGCTGCTGCTGGCAGCCAGGGCCATTGTCGCCATCGAAAACCCAGCTGACGTGTGCGTCATCTCTTCCAGGAACACTGGGCAGGTAAACTGAAGTACTGTCCCGTACTTACAGTTAAGAACATAAACTGTGATGTGCACACTGTTAAAGCCGGGCACTGACGTCGGTGTTCAGGTGTCGGAAGTGTGCGAGAGTGATCAGGCTGGGTTTTCGCTAACACCATGAGACTGCAGTTCTATGACTGGCGTTAGAGGGTAACTTTAGCCACAGTGAAATTTGTCATATGAAGCAAATGATCAGAATTTAAAGAGATCTTGATTGAGTCTCCTTGTTTTCTCTGACCACGTTAGAGAGCAGTGCTGAAGTTTGCCTCTGCCACCGGTGCCACCACCTTCCACGGCCGCTTCACCCCTGGTACATTCACCAATCAGATCCAGGCAGCTTTCAGGGAGCCCCGCCTCCTGATTGTGACCGACCCTCGCGCTGACCATCAGCCGCTGACTGAGGCCTCCTACGTCAACATCCCCACCATCGCCCTGTGCAACACGGACTCCCCGCTGAGATACGTGGACATCTCCATCCCCTGTAACAACAAGGTGAGACCAACTGAATCCAAGTCACATTCACTCACTCTGCCAACACAGTATTTAGTTTAATTCAGTGTAGGGCTGGGCAATGGGGCAAAAATGTTCTTTTCATGGGAGGATCGCAATCTGTTTTATCATGATTCTTGTTTCTTCATATACACACTATTTTACAAGTAATAGCAAATTATGCTACATTACATTTACATGTAACATCTACCTGCCAAGGGACTGTGGAAGGAAATTAGCCTTTGGCTACAATCCGGCATATTTACACGTAAATGTCCAGTAATAAGCGCTGTCCCAAATAAATACATAAATAAATTCAGGGCCACAGTTTTGTGTACAAACATTTGGATGGCTTATATTTGGTTCCTGGTTTACGAAAGTGATTTTCTTGATTTGAGTTAAAATGTAAGATTTAGATGTAGAGTGGATGTGTTTTTGGTAAATAACTGCGGGCTCTGCAAAATAAACATCAAATTTAAAAAAGAAATTGGACTCTTCAGGTGAATTCACTTGACCCTGTCGCGACAGACTATCAGTACTGATTCTCCCAACATCGCTGACGTCCTGAAGACACGAACATCTCGACATTCGGACGTTAAATCAGACGTGGCGGTCAGAACAGAGCTGTGTGTGAACTCTGAGCTCCTACAGCATGACTCTGAACACCACGAGATGATATGAAGGCACACATGACTTTCGGTTTTCCAAAGTTTCTCGAACCTCCACAACTGATACAGAGCAGTGAAAATATTTTATTAGACTGCGTCCTAAACGGGGAGGGAAGAAGGTGCAACATGTTTGCTGTGTTTACTTCATGTGCGTGTATTTATGGGAGACATGGAACGCAACAGAGCAGCAAATAGTGGAATTTCATTGAGGAAAAAAATGCGTTGTCTGAGCCTAGAACTGCAACAGATAGGATGTTTACTGACGCACGATGCAAGTGATCTCTATTGGACACGTTCTAATCATTTGGTCTTGTCATATCGCACACCCCTCACTCAGTAAATGTTATGTTTGACGTCGTCAGAGCCCGGCGCTGTCCTGTCCCAGCAAATGATCTGCATGCTTTTTGTAGATCTATGAAACGGATAAAATCAAAGCTAATCTGACTGCTGCAGGGTCACCACTCTGTGGGTCTGATGTGGTGGATGCTGGCCAGGGAGGTTCTCAGGATGAGGGGAACCATCTCCAGGGAGCACCCATGGGAGGTCATGCCTGATCTGTACTTCTACAGGGACCCTGAAGAGGTACGACACATGAAGTGCACGCAGAGATGTACACTGGCTTCAGGTTGCTGTCATAAATGAGTTGATTTTGCACAACTTAATGCATGTTTTTTTTCCTCGCATAGATTGAGAAGGAGGAGCAGGCCGCTGCGGAGAAGGCCGTCGGAAAGGAGGAGTTCCAGGGCGAATGGAGCGCCCCTGCAGCCGAGTTCACCCAGCCCGAGGTAGCTGACTGGTCTGAGGGTGTAGCTGTGCCGTCTGTGCCCATCCAGCAGTTCCCTGCAGGTGTGTTTCCTTCTGATCAGACCCCATCTTTATTCAACAATTCATCTGTATCTTCTTGTCACTGAACTTTTTCTTTTTTTTTTTTTTTCCAGCTGCTCCGGCTGTCAAAACAGGTGAAGTGTTTTCTGGTGAGTCATTGAATCTAAGAATGCTGAACGTGTAAATATTAATTTCTCCATTTGGTCACAAATGGATTTGTTTTCCCTGCAGAGGACTGGAGCACTCAGCCTGCCACAGAGGACTGGTCGACTGCCCCCACCGCCCAGGCATCTGACTGGGGTGGCGCTACTTCTGATTGGTCTTAAATCATTGAATGGAGACAATAAAAAGTGTTTTTTTACACTTGTCTTTGTTGTTACAGTGATTTATTGATATTTACCAAAGGCCACTTGTAGCAGTAACACCTTGTTTCCCCTTATATATGTGTAAGAAGGCCAGCCAACCAAAATTACGTTCATTCTGCGAAAACTCCTCCCCTCTAATATTTTGCCTCGAGTACGTTTAAAAGATTTGAAGTTTTTTGGCGGTGGATTCTGGAGAGGCTGTATGACAGTGCTAGCTTATTTAACAAGCAGCTGTAGCTAACAGGCCATTTTCTTCAAGTCAGTTGCTCATTTGGAGTTAAGTGATCTTGTGTATTCACAAAGAATGAAGTTATACTTGGAACAATTCAGAATCTGATTCTGCCACTGTTACATTTCTGTCCCTCTGTGAAGAAATGCGTTTCCTTGCACTGGACACTGGGGACATTACACGATCTGCAGACGCCAGTGGAAACGAGGTGCAGAGTTTCTCTCAATGTTAAATGCAGCTGAAGACTGTGCCAGTGACACTTGGTGTTTGAAGTAATACATGTACTCAGTAAAGTATAAAGTCAAGTCACTCAGTACTGCCAGGGTTATAAAGGGAGTTTATGTAGTTGTGAAACTGCAGGTGTACTACAGCCACTAATACACTGAAAGGAATTTGAGTTAAATGGAGTCTGATAATTTGAAAAAGCAGAATGTGTGAATTTGTGTCACTGAAAAATGCACGTAGACGTGAGTGGGCTGTGCTGTGCAGAGGATCTGACACCAGCTGACTTTAAAAAAAAAAATTTTTGTAAATTATTTTTATTTTTGAGAGAGAAACGTACAAACAATACATAAGAGCTACAAGATCGGTCCAAGTAAATTGTGACATTAGTACCGCAGTGAATTAATTAATGCACTATACTTGCCAAATAGCCCATAATATAGAGTGAAATACTACAATAATGTACAAATCCAATGCTTGTCCTTTGACCTCACTGAAAAAGTGAGAAATGTCCATCGTATTTTTAAAAAATCCAGATTAAGGTCAACTCCCAGAAGTTCCCCCATTTCTGCAGAAAAAGACGAATCCTTCCATTGACATTGCGTCCAGACCTCTCAGCTCGAGGATTTCCACGTGGAAAGAGAAGGATCTTCCCCGACCCACTTTGTCATCATGGCTTTCCTCGCTAGCTTTAAAAGCGACTGGATCACATCCTCGTTTTCTTGGGCAGGGACCTTCACTGACGCCTGCTGACTTGTTGCTGTACTAACATGAGCACTCTGCCCTCCAGAACATCAGAATTCTTTTTTGCATTCCCACAAATAATGCAGCCTGGTACCTATAAAAAAAAAAAAGTACATTTGGGACGTTTGGTGAAGTTCCTGTTTTATACTTACTGGAGATATGGTGCAAAATATTACATCACAGCTCCCTTTACCTGTTGCAAACAGAAATTATGGAAGGCACATCATTCAACACACATCATTGCTCTGGTTTAAGCGTAGCATCTCAGAATAGAATCTGGGTATGAAATGTTCTTGCTGTTTATAATTAACACAGGGTGGAAACTCTTACACACCTAGGTGGACAGGTGTAGGAGGAGACCCAAGGTCGACGAAAGCGGAGCAAAAGACTCACATTGTTTGCCTCACTTGTGATCAGGAACTTGATTAACAACATTTCTGATGAAACACCTATTTAAAATTTTGAATATTCATATGGGCATTTATTCAGATATTGATGGTGCTGATGTGCTTAATGTTGGTTCATTCCCAGCCTGGATTATGAAGTGTTTTTTATCTGACTTTCTTTTTTTTAAATTTAGGGACAGGCGATAGAGGACATGTAAAAAAAAAAAAAAAAAAACCCATCAAATTTTTTGTATCTTTCATTGTGGTCCACTGTATTTTCGAAAAACGTACACGTTTCTACATGTCTTTTTGTATACTTTAATTGCATTGTAGTTTATCCACTGATTCACCTGTCTGATTTATGGAATTATTATTATGATTTTCAGTCAGCAGCTTTCCTGATAGGTCCACATGTTTTGATGATGATAAGATGTAGGTCGGTCTGTAGTGCGACCTGATTGGTCTACATGGGTCAACCAGCCTATTTAAGACGATCTCTCCTTTTGTGTTGTAAGATAACCTGATGAAGGTCTTTGCACCGAAACGTTTCAGATTGCAAGCGAGGCCAACAGTGTGCAGGAGTGTTTTGTTCCGCTGTTTATAATGAAGTAAAATTCAGCTGACATTTTTAGTTAAATCCCCGACTCTAAATGCTTGTGTAGGCCTTTAAATACCTGACTCTGAACTGAATGGACATTACTGCACTCTGCAGAGTGGAGGATCATTTGAGTAGTTAATGGTTGGTGGATGAAAATGCATGTGACAGCAAACACGTGAAGGACTGAAGTTCTGAGATGAAGAAGATGAAACATTGGAGTAATACTACAAAGAGTTATGAGTGAAGTTCACAGACAACATGTTTGGTCTTTGCAGGAAATACACAGACTGTGTTAGAATGTTAATTATTATATTATGACTGCAACAATCATTTGACTGTGGACTGCTGAAAATGACTCAGTGTGGACTAAAATTGTGGTAATTATGTATTTTCCAGAAAGCAACCGTTTAACCGAAAATGTCATCGAACAAGTTTTTACTTATTGTCGAGTGACTTCAGCAGAAAACCCGAACTAAGGGAAGCCAGAGCCAACAGACATACAGTAGACCAGTTCAGTAAGAATCAAATGCAGATTTTAGCTGCAACTTGAAGGATAAACTGCTTCAGTTGGAACAATTTTATAGTTACTTCCAGTATTTATTTTTTCTTTTCTTTTTTTTTGAAAGGAGAATGTTAAACAAATAGGTCTGTTTGAAGGAAACTGGGGTTCAACACGTGGTTTGGACTGCAGAGATGAGAAGGAGGAGGCCAGCAGAATCTGAGATCTGATGTCAAGAATTTATAATCTCACAAATCACACAACTCAACCCTCTGCAATACTGTGACGCTAGAAGATCATTCTCTTGTTTGGGGCACTTCTCATAGTTTCTTTGTATAGTTTTACTATTCAGGCCCCTTAAAAATAACATTTAAATGATTTGATGAGGAAAGTAAAAAACAAAACATTTATTTTTGGCATTCATGAAGTGTTTACAGGTTATAGAAAAGTGTGACCTTTGCTTGGGAGACATGAGTTCATTTTGGGTTATTTTATTAAAGGTCCACATGCCAAAAACAATAACACAAACATCCGTTTCTCTGACTGTCAAAGGGATCAATGACGTTTATTTGTTGCTATAAAATCACTTCATTTGATAGTTTTTACTTAAACTTAATTGTGTTGCTAATACACTGCATTTGTACCAGAAAATATACTCTCATTTAGGGGAACATCATATCCTAGTTCCAAACGATGAAGGAAACAATAATACAATATATACATGTAAATGTACAGTCATACATATGTAACATAAGAAATATAAAAATAATAACATACACATAGAAGGGTAGAGTAGTTAGGAAAACAAAGGGAGAAAGTTTATTTAAAAAAAAAAAAAATTCAAGGCGTTAAAAGTGTCCAGAGTCTTTGCAGCTTTTCTATTCTTCAGTCCTTGTAAAGTTTTGAAATAAAGGTTCATTTCAATTTAAATTCCTGTATCCTTGGGGCTTCTCTTGCCCATTTACATTTATGAATAAAATATTACCCCAGAAAAATAAAAAAGATTCAAAATAAATACAAAATACTTTTAATTCCTCCTCGTAGTAAACCATTGATGCTAATGAGACGTTCAGGGTCCGGACATCCCGCCTGTTCCGCTTCTTCTTCTTCTTCTTCTTCTTCTTGCGGCGGTTGGTATCCGTGAATGTCACATTACCGCCACCTACTGGACACAGTTTATCCCGCCTGTTCAGAACAATCATCTCCTTCACATTCGCGGTAGTGTGTCAGGTGGGCGTGTTTCAGCTCTGTGATTGGACAAGCGCTGTTCTCTTTCCTCCCCGGCTTCCGCTTTCTTTTCATACGCACGCCCAGCCACTGAATAATGATAATAATGATCAAGATGGCTACTACAGAATCCTCCTTGCGGTAGCTAAGCACCGATTCCATGGAAGCACTTAAAACTGCGATTTCCTACTCTTTAAGTCCCTCGTAGGTGACGGAGTCGGTGCCAAGGTTATTACTATATGGATTAATACGGGCTGAGAGGAGATAAAAGTAATTGTGTTGCGTGCAGCACTCATACGGAGGAAGCTAGCTAGCAGAGCAACTAGAGCTAGCTAGCTGTACTTGTCGACCATCTCCAGGTTTAGCTTTCCACTCAGCGGCGGCTCAGAGGAGTGCGGCGCTCCCCGTTTTGCGTGGCCGGTCGCCGGACGGAGAGGGTCAAATGGCAGAGCCGAGGAAAGTGCCGTTCGTCACCATCTCGTCCTTCAACACCTCTCCGCCGAACTCGGAGTCCAGCAAGAAACGCCGCCGCGAAGATGAGGCCGTCGACATCACTTTTGGGAAAGATGGAGGTGGAAGTGCGGTCGGGTCAGGAGGTGGCGGAAGTCTGTTCGGCAACGCGAAAGGAGGCGACGCCGACACCGAGGAGGCGAAACCGACCGTCCGCCTCGACCTCCCGCTGACCGAGCCAAATGAACGGGCGTCCGCGGAGTTCAACTACGGCGAGCTGATCAACTCAACTCTCACTCAGGTTAGGAGCGAGTAACGACGCCGCGGTGCACACAGGAGGGGCCTAACCTGGCATCACTGCGGGAGGGCTGCACTGTTTGGGTCGTTAGGCTGACATGTCTCACTTGTATGTTGTTATTTACACTGAGGGGGTTAGTCGTGCTTATGTGACGTAAACATGCACCGAAGAAGAAGTGATTATTCATACGCTTAAATATTTATTTATGAGGAATTTTGTCCAAACTCTGCTCAGCTAAATGAGGACAGGAAATGAATGAGTGTTTGGGATAAACAGTTGGATGTTTAAGCAGTTTGGCACTTTTTTTTTTTTTTTTTTGGTACAGCATCCCCATAAAACTGTGAAGTCATAGGAGACGAAAATTAGTAAGTTAGATGCTGAGATATGTTGAATTTAATGAACTTTAATGAGTGAAACACCAGAAGCAGCCCTGGGGCCCCTCCTCTGTCTCTGTTGGGCTGGATGTTTGTAAGGACTACGCATCACGATACACGGGCCGCTGTACGATTGTATCACGATACGCCGTGTATCGCGATATTCCACAGAAAACACAGAAAATGTTACGGTAACAGAGCTGAAACACAAGTTGCTGTGTGCGGTCTGGGCAGCCTTACTACATCACATCACACAACAATTTAATTAAATGTTTTAAAAAATAGACATTTTCCAATTCACTTGGATGGTACTGGCAAATTATCAAACACACTGATGTATCTGCTGTAACATAAAAAAAAAAGGAATTTAAATGCACTCCTGCCGTTTAACTGGACGCACTGAAATAGAAAACGTGAAAATAAAGTGCAGAAGTGTTTTTTTGTGTCACTGAACTTTAGCAAAGATTTCACAGTATGATTCATATCATGATACATGGGTTAAGATACAACACAGATATCACAAAAAGAAATACCGCGATATGTTGCTGTATTGATTTTCTAGCACAGGCCGATTGGACTGTAGAGGTTGTAAAAATGTCTAAAGTTTGTGTTTTACAAATATTTATATCACAGCTGGACAGCTGTGTGTTTGTAAAGTTGGTCATAGATTTACTGACCCCGTGCACGGGGTGAAATCTGAGGTTAACTCACCACATGATACACGATACGTGGCCTACAATACGATAATATCACGATACAGCAGTACTTTTATAATTACATCATCACAGTCATGAATACCCAAATTTTATTTGTCCATTGATGTTGTAAAAGCTGAAGTGGGTGAAGACTTTAGACCAGAAAGGAGCTGGTGCATCCTGGTAAATTCTTTTCGCTGATGTCAACCCTCTCTTCGGCCATTCACGCTCTCCACGTTCATGTCATCAGCGCCACGGCGAGGAGTCATGAGGAAGTGACGCCGCCGGGTTTAATGTAGGGAAATCTGTTTACAGCAACGTGTTATTTTATTTACATTATTGATATTTGGTGCCAGCGATTCGAAATCATATCTCAAGAGTCAGAATGGCGATTATATTGCTGTATGGATACTTTGTTCCACCCTGTGCCTGATAGTTTAACACGTTATTTTTCAAATGTACTTTTTTAACTATTTGCAGGATTTTCAGGGATTCTGTGTTAGTTGAATTAAACATACTGGACCTCAGAAAAGTCCAAATTTTTTACAGTTTTAAACGAAACTCAGATGTTGATGTGAACTCAATTTACGAGTCAGAGAACAGCTGGTTTCATAACCGTATTAATACTTTCTGTCATATTTAAAGTCATTGAACTGTCCCTCACTGATGATGCTCACATCTGTTCATATGAATCAGCTCTGTATGAAGCCCGTCACTCCTTTTCCCTCATTCCTGTGTTTCATCCCTCGTTTCCTGCAGGTAAAGCACGCGGGTTCAGCTCTCCCGAAAGGACTCGCTCCGCCGCTGGACCCCAGCGACCCATTTGCTGATGATGACAGGGAGAGGCGGGAGGTCGAAGAGCTGGCCAGGAAGTTTGAAAACAAATATGTGAGCGTTCCGGTTTCAACACGTTTGAACATACGATCACAGCCGTAAGCGTGTGGATGAGAACGTTTGTGATCTTGTGCGTTTTCTGTCCGTTTGCAGGGTGGCGGCCCGAAGAAGAAGAAGAAGGACAGGATGCAGGACCTCATTGATATCGGCTACGGCTATGATGAGACGGACCCGTTCATCGACAACTCAGAGGCTGTGAGTTCCCTTTCTGCACAACTCGTACGACACGATGTCACTTCTGTTTTTTTAATGTTGAAGATAGGGAAAAAAATCACCCACAATCCTTTTATGTTTAAATTTCTCAAATTTATGATGAAGTTTCTTTTTTGAGCTAAAAGTCACGTCGGAAAGGATCGAAAGCAGCTTCGCCCACGTGCACTTTATCACATCACCACTGACTTTTATTTGTCTTTAGCCACGTTTCCACTGAGTGCCACAGTTCTGTACATTACTGCTTAGAGCGGGAAACTGATCTGACTGTGTCTTCACTGCTGACTGTGCCCTCCCTCGGCAGGCAGCAGGGCTGCACCATATTGAGAAAACTGAAATGGCAGCGATATTTTTTGCGATACATGGTTCAAAGGCATATTCTTTGACAGATATATGTATCAGTCAAATCAATCACACGTTCTGATGTAAATCAAGAAGTGCATGGCACATAAAGCGGATGAAAAATATTAAATAAGACATCCAAAATACAGTAAATATATCAAATACACTTGACACACTGATCAAACAGTTTATGTCACTACAGGGAGGTCTGTTACCTTTTTTTTTCAAACATGATTTGGGGTTTCTGGTATTAGTTTGCGTAATTAAATACTGTTCTAAAAATACAAAGTCTTGCTCTGACATTTTAACCGGTAATATTACGGTGAGAGACTTTGCCTGCATTTAACTCACACGAAAGCCTCATAAATAATGTTTACAGCTGATTTTTTTTCATTTGACGGTTATTGAACCAGGAGGTCCCTTGAGACTGCAACGTCTTTTACGAGGGTGACCCGGCCAAGACAGCACACCAGTCACAGTCACAGTTTAAACCGAAATAAAACTTACTAAGTATACAAACATTAAAACACAAGAGAGACAGAACCGAAGCAGTGAAAGCACTTTGAGTTAAATCAACTTTAAACAGGAGTTTTTCCAGTGGGACTAAATCGTTAAGCTGTAGTGTGCTTTGCAAATTATTTCATGTCCGAGGAGCAAATTAGGAGAAGGCTTTCCTCCCACTTCTGCTTTAATGGAGAAAAGTCAGCAGTGACTTGAGACATATAAAGGTTTTTAAAAAAGGTTTGACTGAAATCACGATCTCTGCCCAGCGTTAACCAAAGTGATTTTATCGTGTAAAGACCCACAGACTGACGTGTCGACATGATCCGGACTCTGCTTTGACTCCAGCGCGATAGATTTGATTCATTCAGAGAAACGTCTCTGAATGATCCAAACAGCGAGTCGGTTGTTAAGCGTAACGTAACATTAATCATCAAAACTATTTAGCAAAACGGAAATTCTCAGTTTCCGCTTGGATATTCATAATGAGAACAGTGCCTGTGGATACATTTGTCCAATCGCCCAACCCGACTTTAGACCAGATCAGTGTGTGAGAGTCGGACAGAATGGATCGGTTGTTTACGTACGCTTCGAAACTCAAAATAACTGCTGCCGCGCCGAACAAACTGCAGCGCTCAGTGGAAACGGGGCTTATGATATCAAGTCACACACTGTCGTCCAGCTCCTGTTGTAGTCACACTGTTGGGGAGTGGATTTTGAGTTTGTCACATGATGCAAGTAGAATAGTAACAGAATTAACCAACCGGACTAAGTTGTCCGTTCAGCTGGTTTAACTAAGAGAAAAGTAAAAAATATTCAAGGGACGCTTGTTGCTCGTTGTTCAGTTGAATTGTCGCCTCGATCCGTAAAACATCTTGTATCATTTCATCTCGCATGCGAGCTGCAAAAACAAATAACTGCAAGGAAAGAAAATGTTAGAAATATAAAGTTCATGCAGTCAAGTGTGATGTGGAATAAATGATGTGATTTTAGTCGTCGTTCTGAGCGCAGCAACAGTAATTCTGCTCTCCTCTCCCCGGGCCGCAGTATGACGAGCTGGTCCCGGCCTCTCTTACCACCAAACACGGAGGCTTTTACATCAACACGGGCACGCTGCAGTTCAGAGCGGCGTCGGACTCGGAGGGAGAAAATGCAGGAACAGATGATAATCACTTCAAGGTATGAAAACAAAGTACAGAAGACAGACGGGCACATTAAATAATCTAATGTGTTTCTGATTGTTCTCCTCTGTTGTTGCATCGTGTTAACAAACTAAATGTTTTGCACCTGCGTGTAGAAGATGAAGGACGGTGAGGAGCGGGTCATTAAAAAACGGCGGAAAAAGCAAGACGGTGGAATTCTGGAAGAGAAGAAACCTAGAAAGAATAAAGTACCAAAGCCTGGGTGAGATTTCCCTCTTTCTACTCGTATGTCGGGTCTGGTGCTCCAACGTTTCCCTCATTTCACTAGTCTGTTTGGTCGTGTCGTTAAAATGTGCAGATTTACGCCAAGAACTACCAGAACGGAACGTAACTAGCTCCCATTGATTCCTAAACTCATTCTCCTTCTACGGTGGCCCTGAAGTGCCAATCACAATCATAAAATGAACAAAGAAACAAAAAGTAAAACACAGCAACAAAACACAAAACACAACCGCAAATAGAAAACACAGCTGCAAAAACAAAAAACACAACCACAAAAAGAAAAAAACCCAACAAAAAGAAAAACATGACTGAAAAAAAGAAGTTTTTCCTTTTCGTGGCTGTGTTTTTGTTTCACTG
>JAQLOL010000009.1:20731641-20742377 GCA_029783665.1 Naso thynnoides | reverse complement strand
TACTGGACCAAACTGCCACAAACAACAAACTCTTTGGAAGAAATCTTCAACCGGGCTCCTTCCTTTTGGATTAATTCTGTGATCGACTAGTACGGACTTTCATACAACTTTGGTAATTATCCCTTTAATGTTCAGTGCACTGATGTTTGGAATATAGTTTGTTAGATATCCAGCCTATATTACATATCTTAATCTTTGTATCTTTGATAACCACATTCAATATTAAAGGTAAAACATCGGCCGATATCTCGAATATATCAGAATTTTCTTACTCTCTAATATCGGTATCAGCATCGGCCCAAAAATCCCGTATCGATTTGGGCTATTCGTGGTAAAACACACCGGAGGAATCTGAATATTACTACTCCACCGACACACAATGAAGGTCAATATGTGTTCAATTTAGTCACAATGAAATCCAGTCTTTTAACATACTTAAATGACATTTACAAAGCAATTATCAGGGATTACAGCCCTATTTAGCAAGCTATTAATATTAGCAGGTTACTTAATGGAGTCGTCTCCATGCCTCTCTGTGGCGAGGTGCCAAACAGGTGGATTTTCCTCGGGTGGATACTCTTTATATTACTGCGTGAGTGTCTCAGCCTACACCGAGCTGTCTGAGCTTGTTCTTCTGTCAAAGTTAGTCCACTTTTGCTGACAGCGCACTCAGCCTGGAGCAGATAACGAGGTGAAACGGACCACCAGGCAAACTTCCACTGGGCTTATCCAGCGAGCTAGCTTGGCTAGCTAGCGACAGTTGCTAGCCAACAAACAACAACTCACATACCTGCAAAACTGTTGACACGTTAACCTGTGCGTTAACAGAGTAGTCATTTATCGAGTTTGCCTTCACCTTTAGAAGTTACGTGATGTCTCCTCTGTGCTAACACCTGCTGTCACCTGTTAGCCGGGCGGTTAGCTTTGCTAGGAGAGCTCGCTCGTATCAAACTTACCCAGGTTAACAGTGAGTCACACAGCTTTGCTTTATCCAGACTCATGGTGCTGCGGCCGGTCAAGCCCACAGCAGCTCACACGGGACGGACGGGTTTCACTGTCGGGGCTCTCTCGAAGTTTGTTACTCACTGCTGACACTTTCCACGTCAGTCATTGTCCAGCCACGGCCTCCCGCTGCTCCTCCTGCCCCCTTCGCGTTTCGGCTGCTGTTATCCACGCGAGCTTCCGTATTAAGAGCGTTCCCATGGAGACGGATTATGTTGCAGGTCAGCTTGTCTAGTCATGGTGAATAATAATAATAATAATGATGATAAAAGCAACAACATTCACCCATATTGTATTTTAAGCTCTTGTAATCACGTTAGCTGAAATGATGGTGACTCACACGTTAAAAGAATTTATTTTTTTATTGATCCGTTTTTTAATCAGAAAACTTTATTTACAAATAAGAGTCATGCAAAGACAGGCAGCAATAATGATAATAATCTATCTATCTATCTATCTATCTATCTATCTATCTATCTATCTATCTATCTATCTATCTATCTGATTATTTTTACAATTAATCAATAATCGTTTATTCCATGAAATGTCAAAATGTGATAAAAATGCTCATCTAAATTTCCCACAGCCCGATGTGACGTCTTCAAATCGCTTCGGCCCAAAACACAAAGAATCCACGTTTATTTTCATAAATGACAGAGAAGCAGCAAATTCTAACATTTACGAGGCTAAACCAGCTGTTCTTTTTACTTTTTTTATTCACTAAATGGCTGAAACGATAAAGCGATTATCAAAATAGTTGGTGATTAATTTTATATCGATCGATTAATCGTCCTAATCCTTACAGCTCTTGTACATATGCATATGTAACCATAGACCAACCAAAATGCTTCATCAAAACGACCTAAGAGCTGTCTAAATCATAATTCAACTAAGACCCACCCTAAACAATATTTTCTATTAAAGTAATACGTCAACAATATCCTCAAACATCAGCAGTCAGTAGAGAGGGCAACCATTTCTTTTAATATGTCAAATATTTGTCATAACTATTGAGGAAAAAAAAAAACAAAACCTAAAACTTTAAAGAAAGGAATGCGTCTGTGTTTTCATTATCAACTGTGATTATAAAGTTAGTGATTATTAGTCTTACAAAAAAAATTAAATGTACATAAAAGAAACAAAAAAACTCTATGCTGCTATGCTATGTCAGTTTTTTTATATGGAAGAGAAAACTGAGGGAATAAAATACCTAATCTGAACGAGGCTAACATATTTTTTTCCTTTTTCTTTCCTCCAAGTTCCTTCATGCACCACTGGATGGCTCTAGTCAACAAACAGCTATAGAGAACAGACTGATGAACAATTGGCTGCCCAGTGTGAGCGACGCTGCCCATGACAGGTGTTTGGTGCAAACGTTCAAGTTTTCAAACAGCAGTATAATTCATATAAATAAACTCTTCAGTTTGCCGTTAAGCTGATTTAATATGTGACGCCTTCTGGGACATAAAGCTCCACAGTTAGTCTTTTTTCTTGCATTAGCAGACTCTCTGATAGTGGGAACACGCTGCGCTCACACTGGTTTGTGATTCGCAGCTGACAGAAAACTTTGGCGGGCTTCTGTCAGAAGCCTCTCTCTCTTATTATCAACATGCTGCCACACACGTACTCCCTTTCCTCGACGAGCTGCATGTCTTCCTGTCCCGACGTCTCCTTCCTGCTCTCTTTGTCGCAGTCACAAATCAAACTCCAGCGACCAATCACAAAACTCTGCCCACTGCTTCCTGTTTGCTTTGGCAAACCCAACCGCTCACTGTGTGCCACAGTCCAATGTGCTTGTTGAACACCTGCGGAATAACATGGAATACCTGCCACTCTTCCACTCCTTCCTATTGAAAACCAGTTTGGTCACGACGGCGCCCTGCTTCTGGCTTTACCATATTTGTCTGGACAGAGTTCCTGCTTTTCTAGATGGTTTTCTAGCCAGAGGAATGCACATGTTTACCCATTCCCCGCCAGTGGCTGTTGTTACAACTCATACCTTAATCACACCGACTCCTTTTATCTCTCAGCTGATTACATTTGACCTATGATTATGCATATTTCATTCCATTTAATTTTACGTCTTTGTACATAACTATTAAGTTAAGGCCCACTCAGTGCCAGTGGAAAGTCTAATAGAGGTGAAACCACCTTCAGTCCCATGAGGGCAGTTTTGTTTGTTTGCTTCAGGAGGGAAAAAGCTGGACGTGGGTCTCACATTGAGTAACCCCAGGCTGAATTAAGACACCTGGGAGGAAGTGAGGTTCATGACTCGGTGGACGGGGGGGCTCAGCAGAGAAGTTAGTCACCCGCTGAGGGATAGGTCAGGGCTGACTAATGCTTGAGTGGAAGGAGGTGTGGTAACGTTAGGGGCTCTAGCGAGGCAAGGCTCGAGCGCAGGCTGACTATTTTTGGATGGCTCCTCTTCCTCCATGCTAATTCCTCTTTTCACCCGTTCTCTCTTTCCTTATTCCCCAGATGTGTTTCCTTCCTGAAAGTCAAAAGGCTTTACTTCTCCTCTTTTCCAACACCACACTGACGCACTTGCATCCCTCTGGGGGGAACTAACAGGGTGGAGGTGGGAGGGCCAGCAGCTAAGATTGAGTAATTATTCCTTTTTTGAAGCTTGCGGTTTTCTTATTAGGAAAAAAAACGGGGATAGTTCCCTATTTTCAATTCTTTAAGTGCAAACGGCAAATGACCTACTGCAGTCTAGACTCTACAAGGACACAGTTTTGTGAATTTTCTCTGAATAGTAGAAAACATTTTTTCACCAGGGCCTATTGCTATTATTTATTAAAGTCTCCCTTCAGAAAATGTGCTTTTTTTCCCCCCTTTACTCAGATGTTTGAGCCTCACTGAGCAGAATGATTTATGCGAGTGTCTTCACTAGATTCATCTGCTGGAGGCAGGAAGTTTATCTGCGCTCTCATTAAACTTCAGTTCAATGTGTGCATGTGTCAGCAGGATACTGATTTGGAAACCAGTCACAGTCCAGATCCTGATGAAGGCTGATGCAGAAGCACAGAACCTCCAGTGCACATACACCGAGACGGGACTCTAAGTGATGTATGATGAGACTTCTTGTGTTTAGCTGTTAAACTTTTTTAATGGAGAAATATTTGCATATTTATAAATAATAAAAGAGAAGTTTGGATCTCTGCACATTAAGACTTATAATAAGGATATTTCCAATCATACACAATGTTCTACAGCATTAAACTAGAATAGAAAGAATATTTTCTTTAACTGAAAAAAACAACAAGGCTTTCCAAAGAAAGGATATCTAACTTAAACTTTATTGTAGGTTTGCAATACTAATTGAAATCAAATAATAGAGAAAAAAACCTCAGTTTTTGTCATGCATTTCAGGTGGATATTGAATCTATCTTTCAAGATCTATGTTGTTTCTTCCTCTCCCTTCTATGGCGTGCCAGACTACCAGTCGGTCCACACTGCTCTCCTGGTTACGTAAATCTAACCTGGCCGGCATCATGGTGGCGAGGGCTAAAGTTAGGAGAAAGCAGCAAAGACTAAAACTAATACAGAAACTAATACAGAATAAACTAAGTATTTTCGAAAAATAAAAACTAACCTTAGATGCATAACATGCTTCAAATCCAATTAAAGCTAAGCTGAAATTAAAAAATAAAAGTCAAAACGAAATAAAAATAAAAACTAGTGAACAGTTCATAACTTTTGGAGCTGCTTGGCGACGTCACTGCTAGCTGAAAACAGCGGCGGCTTGGGTGGATGTCAAGTGCTTTGACCAATGACAAAGGTCATTGTAAAAGATGAGATAAATGTTTACATATGTTTAGTGGTGTCCTCTCATGTTCTGATACTAAAACACAAGTTAAACAGCAGCTAATAACCTGGAAACAGCCATTTGTTTGTTTCCAGAAGCAGCTGAAATGAGTCTTTCTGGGTTAAAAGCTGTTGTTCGACTTCCTGTTTTAGTGTCGGAACATGAGAAACACAACTAAACATTCGGTGGTTGTCTCGTCTTTTAAAACAACCTTTTTCAACGGATTGTTGAAGCACTTGATACACTCCCAAGCCTCCGTTGTTTTCAGCTAACGGTGACGTCAGCAACGAGCTCCAGCTCTCAGGACTGAACTGTTTGTCATAATAATGCTGCTGATCTTCTTCTTTGAATGCAGAGTATACATGATTCTTAAAAACACCCAGTTTCCAGATTTTTATTTCTAGGCATTTTTAACTAAAATACTGTGTTTGCAGTTCATCTCCTTCATTAGGATCATGTGAGTGTGCTTTGAAAGATTTGTCTGACCTCGACTAATTCAAATGTTATATTAGAACCCTGACCGGAGAGAAAGACTACATGATATCACCATTTCCAACAGCGAGGAGAGCAGAGAAAAACAGAAAAAATGAAAATTGCTTGTGTGAAACAACTGAAGCTGCTCTAACTCTGGCAGAAAACAGTGTGTTTGTGTCAAATCTCAGGACCTTAATGTATTTTGAATGGTGGAAAAAACATATCACACACAAACTATTACCACGCAGAGTATTTTTATATGTCTTAGAACATGTCTGGAAGGGGAAGTACATCTGTCCTCCATGTCCTCATTTTTCAGGTTGCAGTTCAGCCACAAAAGTTGCCAACAAACTGAAAACTCAATTTCTAAAACGGTCCCCACACGGTGGCATTGGAACGAATGGTGTGGTGCGGAGAGACAAAGAACTGCTGCACCTTTAAGTGAAGGAATGCCAACAATGTGCGGCTGTGCCCAGGCATTTGGAGCTGGAATGTGTTGGAAAGCTGGCAGCGGTTGTTTCCCCTGCAGCTCGGCCAGGTGTTACTCAGAGAGGAAAACAAGAAAACCACGAAACAGAGATGCACAGGCCACGAATTAAAAGGAGGGTGTGAGGCTGCAGGTGACAAACGCCCAGCAGTCTGATCAGAAAGCCCCGTTCTAGACATGAAGTCACCCATACAGCTACGTGTTGTCAAGACACGTAAAACAGAGAGAGGAAAAAAAGTGAGATTTATGGCCCAGTCTCCTCCCTCGCTCTCGTATCATGGATTTATGTCTTTTGTAAGGGCAAGCGTACAGTAATAACTTCACCAACTGCAACCTGGCAGGGAGTGTCCATTTTGAAATACTTGCATGTGAATACAGACTGTTGACCCACTGAAAGGATGTCCGCCTCTAAAAACCAGTTCTGAAGCACCAGTTAGATTAAAGCACATGTTGAACACATTGCTTCAACAGAATAAACAGTCAGTGTACTTCTGCGGTGACTCAGCAGTGGTGGGCAGAGCACTGAAAATCAAGAAAAAGTGCTTTTTCTGCCAAAAAAAAGTTACTCCAATAAGAAGTAGGCCACCAAATTAAAGCACAAGTTACTTCTCATTTTAACATAAATTTATAATCAACTAAACTTTTCTATTAAAAACCAGACTGACCACCATAGCTTAAAGACAAGTTAACGTCATTATCATAACACTGATGGTTGAATTTACACATAGAAGTTGATATAGCTGACGTTAGCTAGCTAACCGTGTTTTGACATTCAGTCAATTTTACATGCACAGTTACAGCTTGATTGGTGCATTTATTTGGACCACAGCTCTAGTCCAAGTATATAAGAGGGAGAATCGATTTTATTATTGGCTATGGTAGCTACGATATGCCCCGTTCAGCTGGTTGATATCGGATCTTCTTCCAGTTAGCCACACAAGCTACAAACAACTTAGCAAACAGCTAGAAGAATCTGTGTCAAACAGTGAAAACATGGACAACTTTACAGTGCTGTACACTTCATATCCACGTATTACTTTTGGTACAAATTCAATGCACGCTAACCCTCATGCCTATGGGATTCTTGTTTTCCTGCCGGCTTTCCTCTACAAATTTATTCTGTTAGAATTCCATGTCAAAGACTGCCACGGGTACTACTGCTCATGTGCAGGTTATTTAGGCCAGTCTGGGTCCAGTTGAGGCGTATACATGCGTGTGCTAGCTCGACTTACATGTTTACATGCATTTAAAAGACTTTAGCCAGACTAACACAAAAAATTGATTTTCTCAAATGGCATGTAAACGCACTGAGTATAAAAGTATGAGTATAAACTTTTACATGCAAACAATACACCGGTTACTGACTGGGACAGAAACATCTTACCCCTGTTAGCATAACGTGGTGCACAATGAGGGAAACACACATTTTTGGAAAGTCGAAGAGAAGGAGTTTTTGTTATGTTGTATGAAAGAGACGGATATTATGAGACACCTTGACGGGAGTAAAAATTGTAATAGCAACTTATTTAAGTCCATGGGGGGAATGTTTGAGAAAAGCGCAGCATGAGTGCCCTCTTGGATGCCCTTATGGTAGACAAAACATGATGAAGCACTTTCTAGGGTGCCTATCCATTGGACAAAATGTGTTAAAGGGCTGGGCAATTTTTGCCATTTTTGAGCCACACCGCATATACAACAAGTGCCCTTTTTCCTATTTTTGCCCCTGCATGTCATACATCCTGACTTCGTTAGTGTACTTTATTACATTTTTGTCGCTCAGAGCTGCTTCTGCAGAAATAGAGTCCCTTTTGAGCTCTTACAGCATACTTGATGTAACATATGTATTTGGCAAATGCAGTGAAGTATGAAGTATATTAACGTATATTAATGGCTTAAAAAGAAGCCCATGTAATAAGTAGAATTAGAAGTTTAAAAAACTAACAAGAAAATGCTTGTTTCCTAAAAAACAAAACAAACAAACAAAAAAAACAACAAACTCCCCCCACCCCCACACACACTTTTTTAGTCATGCTTGTTCCTTGTAACTGTTATTCCCCCCACCCGTGTGACTCAGTGATTGTTGTGTCTGTGACACTTAAGTTTTACTCATGTTATATAACAGGCACTAAATGACCCTCATACTTATTGATCTAAATCTTAACATGACTCAGCAGCAGAAACTGCAGCAGTCAACTCTACTCTGTTTTTTTTTTCTGGCTTGACCCACTGTAACATCAAACCAGAGGCCCAGGAGGAGGAGGAGGAGGAGGAGGAGGAGGAGGAGGGATGTGATGGAGGAGCAGGCACCCCCAACATAATCCATCACTGTTATGGTAACTGCAGAAACAGGTGTGTTTTGCTTGCTTTTACTCTCACTGCACAATTAAGTGTTGATTTATGTCTTGTTTGTGTTTTCGATAAGCCCCTGCAGCCTGTGCGCCGCTCTCTAAGTCTCGCTTTCTGTTGTGATGCCTCACCCTCTCTTTCTCTTACACACACACACACAAACAGGCAGCACATGGCCAGCGCGAGTGAGTCACAGTGGGCTGACAACAAGTGCCTCCTCTCAGGGAGAGTCCCTCCATGTGCCCTTGAGATTAGGGCCAATCCCCTCGAACGTATCAGGTGCACTACTGCTCTGGGCAACGTGAGACTCGCCAGTTCCATTGTTTCCAAGTTCGCCGTGAAAATGAGCTCATGCCAGATGATACAAGCTCATTCAGGTGTTAACAACATTCAGTATGGTAAACTTTATGAAACCTGCCTAGACAGCAGCTCTACTTTCGGTTCTTTTTGCTGTTTTTGCGCAGTTTTGATATGATACAAGTGAATCTAAAAGTAGAAATACTGAAGTGTTTTGTATGAGATGCTAGACTCTGGAGGATGCAGGTACTTATCTGGCTGATACGAGCTCTGAGACGGAAAGCAGAGAGGGTCGACCTGCCCAGGAGCAACAAGCACTGTGCCTGCTACACATAGCATGATTACAGTGTAATGACATGGGCTGGTTATTGATAAGATGTAAATTAAAAATTCCGACAATGTGAACTGAACATACCTATTAAAATCATCATAAAAGTGGAGGTAGATTCCTACACGAGTTAGCAACAACTCTTGGAAACAACTGAACCCAGCATACTGATTACAGCTATTTCACAAGACTAATGGTCTTTGCACACTGGTCCGATGCATTAATTTTTCTATTCATTCTATTCATTTGCGAAAATTCACCGTAGGAGACAAAACGGAGTTGTCAAGGCAGCAAAGATGAGTTTGTGGTTCTTTCACTTCTTAATAAAAGAAAAATAAAATACTGGGTCATCCAGTCCTGAGAACAAGAGCAAGAAGAGTTTCATGATCGTTTCTGCGATGTCAGTGATCCAGTTTGATACGCTGCTAGCTCTACTGGAACCAGTTGGCTTTTCTTAGACTGTCGCACAGAGCTTTGTTTTGGGAGACAAAATGAATGAGCTTCTCCAATGCCACAACGTTTGCATGTGCGATGGCTCTGAATAGTCAAACAACCCTCTAAATGATTTGGATGGATGTGAAAAAATGCAGAAAATCAAACCTGTTGCAAAAAAAAAAATGAATGAAGGAATGAATGAAGTCTGTGTGTAAACGTGACTGACACAACATGAGATCTTTTTCTCGTTTTTTTTAATGTGTGGCAGTTGCGGATGAGGTTGTACTTCGACACAACCATGCTTAGAGCTCAATGCTAACTGTAGCATGCTAGCATGTTCACAATGAAAATGCTAATGCTAATAAGGTCATGTTTTATTAATGTATTAATGTAACAGTGTTCTGACACCCCATTATTCCGACCACTCAAAAGTCTGACAAATGCACGTTGGTCCGACAGTACACTCACCAGTCTTAGCCCATTTCTCAATGTGGGTCGTGCTTGGTAACTTTGTCCCTCTTCGGGGCTCAGAGTTGGTTTACGTGACCTGTGCCTTGTCCGTACGTGCTTGGTGAAACATCTTGAGTGTACTGAGGCTGGGATGTGTTTTCTATTTTAAAAACACATGTGTTTTCTGTTTTGTTCGCCTGTTTTATAAATCGCACGTGTGTTTAATAAATTGCCCGTACGTTTTATTCCTGTTTTGCGCCCCTTTTTTATTAAAACATGCGCATTTCGTATTTAGTGCGCATGTTTTATTGATCGCACACACATTAGTGAAATTTTACTCACATTATTCATAAAACATGCACACAAAATACAAAATGTGTGCGCGTTTTAAAAAAAATAAACACATCCATGTCACCTCCTGGGCTCTGTAGGAGTGTTACATCCCATTCCTGTAATTTTTTTCCAACCTTAACCATGAGGGAAAAGGAAAAAACAAAAAGTGTGGACTCTAATAATATAAAATAAAAGGAATGGGAACATGAAATACGCTAGCCCAACCAAATCATAGGCTATAGCCTAAATGAATGAAACAAAATGAGACAGCTGTGGGTGAGAGATTAGTGAACGTATGGTCAGACCAATGGGTTGTCGGACGAATAGCCATTTGTCGGATGATTGAGTGGTCGTAATAATGGGATGTCCCGTTTGCCCGACTTCCTTCCTCACTACTTGACTGGTGTTAAAGGCCAAGTATGTAACTTATTTGGCTTTTTATTAGCAAAAAATCAAATATTGCTTTTATAAATATGTATTTTACCGAAGTCAAATCCCGTTGCATACAAATGAAAGCTTTTTCTCGTTCCTTGGAATTAGTTGTTACATAGTTGGAGGTGCCCCCAACCGCAGGCTACCATGTTTCATCGCCATCTTGAATGCGGTAGCCAAAAGGGGACAAACTTCGCGTTTTACCTTTAAATCCCCGTGTGTTATCGGGGGCGGGGCGGAGACGCGGAGACGCGAGCAACTGTGTCAGTAAAAGCTCCCTGCGGTTCATATACTTTCCCTTTCCCTTGAAATGGAGGACCATGGATACGCTTTGCTCCACGAGA
>JAQLOL010000009.1:20680957-20696369 GCA_029783665.1 Naso thynnoides | reverse complement strand
GTCTCTCCACTGCGTCACAGCAAGAATTTATGACTCTTTAATCACCTAATGTGACACAGTGAACATTTTAACAGACACAAATGTCTCATAGTCTGACTTTGAGGTAAACAAAACAATCATGTTGGACCTGACAAAATTTTTAAAACAATTAATTCACAACCATATTATTTTTTGGATGGAAAGCAATGCTTTTGTTCTGCACCTTTCTAAATCCTCTGTGGATGTATTACTTTTTAAAAATGATTTGTCTACATGTTAATGTTGCTAATATATCCTGTAATTATCCAAAGAAGCACAACTGACCCAAACCACAAGAGAAGCGCTGTCCAGTTTTAAACGGGAGGCTGCTGCACAGCAGGGCCTCTAAAGTTGAGGAGTGACAGGAGTTGGCTTCTCGTTGGATCCAGTTATTCAAGACCCAGAGCCCAGTTTAATGCATGTGACAGATGATATGCTTTGCTCGTCCCCTCTCCATTTGAGTTCCCCTCTGGAGTGAAGATGTCAAACTCAAACGTCAAACTCTGGTCAAACCCTCTGGTGGCAAAGAAAATCTCGTGGTAAAAACAGGGCTTATTGGAGACCAGTTTAGCAGCAAATGGTGTCATTTTTCAACCACGGTTACACTGTTTCATACATCATGATGACAAAGTTAAGCCAAAGAAGTTGTCTGGTTTCACTTTGAGGTAGATTTCAAGACCTCAAAGACTATTATTTTGATGTTGTCATGCACAATTAGATCGCCTGATGCTTTGATTTGAAAGCTCATGAACTTCACCTTTCAAATTAAAGGCACAGAAATGTTAAATAAGTTCAAGATGTCAGTGACATCAGCTGGCTAAGCGTTAATAAATCAACATCGTCCTTTTGGGAATAATAGGGTGTCGAGCAGGAAAACAGCATCAGGCCATCATGTGATGTTGACGAGGATGATAATGATGATGATGAAAACAATGATGGATCCCTCTATTAATAGACCTTGCAATAAAGTGACCACAGTCACAAAGAAGAGCAGCAGCACTCTGGATGAGAGGCCCCATTGTGTCCAAACGAAGGAGTCAGCCTCTCCGTCAAGAGGGCACTTTACAAACAAACCTCATTCGACTGAGCACGCCTTTCTCCGTCCTCTCGCCCGCCTGCTCTCCCTGCACTAACCTCCGACTCCTTTCTGCTGAGTGGGTGTTTGGAGGAGTTGTGAAGGTCAGGGCAAAGACTCCGAAGTGAGGAGTGAGCTCGGGGCTTTGACCTCTGATTGGCCCCTGGCCCAGCCCGGCTGCTGTGAGTCACAGAGACAGAGCCGTGGCCACCAACTGAAAGGGGCCCGGCACTGCGGAGAAGCTGACGACGAGTTGGCTGCTGCCCCGCTCTGACAAAAGGAGAGTTGTGCAGAGGTGGCGAGAAACAATGGGACGGTTTGAGAGGAGGAGGTGAGGACAGCTCAATCCCCACCATAAGCACCTTATTGTGAAAGCCTGCTCTGTTAAACAGAATCTATAGCGTGAAGAAATGAAGGGGATTTCCCAGTGTGGAGGAATTTTTGATATCGTGCGATTGAGGAAGGAAAAGCTTTACTTCATTTTTTTTGAAAATCACACACGTCTTAAACTGTTTCCTGTACTTGCCACAAAATATTAATTCTACATGAATTACTATAGGGGTCAGAAAAAACTCACTTTCACCAGAAAATAACACTTATCTACAGTTGGTAGCTTTGGGGTAAATATTAATAACCTTTTGTGTTCTACTTGGAAAAATGTCATAATACCCACAGACAGCTGTTGGTAAGTGACGTGATCTGAGAGTATGGTGAGATCTCTGTGTTTTCCCATCATGCCTCTGTATTCAGGATTGATTAAAATCCTATCACTCCCGTTCTATTTGCTCAATTAGTGTATTTTAGTTTAATTAGTAAGGTGCACTCACACTTGTCCCTCTCCCCGGCTCCTGCACTCACATTGCTCCTGTCTAACCGTGCCTGAGCACACTTGAGCTGCCTGATCTCTGGAGTGCGACCCGTATTTTTATCTGCGTTTTCTTCATCTTGTAAAAATATTTTTAACTGTTCTCTGGTATCTGGGATCCAAAACACAGTTGCAGATTTTTCCTCTGCTCTTTATCCAGATTGTGTGTGCTGCTGTCTGCCTGAAGTTAGGGTGAATCCTCCACAAACAGTCACAGTGATGTCAGCGCTCTGTGCCTGTGCCCGTGCGCGTCCGTCTGAACCGTGCCAAAGCCCACCTGTTCCAACTGTGCCAGGGCTGACAAAGCGTGCCGTGCTTGGGCAAGGAACGAAGTGCTCACACCAGTCAAACAAACTGGATTTTGGGTGTCAAACGTCCTTAGGCACAGCTCAGATCACCTGGTGTGACTGCGTCATTAGCAACGGGTGACGTCGGTGCGAGCTGATTGGCTGTTAGTAACTTAACCTCTGACTCTCCTCTGCCAACAACAGAGTGTCTGCAAGCCACACTGCCAGTCGGCTCGAGCTGAGACGGACCAGTTTACTCTGCTGCAACTTTCCCTGCAACCGTTTGGTCTCAGTTCAGACTGGACTTAAAGAGAGAGAGACAACAAACAGAATAAAGTGCAACAGCTGCAGTGGATTTGCTTCCTAACGAGCCTCTTGCTACAGCTAACGTTAGCTTGGTAGCTTGTTTGCAGAAGTTGTCTACTGCAATTTTAAAATTCTGTTTATTTGTCTTATCACCTTCTTGCATGCAGATGTTCACATTGTGGTCAAAATTCCACACCCATTAATACTCCACCCCGAGTGAAATACGTGCTTGCACACACACACACACACACGCACACACATATACACACACACCCTCAGGCCTTGCCTTTCCTAAACTCACACAGGAACAGGGGCAGGTAACACTCGGCTGGTTTTGGCTCTCATTCCTGTGATCCCGACTGTTACAGCCCAGTGTGTTGCCAAGCAGCTCGTCGAGCCCTAGAACACTTTGAAAGTTTGCCCAAAAAATATGCATAAGAAAAACACACACACACACACACACACACAATCCTGGAGCATTTTTTGGTAATAAGTAGGTCTAAGAGAGAAAAAAAAGGAGAGCAGGAAGGAATTTCTGTGCTTGAGTACGCAGAACAACTCTAAATCTAAACAGACTAAACAGACATGTGACTAATCGTGATGTGACTAAGATGTCGGCCACATTTTTTGTTTTTTGGGGCTTTTTTTTGTTTTTTTTTCACCATAGCTGAAACCTGATAACTGTGGAGTGTTCAGCTAATCACCACATGTCATTGTTTAGAGCTGAATCCACCCAAAAATTCACAGCACTGCTGCTAATAATCCACTGGCTGATTAATAGAAATTGTTCAGGGAAAAAAGAACAATAACGCATATTAATCTAAAACACGTCGTGCATCTGCCTCAGCGTTCACACATCTCTCTCCCACTGGTTGGGTAACATGAGTGTTTTTGACTAACATTTGGCAGGATGGCACGGTGCCACCTCACGAGTGTTCCCGTAAACACTCGCCACTCTGGATCCTATGCTGTTGTGCTTTGCCAAAATGTCATTGGGACTGCGGTGAACCTCGACCGCAGCCTGAATCAAACTTCAACCCGAGCAGAGCGGAGCAGAACAGGACAGCAGCAGAGACGAGCAGCTGCACAGAGAATAGAATTTAAAAGGGAGGTGACAAAGTGGAGGCATAACACTGCCAGGAACTGTTGTTTTTCTCTGTTTATTCATATTCCCATGGATACTGACAAAAAGGCATAGAATTAAAATAGTGGCTCTGAATACCAGAGAATTACCTGAGATGTGACCTTAATGATCGGCCACGGAGACCCTAAAAGTGGTGACCCAACACTTTCCAAAGCATGTCAACAAATTGGTAAACAGTTGTGTTCTCCTCTGGATGTCATTTTGAGAGGAAGTTGAGTAACTTCTGTCCTAACGGGAGTTTTCCCTTTGGGGCTAAACACGATAGCGAGGTCTGTCGGAGCAAATATCTTCGGATGTGCTTCTTCCAACAGGTACATGTTGTTACAGGGCAGCTGTGGCTGTTCACCGCCAAAGGGGAAAACCTGTTGAAAGTTTGATCCAACCCTTTTCCCCGGCACAGGTGGGACACATGCTGACAGATGTGCTCTGGGTGAGGAGGGCAAAGGTTAAGAAATCAAAAGTGTTTTGAAATATTTAAATATGATGAAATTTTTGTTTACTTTGGCAATCAGCTGGATTTCATTTCCTTTTATAGACTTTCCAAAAACTCACGGAGTATCCAGAAAGCTGAAATAATTAACTACACGTTATCAATGAAAAATGGAAATTGTGATTTTAGTATTAGGGTTTTGACGTGATATGTGAGTGGAAAAGTATTTTTCGTGTTTCAGTTAGGGCACTCACCCTTCTTAAAATGAAGAAAATATTTTTGTCCTTCCTCCACGGTCAACACATTTTCTTCTGAATCGTAAGCTGCTCACTTTAGCTGCTTTTGCTGGCAGTCTACAGAGATTCAGTTTGAAAACATCCAATCCATCCAAAAAAAAAAACCATCTTAAAAAAGCTCCTAAATCCAGAACATCCGATCCAGTGTTTTTTAGCCGTGTGTTACGGTTATTAAATTAAATTATTAAATAAATGTGGTCCCATCAAAAACTGCAGAAGCTGTTTTCTCTTTGCACCAGACATTTACAAGTTTGGGATAACGTTTTGGTATTTTTGTTGAACATAAGATCAGAAAATGAAAATGCCTGGTGCAGAGAGAGGCGGAGCTATTTATCCGTGTTTTGTAAGTATTGAGCCCACGACACGATAAAGAAGACTTGGATTAAACCGCACGAAGCTGCTGAGAGTTTCGGATGGACGTTTTTAGATGGTTTGGACGTTTTGAAACTGTATCTCCACAGACCGCCAGAAAAAAACGGTAAAGTGAGTGGCTCAGTGTTCACTGAGGAGGAACGCTGAAAGGAAAAATGACATTTTTTAATCTAAGACATCTAAGGGTGAGTAACTGATACATAAAAAAGTAGTTTTGCTGTGAAATATAGATATTTTCTGGGTTTTATTTCCTTATCTTGACTGTTAATTTACAACAACTGAAGCTTTTCCACATAACCCGTGAAGTGTACACGAAAATGGAAATTGTGATTTTAGTATCATGACTTTTAAAGTGTTTAAAATAGAGCCATATGTTTGCATTTAAATTGGAGGACCGGTTGAAATGTCTCTTTTGCTGGAATGACAATATTATCCTAAAAATTGTTGCTTTTTCTGTCAATATTTGTGCTGCTAACATCCGGTTTGTGATCATTTCATGAGAGCACCATACTCAGACCCGATGGTGGAGCTGTGAGGGAGGTTGGGAACGGATCCTCTGCTTGTGTCTGTGTTTTATTACTCTGTCATTTGATATGAACACTGGCCTTGTCTTCATCTATAAACACAACATGTTATCGACGTGTTTCCTGGTGCAAACGGCTGTTGAACACGATCACAGATTCATCCCTCAGGTGCAGCCGGAGGATTCAGCGCCGTGCCGAAGCAAAGCATCCCACCTGACTTGTTTTGTCTGTGCAGGGATGGGATTTATCGGTGGAGGCATTTGTGTGTGTGTGGGCGTCGGAAGACTTACAAACAGGAGACAAAGGTTCCCTCTTCCTTAACTGAAGCAGGTGCACTACTGAGGAGTCACATTTCCTTTCTGTGCACACTGTGTGAACCACATTTCTCTCACCAGAAGAGCCAAATTAAATGAAAAGCAAGGCATTATAGATCAAACGGCCCAATCTCAGAACATGAATCCTCCCGCTGAAGATAATTGACTGAGTTTGGCTCATGTTGGACAAACTTTCCTGTATTTCCTGCTCGTGATCAAAGCGGATATCGTGCCTAACATCAGCAGTAGCCACCAAATCTGCCAGGAAACCGCAGGAGGAAGTGTTTTCTCCTTAACTTGTCACTGCTCTGCGCCCTTTAGGTGTGTAGTTTGGCGTAAGACGACTTCTGCAGGGGAGGGTATTTGTTCAATGGTGTGTGTGCGGGTCAGTAAATACAGATTCTCACTCCGCCTCCCTGCTGAGACGCACAGAAAGTCCCCAACTCTACCAGCTCATGGATGAACTTCCAGCAGGAGCAGGACTGCTGCTGGAATGAGGCCCGAGTGGGCGTGGCTTCCCGGTTGTCCCGGAGAGGAACTGCTACATCATCATGGCCATATAAGGCCTGAGGACTTCCTCCACGGGGTCGATCATAATAAACAGCGCAGCAGTCCGGAGATTTACGGACCAAATGCTGTGATTTACATCTAATGAATCCAACGTCATGCTGCAGCGTCAGATTCACTCACTTCACAAAAACAAATGGCGCTTTTTTTTTCACGACGTAACGCTACAGATGAAGGAAATCTGACCGAGTCTTCTCACCTCACAACCATCACTCGGCCGGTAACCGTGTCAGTAACGCGGACTGGCGCTCCTGACGCCGCGCTCCGCGGCTGCGATCTGTCCCCGGCGCTCCGTCTTGCCTACAGGCTTGTTTACAGTCGCCTCTTCCCGGCATCAGCGTCACTGACGTCGCAGCCTATGGGGCGGAGACTCAGCCGCCTGGCCAATCACAACGCTAGACTGCTTGTCAGGCACAGTCTATATAAAAACGCAGTCCTCGCCGAGCTGAACACACTTCAGCAAGCACGCAGAGCGGCGCGCCAGCCAGCAGGACCCCGAGTTTGAACTTTTTCCCTTCACAGGATCACTGACAGACTTTTCAGCTGCTGACACCAGAGCTGCGCGCAGTTTGCCTTGGACCCTGGACTGGCACTCTCTCTTTTCTAGAGTGATCTTTTTCTTTCTTTTACTCATTTGATTTTGGGACACTGTTGTGAGAGACGACGGGTGCATGCTATCTGCTGACACTGACATTTGTTGATTGTCCAGAGACTGTGTTTCAGCTGGTAAGCGCACTTTTCCTAAGACTTTAGCCTATGTCTACAAAGATGGAACAGCCTTTCTATCATGACGACTCTTTTCTGTCGGCTTACGGCCACTCAGATGCAGCAATGCACGACTACAAACTGCTAAAGCAGAATATGAATTTGAACTTGACAGAGCCCTATCGCAACCTGAAATCCCAGCTGAGGGCCGAGACAGACCTTTACCAAGGGGCGCAGCAGGATGTGGGCTCCCTGAAGCTCGCGTCCCCAGAGCTGGAGAGGCTCATCATCCAAAACAGTAACGGTGTGATCACCACTCCCACCCCGGGCCAGTACTTCTACAACCGGGGCATCACCGATGAGCAGGAGGGCTTCGCCGAGGGGTTCGTGAAAGCCCTGGACGAGCTGCACAAGATGAACCAGATGCCTCCTCCCAACGTGTCCATCGGAGCCGGTGGAGTTACGACATGTTCGGCGGCGGCCTCTAGTGTCTTCGGCTCCGCCTTGCAGCCCGAGCCTCCCATCTACACGACACTGAACGCGTACTGCCCGAACACGAGCCTCTCCTCGGCGTCCAGCTACCCCACAGCCACCATCAGCTACCTGCCGCCGCACCAGCAGAGCCACCCTCAGACCTCGACGCACGGCGCGCACCCGTACCAGCACTCCCTGCCCGGCTCCGGGCTCCATCCACAGCGGCTCGTCGCTCTGAAAGAGGAGCCTCAAACCGTGCCGGACCTCCTCAGCAGCGACGGCTCGCCTCCGATGTCCCCAATCGACTTGGAGACCCAGGAGAGGATCAAGGCGGAGCGCAAGAGGCTGAGAAACCGGCTAGCGGCCACCAAGTGCCGGAGGCGCAAGCTGGAGCGCATCGCCCGGCTGGAGGAGAAGGTGAAATGTTTGAAGAGCGACAACCAGGGGCTGTCCAACACGGCGTCGGTGCTCCGGGACCAAGTGGCCCAGCTCAAACAGAAGGTCCTGACACACGTGAGCAGCGGCTGTCAGCTGATGCTCTCGAGCAAGATGGAGGAGTTTTGAACGACAGAGACTACTAACTGACTGAAAAGTGAAAACACTGGAGTCATGCTCGGCATGAACCGCACTGAGACGCCGGCCGGTGTGTTGTCAGCACTGACAGCATCACAGGGCCGAGGGCTGTGTGTAGACAACTCTGAGGACTTGTTCGGGTTCGAGGACTGATTGAAATGGTACTTCCGGATGCTGGACATCGCTCAAAAGACCATTCAAGCATCCAGACTGAGCAGACACTGAGCACCGCCGCGGCCGCAGGCCCAGAGGTCGGGTTTACTAATGGTAGAAAATGGGAATGATAATTGTATACTTTGTACTTTTTGCAACTGATATTGTGATGCAATGCTGCGTTCTTTCATTGTGTAAATTATTTTGTTTGTCCGGTTGATCCAGACAAACTAATGATGTCCAATGTTTACACTGTCTTTTTTTTATTTGTGATGTGTATTTAAGTAAAGTGTCTGAAAATGAAACGCAAACGGTGGACGTGAGTGTTTGTTTTGTGTTTATTTACATTACTAATGGCTTCAGCAACATAAACAGAGGGAGGGAGGGAGAGGTTCCACATTGTTACCATAACAGTTAGCACGGTGAGGCTCACAACACACTGGTTTCAGTGTTTTTACGCACAGAGCGCAGCCCACGTACGCAGACCTTTCCTAATTACGCACGGGCTTCTCCATATACGGGCATGTTGGTGAATACGTCGTCACATGGGAGGATTTCTGGGAATCCCCGCCCAGGTAACGCAAACTGGTTTCGTCCCTCCTTCTATTGTATTGATAAGGGCCTGGAGCTTCACGAGGGTGGCGGAATTTCCTTCTTATTATGCAACTTTAGATCAACCTGCCGCGCTGATGGAGCAAAGTGCAGCCCTGTCATCAGGCAGATGGGTAGAGGTCGGGCCGAGTTGCGTCAAAACACCAGGAAGTGGACAGAAATCTCGGTAATGTCGCGTTTGTGTTCACTTAAGAGCAAACTTCTCCGTTATTCACGCTCTAAAAAAATCCGCTCGGAAGCAACATGTCGGCCCCATACTTGAGGTGTCAGTGTAATTGAAAAATCGCACACGAGGGGAAGTGACAGCAGCTCCAGGAATGCCGGGGGCGTCTTGAGATGCCGCGCTGCTTGGCACGGCTGTGGGTGTGAGTGGGCGTCCGGGGCGCGCAAGAGCATCTGCACGGATGGATGGAGATGCGTGTGCGCGGCCAGAACGCATCAGAGGACAAATATGTGCGGCATCAGGGGCTCAAAGGGTGGATGTTAGAGGGGAAAGTCCCGGAGAGGAGAGGGGCTGTGTGGGCAGTGGGGCAGTGGGGGGGTCAGTGAAGGCGGCCGTGGCTCCAGCTCATCGCGCAGCGTGCTGACCGTTTGGAGCTGACAGTTTGTCTCCTGAGCTTTGGCTCAACTCAAAGACCACACAAACTGTTTTTTTTTTTTTAAACATGAAGGCCAAATCTCTGAACAATCAGCTTCTCGTTCACAACGGATCAGAATTTCTCATTCATTCAAGCAAACTGCGTTGTTTTTGGTACATGTGTGCAAAAGAGAAAGTACAATTCTCCACCAATCTGCGCAAAAAAACTGATGAGCTGGTTCTCAGTGAAACTGTCAAACTCCTCACAGCTTCTTAACATTCTCTCATCGTTTGAGCATCAAGTGCCAAAATGAGCCACTCAGTTATCAATGTACACACACATATATATGTATATGTATATATGATAAAATGTCATATACATGTCTGTCCGATTTTTGAGCTGTCTGACACAGTGAAGTGAACACGAGCTGCAGGTCAGATGTGATGTGGAAAATCTCTGGTCCAGACAGATAAAAGCTGAAGTGCTGTGGACAATACAATATGTCAAGATACAGAGATCACCATGTAATATATTACAATTTATTACTGTAATCAAGAAGATGTATTGCTTTTCTAAAAATTATTTCAGAAAAACTGTCACGTAAGCACACCAACATCTGTGAAATCTGGCTAAAATTAGTTTTTGTGCAACAGTGGCAGCGTTGGGGAGTAACTTAATCACAAGTTTGATTACAAATAAATGTAATTGTAATCAGTTACAGTTGTTGAGAAAGAATGTGTCTTTAGATTACAGTTATTTATGAAAATGTTAATGATTACAAAGAGGCTTACATCTGAATATATTCTGTAAAAAGTTTAGGATGTATGTTGGATAAGATTCATTTTGTTGCCTTGCATGTGTTTGATGTCACAGCTCCTCCTTTTGTCATTTCCAGTCCAGGCTGTTTAGTAAAGTTTGATGTTATTCTGACGCTTTTGATTGGTTCTGTTGTTTGAATTCACAGCGCCACACGTCTGACATCAGCACTGTCTGGTTTAAACATTTGAAAATGGTTCACAGTAATTTAGAAAAGTAATCAAAAAATAACCAAATGTAATAAGTTAAGTTACTTTGATAAAGTAATTGAAATAGTTACATCACTTATTACATTTTAAATAAGGTAACAGGTAATCTGGAACCTCTCACATTTCCAAAGTTACCTTCCCAACCCTGCTTAGCAGTCAGGTGATTGTGTTCAGACAGATAAACAAAATGAATCGCTGCCACGAATCTTTACGTGAAGTTTATCAATAAAATATCAATTCAGTGTTTTTGAGAATTCATGGGATATCGCAAATATTGCAATAGCGTTGATATGTTTGGAAATATTCTTACACCTTTAGTGTTATAAAGTCTACTTTAAGCTTCTTTTTTAACTTAACTGCCACAGGTGTTTCATTGTTCTGGGATTTTTTAAATTAAAAAAAATAAGGATGTAATTTTGCACCAATTAATTGACACAAAAACTCGATATTAAAACGTAAATTAAATGTTTTGGGTGACTTTTGGAAACGTACAACAGAGTTTTGATGTGTCATTTAACATTTTCAAGTAAGTTTCACTTACAGTTTAGAGAATGTTAAGACTGTTTCAAAAACTGAGCCAACGTGATGAAGAAAAAACATCAACTGGAAAAACCATGAGAACAAAAAAAAAGTTTGTTAAAAACTCTAAATGCTCTCGTGACCTCTGGCCGAGAGAGAGAAGCTGGTGGTCTGAGGAAAACCGGAGGGGGATTTCTGTTCAGCCTGTGACGTACAAGTAAACAAGACAGCTGGTCTAGAGTGAGAAAAAAACAAAACAATCTCTCTCTCTCTGTCTTTCTCTTTCTCTCTGTCTTTCTCTCTCTCTCTCTCTCTCTCTCTCTTGAAACCCACTTCAAACGGGCCTGGGAGCGAAAGGCTGCGGTTTCTGCACGCACTCTCACCTCAAGCTGTTTTGGAGAGGAAGGTTTTTAATCTCTATTCATCTTTTCATCGAGACATATTCAAATAACCTAATTTCCATCAATAACAACTCCCCTGTGTCGCCTATTTTTGTGCCACGGACATGGAAACAGAACCAGGCACGCCCACACAAGTTCTTCTTTCCTGTTGCTTTTTATACAGAAACCTACATTTCAGGGGATGTACACGTTTCGGCGCCTGTTTGTCGACATTTTCAAATATTTATGATAAAAGTCAGCACCAGTTTTAGGGGCCGTGGACCTGAAGAGGCCAAGTGTTTCACTTTCCATGAAATACTCATGAATATGTATGAAGTGTCACCAGTGTCAAAACTGATCTCAGGTTCTCCAGCTCCTTTACGCACTCAGCAGGCCTACATGGTATAACGCACGCACGCACAGTCCAAAAAACAAGCCAGCTGAAGCCATACTGGCTCTCCACATGCCTCGGCCCACAGCCCACACCGAGTGTCTGTGGGAACATCTGTGATGCAAACAGTGACGTCTGAGGAGCTCTGGGTGGGTTTGACTTTCCTCTCCACGAGCCCCCTTCCCCTCCCACGGACACGCAGGCCTGGCTCTCTCTCCCTCTCCACGCTCTTCTGTGTTCTTCTCGAGAACTATGAATATTCCTCCTGCCTCGCCTCGCCGCAGCCATCTGAGGCTCTCACAGAAGCTGGAGCAGAAGTAATTTCATTGGCTCGAGGCTCGTAGAGAAGTGATTTGGGGAGGGGGTGTTTTTGTCAGCACATGAGATTATCTGCACAGAAAACTGTGTTTTCCCTTTGAACATTCACAGAGCATGACGTGTGGAAAGCCTTTTAGATAAACAGTAGGTGTTTCTGTAGGCCTGACAAACAGCCCCCTCATTTAAAACAATGTCACCAACTCCATCCATTACAATGCTGCAGTAGCCTGACAGCAAATCATTTTGGTTTTATGTCATTTATTTACTGATGTAACAGGGACATAATCATTTATATGCCGATGCTGGGTAAAAAAACTGTTTTTTACCCACAGGGTAGGTTATAAGAATTAGTGCAGTGGCTCCCACAGTGGGTTCCAAAGAACAATAAATAAATAAATACAATTTAGTTGCATATTGAACCCATTACTGTATAAATTCTGGTTATAATCTTTCTTAAGTTACTTTAAAAAGATATGATGGCTGTCACCAGAGGCCCCGAGATCCGATATTATCACGATACTGCGATATGTCGGGTATTGCGAAATCATATATTGTGATTTTTTCACTTCTCTGAACTGCAGATCTGTCAGCATCATCTGTTTTATCCAACGTGATTCACTTCTCAGTCTGTTTATCCACCTTTAATAATTTCTTATTGCGTCTTTTATTACCTCACCAGTGAGCATTTAGCGCCATCTAGTGGACCGAAAAGTCAATTAATTTTTATTATTCTATTATACAAAAGGTTGAGTTTGTATTTGAGCATTTTTTCGGAATTTTTCAAATAAAATATTGATACACCATATGTATGAATCGATACAATATCGTCACACAAAATATCACAATATTAGGATGTACTGATGTTTTCCCCGAGCAACAACACAACACATGACAGAAACAGGCTTCATAGAGAGATATAAGAGCACTGAAGGCAGTGACAGAGATAAGACTAAAAAAAAAAAACTGCTCTTGTTGTAAATTCGCTTCACTTTCAGTGAAATCTTCAGGTTATATTGAAATATCTTTCTCTTATTTCACTGCTGAGAGAACTGTTGGTCAGGACTTTTGGCTCCCTTCGCTAAGACAAAGTTTTAACAAACATTTCTGAACATTGTGACTGAATCTACAGTAAGCACGAAGTTAGCATTGAGGCAACTTGCACTGAAATGCTGTCCCACTGTAGTATAAGTTAAAAGCAGAGCAGAGGCCCTGAAAGCAGGTTTAGAGGTTTTGTAGGCAAACGTCGCCACCCAGTGGATAAAAGACAGAACAGCAGCTGAAAGCATGAACCGCAAGCAACATTTAGCAGGAATGGCTGCCATACTTTAAAAGACTTCCTGTGCTATTCTCACGATATCACACAGCAGTTACAAACTGTAGGTAGAAAATGTTGGTTCCCAAATAAAGTTATGAGTGTGTGTGTGTGTGTGTGTAGCAGAGTGTGTGTTAAACCCTTAAACCCAAATACAGCTCATACAGCGTGTGTTAAATACTTTAGTCCTTCTAAAAACCAGTTCTAAGGTTGGTTAAGTTTTCCTTTTTCAGATGTAACCCAGTTTTTGACCGAACAACTCACTGGACATCGTACAGTGTTTCAGTGCGGCTTTGCTGCAGAGAGATGACAGTGTGTTAATCTTTGTTGTCGTCCATAACACAGGGAGCCTTCATTTGTTATTCATCTTTATAACTGCAAAGCTGCCTGTCTGCACAATTTAGGATTATAATACAGCTGGCCTGTTTGTCATTTCAGCAAAGGACTTTATGAAAGTGAAAATAATTCGTTTATGAAAAGAGTTCAGAAAAGGGAAGCTTTTCTCTTTTTTTCTTGTTAAATATTTCTTTATTTTGAAGATAAAGCCAAAAAAACAAACAAAACAAAACAAAAATGATTGCAGTTGTTTTGAGGGGTCATGTCTATCAGTGCTAAAGCATCACCTGCATTGTCCACCTGAATGCTTTCTTTAATGTGACAGTAATTCACAGATTTATGCTGCAAGTCAAACCCACCATAGACGCTGTCACCATGTGTGTGTGCGATGTGTGTGTGTGTGTGTGTGTGTGTGAGAATGAGCCACGGGGGGAAGGGGAGAGAAAGTGCAAAACAACAGCAGAGAATCTTTTGGACATTAAGATCAGATTTCGACCTCGCAGGAACAGGTAAAATATGCAAAGTCATCTCACCTGTGTTCCAGTTTGCTTCAGACGTTGGCCCCCGGAAGAAGTCTGGAATGATGCCGAAACAAATGACACAGATAACCTCGTCTAATTTAGGTCACAATTTGTCCTACTAATGTGCTCACATTCTCACACTCATCAACTTAAATGTGTCCGCACTTGTGTGTGTGTGTGTGTGTGTGTGTGCAGAGCGACACTCATTGATGACCCTCCCTGTCCAGCTCGCTCATTTGCTCTAATGATGTCTTTCACAGAGGACACGTTATTAGCTAACATCATCAAGTAGCAGCAGTTCACTACAGAAATAGCTGCACACACTCTGTTCCTCACTGTCCTTTTAGTTAAGAAATGTCAGCAGTGCGTGGTATTATCAGCGTGTGTCCATTTTCACCTGCAGAGGGCGCTCGCTGCTCCACTGAGGAACTCAAAATAACTCAAAACCCACCAGTTAGTCACTTTAAATAAGAAGTGGCATTACAGTGATAACATGAATGTTGTTAATTAACAGTACTGATGAAACCTGATTGATGATGGGACTTGCTGTCAGTCAAACTGCTGCAAAGCTGAATCTCTGAGTCCTTCCAAGGCCAGGAGGCATTTATTTCAAATGTGGCCCAGATTAAAAAATCAGACTTTGACAGGGTTTGAATAAATTGTCCTGATATTTATTTAAATACAAGTCTATTTGAATTTCTTCCTTTAGGCTACCGTAAGGAAAGGGTGAGCCTGAGTGACAGCTGTCAGGATGGGAGGGTTACACACTTGTCACGCTGTATCATTAAACTGGGGCTTGACAGGAGGGACGAGACCTTACAAAGACACTCGCTGCTCCCATAATTGAAGGCGGAAGGCCGTGAAAAGCTTCTTAGCATGACAACATGCAAAAGCCTACTCAGCCTGGGTGTACTTTGTAAGGATGCTGGGTGTGATGTACTTAGTTTTCAATAAAAATAATGTCATCGTCATTGTTTTTAGGCTAAAACGACGCCTTTCTCAGTTCATACAGACCGGACATTTGGAAATATGACTGTCATTATAAAAGATAGTCACATTTCAGTGCAACCATCAGTGGTGCAGCATGTAAGGAGAACCCAGGCAAGAAATCTGCAGCATGTTAAATCCGTCTCCGGAGAACTGAGGTGTTTGATGCATGTACGAGAGAAACTCTGCACAGCTCTGCACAGTAGGGGTTTTGGCATTTTTGAGGAAAGAATTACTGTACAAGTCTCTTTGCAAAACCCACCTCCTCATTTTGGAAAAAAAAAACAAAAAAGCAGAAAACTTCTCCGTACAAAAGTATGTGTGAATTTC
>JAQLOL010000009.1:20602093-20612168 GCA_029783665.1 Naso thynnoides | reverse complement strand
CGTCTCAGCTCGAGCTCGAGCCGACTGACGGTGTGGCTGCAGACACTCTGTTGTTGGCAGAGGAGAGTCAGAGCATGAAACCCTCGTCCCAATGGCAAAGATAATCTCATGGTAAAAACAGGGCCAATGGGAGACCAATTTAGCAACGAATGGTGTCATTTTTCAACCACTATTACACTGTTTAATCAGATTATACAACATAATGACAAAGTTAAGCCAAAAAAAGTTTAGTTTCATTTTAATTATTATTATTTGTATTATAATAATTTCTTCTGCAAGATGCGTGTGCGTGCAGAAAATATTTTCTGGGCTTAGAATGTCCTTTCACAAGCTTAAAGTTATGTCACAAATACAACCTCATGATTTTTGTCTTGGTTCCCCTTTGGAGGTTGGAGTATTTCTACCTTTTGCTGCTAATGCTGACATTAAACTCCAGGCTTATTTGAGTGAACGGTGTAAATTTAAAGAGAGCATTGACCTTTTAAAGGGACATCTGTCCTCAAACAGAATTCAGACTGAACCTGAGTCTCTCCTCCGGCTGAGCAGTGCAGACTGCAGTTATGGTTTCTTCCAGAAACAAATCCTGGAGCTGCTCCAGAGGCAGTGAATCATGAAACTACTCAAATCAGTTTATCTGAAAGCAATTCCTCAACAAAAAATCAATCAGACCACAGAGTCTAATTTAATGGCAGTAATGCCATGTTGATGGACCAGCTCCAAATCTCTGCACCCGATAACCTCTGAATAATTTGGTTTGCAGGAGTTTAATCCTGAGGAGTTCTACCATCTGCTGGAGGCAGCGGAGGACCACGCCAAGGAGGGTCACCTGATGAAAACGGACATTCCTCGTTACATCATCAGCCAGCTGGGACTGACCAGAGACCCAATTGAAGGTGAGTGATTATCAGAAACTTTGCAAGACTTACAGATTATTTGAAAATAAAAAAAAGTGAAAGCTGTTTCAACATATTTCTGTCAGCAGAGATGGTAAATCTCGACAGTTATGACAGTGAGGGGCCACTGACACCTGAAACAGATGACTCAACAGAGGTGAGACCCAGCATAATATTTGATCTGCCCTCTTCTCTAATACTTTCAGTCCATTTCCTTGTCTTACTTGTGCTTAATCTTAGGAATTGTCCTGCCAAAATCCTTGTTGCACTGCAAATGTCTGCCTCATCTGCTAATGACTTGGCACACATGCTTTTATCGAGCTAATTTATGCTGATACACAAGAAGCAGGACAGCCCCTCCTTGAATCTCTGGGCCATTCCTCTAGCATTAGGCCCACCTCCAACTGCAAGATTAAAGGGATACGCCAACTTTTCCTTTTGTTATTTTCCTCCCTCCTGAGTTCCAGTCAAGAAGACAGATCCCATTCTTTGGACTGTGCCTGCAGTAACAAGGAAGAGACGGGCAGAGCTCGCCCACCGCTAAGAAGAAGAAGAACACATAAACTGCTTGTTTGATATTGCTGTATGAAAAATAAAATGTACTGCGGCCTAAGAGCAACTATTGGCCCTCATGTTTAACATAACCAATGATCATCAAGAAAAACTCAGTATTTGTAGTCCTTTATGATTTTGTATGACAGTTTGAAAGATTTCCATCCGTGCATATGCTGCATCATTTACTGTCAGTAAAGGTAAAGGTACATTATTGGTCACATAGACACAATGTACAGTGAAATTAACACGTCCCTGAGGAGCAGTGAGCAGTCACAGTGTGGCACCTTGGGTGCCAACTGGAGATAGACCTAATGTACATGTTTTTTTTGACGGTGGGGGAAATCGGAGGAAAACCCACACAGACATGGGGAAAACATGCAAACTCCACATAGAAAGGCGCTGTCCCAGCTGGTAACCGAGCCCAGGACCTTTTTGCTATGAGGCAACACTGTTGCCTCAATGAGGCAACAGTGTTGCCTCATATAATCTCTGTATGCCTCAATGAGGCAACACTGTTGCCTCATTGATTCCACCGTGTCGCTGTACACGGTAAAGTACATTTACACACAGTCTTTACTGTATATGTATATTTGAGTAGGACACAATTATAATGTACGTGGCAGACCCGACAGCTAACGTTGGATGGTGATAGAATTCCTATCAGGCTGTGTTGCCTGTTGTGTAAAGAAAGTGTAATTTACCCACAGGATACAGGTTCACGTCAGGATCTACCTTGTACTCGTGTCCCTGAGCAAAGACACAAGCGGCTCGAGGCCTGCTGCTGTGTAGCTGAGTCTGACCCTGACCTCTGACCTCTCTGACATCGACAGGCTCTGAGCAGTTTCACTGGCACTTTCAGCACTTTTTATTCCTGTTGTAATGCTCTTTGCTTTCAACATCAGCTGCTTGTGTAGGCAGACAACAGAAGCTGACTGGATACAGTGAGTGGAAATTTGAGTCAGACTGAAAGCAGCAGAGTGTGTGAGTGCTGTGACTAGAGGCTTCATCCCCGCTTGACCTGTGAACTCCATCCCAGCTTTCTTACACATTCTGACAAATACACTCATTTTCCCACACGGCCAAAAAATTTCTGAGGAAGCTTATTTCAACTGCTACCTTTTATATTCTCCATGTCCAGCCTCTGTATTGACAGCTAATGTAGGCAGAAATGAAGATTAATGCACAACTTAAAGCTGCATGACCCAAGGTTACACATGAAACACAAACTTCCCACTTTTACCAGATTTAGCTCCAAACTAATTCATACACTTACATGTATCTCATTTCACACAAGGAGTCTTGAAATTGTTTTGATTTAGCTGTTGCTGCAACAGCTTGCAACTTGCATAATATTCAATCATTTAGGCAAAGTCAACATTTACATCGTGTTTAGTTTCATTTCTTCAACATTTTCTATGCAGAGCCATAATTTAGCATCCAACTGGACTGACTAGTTGTGATTCACCTCCAGCCAAAAACACAAATAATCACATTTGATGATTTGTTCATTGATTTGTGGGAAAAAATTCTCCACTTGTATCACATGCGTAGACAAATTGTGGTCAACACAGAGCTAATTTTTACACGTTTCATAAATATGGAACTACGTAAGCTGTGTACTACTGTCAAGAACCTTCAAGAACATTGTAGTTGGAGCAGTTCTATGATTAGCATCAAATAAGACATTGTACTTATAAAGCAACTGTACTGACGTGTTATGCTAGGCTCTAGGGACGGGAGATGAAAACTAGCAACAGCTATAATCTCTGTATGTAGAACATCAGTCGCATTAGCTTTTTTGTAATGAGTGAACGTGATCATATGTAAACCTGCATTGTCCCTATTAAATAAAATAAATTAAATCAAATTAAATTACACCGTGAAAACATGGGCTAGTTTTAGCTCAAAATGAAGAGCAGGTCATCCACTAAGCAGAAAATAGCAAAAGAAACCCTACAAAAGTCTCTAGGGATCATTAGCTCAGCGGTCAGCCATTTTAAATTGAATATCCATCTTTGGCGATTTCACATTTTGTATTTTAAGAAACTCCTCCTACATATTTTATCCAGCCAACTTCAAATTAGCTTAGTGTCCTCTAAAGACATTTGTGATCAAAGGTTATTAAAAGCTTTCCTTTCCAAGTCACAGTAATTGTGTATGAAACTGTTCATTCACCCACCCACTATTTCCTATATAATGTTAAATATATAGAGAACTATAGGAATGACCGAATGAGATTTTGGACAATATATAGAAATTTTCAAACATCATTGCATCAGTAGATGTGGCAGATATTCATGTGACATGAGCGGGATCATGTAAACAAACTGAGCACACAAGAAGACAGCACTGAAATGTATGGAGGTTATGTTGAAGTTGTGTGGTAGTTTTTTCAGTGAAATTCCAATGATGTGCATGTTTGTTTTGTCAGCTTTAGTCCTGTGTCCTAATCACAAGCTGTGATGAAGTCTCCCATCGATCCGACGGATGAGTAGACATGCAGTTATTTCCTCTTGGCGTGGCTCCTCATGTGGGAGCGTAGCCCTAACCCTGGGACACACAGTTTTCCACAGATACTGCAGGGGATTTTGTCCTGTGTTGAGGTGAGAACTCCACGTTTCCTGTGCTCTCTCTTGTCTTGGATGGTTTCCGCTCTTGCCTGTTCGAAGACCTCGATGCCTTGGGTAACCTGTTGCCTCCACCTTTCCCTGTCGGCAGCTGTATCCTCCCAGTTTTCTGCAGCGATTTTGCAGCTCCTGAGGTTGGCCCTCAGAGTGTCCCCGAAGTGGAGAAGGGGTCCCAGGCCACGCTGTCCCTCTTTCAGCTGACCGTAGAGCAGCATCTTTGGTATGCGGCTATCAGGCATAAGGACAACATGACCTGCCAGCCGGAGCTGGGCCTTGATAATCAGGCTTTCAACACTGGGTAGACCACATTTCTGCAGGACCTTGAAATTTGAGACCTTGTCCTGCCACTTGATGTTGCATATTGAGTGCAAACACCTCTGGTGAAACCATTCCAACTGCTGGATGTGATGTTGGTAGGTTGTCCAAGTTTCGCAACCGTAGAGAAGGACACTCAAGACTACTGCTCTGTAGACTGCAGTTTTTGTGTGCAGCTTTATGCCATGGTTTTGCCATAGCCTCTTTGTCATTCTTCCAAAGGATGAGCTGGCTTTCAAGGTGCACAATGAGATCTCATCGTCGAGAGATCCTTTGCTAGATATGGTGCTGCCTAGGTAGCAAAACTTCTCCACAGTCTTGAGATCCATATCATCAATGGTCACTGGTGGAGGGGGGAGCACAGCAGGGTTCTGAGATTATGGTGGTGGTTGAAACATGGCCTCTGTCTTCCCCAGGTTTATGGTCAGACCAAAGCGCCTACAGGATATGGAGAAATGGTTCACAATGTGCTGGATGTCATCGGCAGTGGTAGCTGTCAGTGCGCAGTCATCGGCAAAGAGGAATTCCTGCAGCAGAGCCTCAAACACTTTGGTCCTTGCCTGAAGTCTCCGCAAGTTGAATAACTTGTCACTGAAGCGGAACTGAAGGTAAACTCCTCTTTCACAGGCAATGTGGAGAACAGGATGGAGAAGAGAGTTGGTGCCAGAACGCATCCTTGCTTCACTCCATTCCTAACTGGGAACGGCTCAGATGTATCACCATTCTCTTGTACCCTGGCTTGCATTCCGTCATGAAAGGAAGCAATGAGAGAGATCAGCTTCTTTGGGCAGCCAAACTTGCTGAGGATCTTCCATAGGCCCTCTCGATTGACTGTGTCGAAGGCCTTGGTGAGGTTGACAAACACCATATAGAGGCCTTTGTTCTGCTCTCTACACTTTTCTTGCAGCTGGCGGATGGCAAATATCATGTCACAAGTACCTCTACCTGTGTGGAAACCACATTGGGATTCTGGGACAGCATTTTCGGCTACATGACTGATGAGCCGATTGAGGATTATCCTCACTAGGATCTTTCCTGCCATGCTCAGGAGGGATATACCACAATGGTTATCACAGGATGCCCTGTCCCCTTTCCTCTTGTAGATATTCACTATGGATGCATCATTGAAGTCTTGAGGGACTTCACCCTTCCTCCAGATTACCTGGTACAGAGAAGTTCGCCTCTCTACTAGTGCCATACCTCCTCTCTTGTAGATGTCTGCAGGCAACTCATCACCTCCCGATGCCTTTCCAGGAGTGGTCTGTTGGAGTGCTTTCACTGTCTCTGCACTGGTAGGGGGGTCAGACAGTTCAACTTTCACTGGCAGCTGGGGTATTATGGCAATTGCCTCTTCGGAGATTGAAGACTCTCTGTTTAGGAGCTCGCTGAAGTGCTCTGCCCAGAGCGCTATGATGTCCCTCTTGTCGGTGAGCAAGACAGACTTGTCAGAGGAGCAGACTGGAACTGAGCCAGTGGTTTTGGGCCCGTAGACCACATGCAGGCCTGCATGGAAAGCCCCAAAGTCCTTCGTGTCGACAGCAAGCTGAAGATCTTCCGCAATCTTATCCCACCAGTTGTTTTCCATCTGGTATCTGCTTGGCTTGTTGATATTGCTGCTTCGTCTGGCTGCAAGCCTTATCATCAAGATGTTTTTTGTGGGCTTCATGGAGCCTGTCGATGATGATGTCAATCTCGGCATCATTCTCATCAAACCAGTCTCTATGCTTCCTTTTGACGAAACAGAGAGTATGAGCAGCAGCAGTGTAGACACACTCCTTGAAGATCTTCCACTGTTCTTCCATTTCACCATTCTCTGGGTCAAATCTGCGCAGCGCTTCCATGATGTTTTCTTCTAACGCACTGTTGTCACGTACTAAGCATCCAACATTGAGCTTACGCATGGGCTTGTCTTGGGCTGTCTTCCTTTTCTGGGCAAGCTGGATGTTCATCTTGCTCCTGAGTAGACGATGGTCTGACCAGCATTCCGCACCTCTCATGCAGCGTGTGATGTGCATGTCACCTCTGTCTCTCTGGCGGGCTATGACATAGTCAATCATGTGCCACTGTTTGGAGCAGGGTTGCATCCAGGTGTTCTTGTATCTGTGGGCTTGTTGGAAGAGGGTATTTGTGATAGACAGCTCATGCTGCGCACACAGAGACAGCAGGCGTAGACCATTGGAGTTGCACCTGCCAGTGTCATGGCGACCAAGGATGTTAGGCCAGGTAACGTGGTCTGAACCCACTCGGGCATTGAAGTCCCCAAGGAAGAAGAGCTTGTCCTTGTGGCTAACCTTAGTGAGGAGGCTGCTGAGTTTTTCATAGAAGGCTTCTTTGGCATCCTCAGGATTGGTCATGGTGGGAGCGTAGGCACTGATGATGGTTGCATTTGATCTGTTCCTATCCTGATGCGCAGTGTCATGAGACAATCACTAATGCCCCGGGGCAGGCTGTCAAGTTCTCTTGCTAAGCTTGTACGAATAGCAAGACCAACTCTGGAGGTTCTCATGTCATCTCCAGGCTTCCCAATGCAGTAGAAGGTGTAACCTCCTCCAACTTCTCAAACTGGGTCTCCCCCGCAACTCTGGTCACGCTCAGGGCAGCTATGTCAATTTGGTAGCGACCAAGCATCCTGGCAATGAGGGCTGATCGGCGCATTGGTCAATCGCCTCTGTCGAGCAGGGTCCGGACATTCCATGCTCCAAGTGTTAGGGGTTTTGTCTGTTTTCTGTATTTTTGGATGTCAGGTGCCTGGGGCAGGATACCTGCATGTCTTACCAGCACACAGATGTTTTAGGTTTTGAGCGGTCGTGCAGTCCTCTCACCACCCTCTCGCCTTTAGAGGGTCATTGCCCAACAGGTGCAGAAACTGCCACGTATAGGGCGACCCAAGAAGGTGCAGCTTTCTTGATCGAAGTGTGCATCTCCTAGCCTTTGCCTAGAGGGGCATAGCCTACCAGGCAGCAGGTGGTTTGGAATCAGAGTTTCCCTCTCCTCTCCGATGTGTTGCATAGGCTAGGTACTATCGGACGTACCATACAGGCATGCAGGAGGCCCATGTCTGTCAGTAGGGACATTTCCTTAGCCAAAGGGCCCTTGCTGAGGTAAGGTTCTACCTCAGCTAGCTGTAAAAGTCCACAATTAACTGTAACAGTTCACAAACTCACAAGCTAACGACTAATTTAGCTGTCGGTGCCTAAAGCTGTTAGAGTATAATTCCTCTGAGTGTTTTGCTGCTTTTGGTGAAGTTTTTGCTTCTTGACACAGGTGTTTATTAAGACATATTTGGTTTCACACATGTACAAGATTCAGTGTATATCATGTCCAGACCTACAAAAAATCCTCTTGGAGGAATAAATAATAGCGTGCAGGTGAGGGTGAGGGTGGATAAAACAACAACTGGACACCATTCAGACCGTAGAAAATTACAGATGGACATAGTGGTAAAGAAAAGGAAATATAGCCTTAGTGAGGTGAAACATCAAGCGGAAAAGGCTTGTTCCAGAACGAGAGTGAATCTCAGCTGATCTTTCAGCTGCTTTCGAGCTCTGAAAGAGAGACTGAGGATGAAGAGCGACATAGCGTTGGTCTGGTTACTGTTGGACAGGTACAGTAGGTGCCAAACCACGGCGGTTAGCTTGTTAGCATGCTAAATGATCGACTTCTCCTTTAAATCTAATGTATTACCTTCATAACCTGCTGTATAGGTAGCCTTATAGTAATAATTACAAGCCTCAGTAATAAGATCCAAAAAGGAAAATGACTGGAGCTCAACAGATCATCTAAAAAAAACCTTTTATTTAGATGCAAGCGTTCACTAACGTTTCAACCCACATGGTCTTTTTTTGTTTTTTTTTAGATGATCTGTTGAGCTCCAGTCATTTTCCTTTTTTGATGATTTGTGGTCCTGGTCTGTGAGCATCGGTCTTGATCTGATAAACTGGTTTAGTGCGTGTAGCCTCCTAAAACCTAGGTAATAAGATGTTTATAAGACATCTATACATTTTAATTACATGCCAGAAAGAAACTAAGAAATTGGGTGTTTAATGAAGAAAGCTGACAATTACTAAGTGTTTTCTTAAAATTGATAAAGTTGATATAGAACTGAGTATGTGCCCATGAGTTTAAAAAACAAATCTTAAGGGTTAGGTTAGGTTAGTTCAATGTCATTGAACTGTGATATTGTGCTGTTTAACCACAAATCATTTGTACAACTACTCTACTCCTCCTTTATCTACTCAGACTGTGCAGGGTTGAGATGGGATTCAAAATCATCCAGAGTGGCATGATTTTGTCCTCACAAAGACTGTCATACCCCACACGGTCAGTGAAAATTCAGGTTTAGGACCCCACACATACAAAAAACAAAAACATGCGCACACACACACACACACACACACACACACACATGCACAGATATGGTAAGTGCGTCTGTTGGTAACTTGCATATAGTGGTACATTACAATGACCTGCACAGCTGCATTCAAGGGTGGAAAGGCTATGTGGCATACTGGGAACCGGTGGGCAGGTACATTTATTTTTATTTTTTTCACAGACCTGGCCGGCCAGCTCCCCATTGGCCTGATGGCCCATCAGACGAGGGGCAGATCAGCCCATTGGAGCATCTCATTGGTTTATACAGTTGTCATACGTTCACAAGTTGTCAATCACTTACTGAGCTGGACTCTCAGTCAGCAAACAAACTAATGAGCCAGTTGTTTGTGTGAGAATTGGGAATGATAAGCAACTGCCAGTCTACAAAGGAAAAAAAAGCCCCTGTGGCACTAAAACCTGCGTGTTAAAGTTTTTTTTTAATCCCTTGAAGCGGGGCCTGAGGTGTAGAGCAGGAGGGACAGTTGACCTTGTTCCGAAAATATGACTCTACTTTGTGGTGGACGTTGATCTGCATATGGACGAATTGTCTTTACCAATATTTCAGGGTTGTCATATGGTAAGTAGAGTCATATTACATTATACAGATGTGCATGATGCCACCAAAAAAGTGCAGAGACATCAGGGACTTTTTCACCACCCACATAGTGAATAACAGGTAATGAAATGCACCCAAACTCAGAAAAACATTGTAAATACGTATTGAAATTGGCAGAATGAGAGCTAAACATGCAAGTTAACTGAGGCGTTATAAGATTAGATTATGTTGTGTTCAAGGTCTACTCAATAAAATCACTATTAGGCAAAAGTAAATAAAACATCATCTTGATATGTTCAAATGTAACATTTATCTAAAAATTTGGTTGTTTTGCCTCGAAATCTCATGAAAAAATGGCCATTAATGGGTTAATTTAAATACAGGAAACACAGCAACTGACTGGAGGAGTAGAGCAGGCCAATGAGGAAGCAGCTACCTTGTCAGGCTTCTAAATATAAATTACAATTTGGAATTATAAGGAGGCAACAACATTAAAGTCTGTGTTAATGTGAGAGTAAGTTCACATATTGGACAGTGACATTTTGAAAAAAGAAAATCATACATCAGAGCAAGCTGACGTCATAATATCGAATTCTCTCAATAAATGAAAGCTAGTTTAAACACATACAGAACATACTCTAATATAACGGTTTTGGATGTTGTCCTTATATTGGCTATTGATGGAATTAATGATGTTTTTCATGTGTTGTTGCATTGTGACGAGAGCTGCATTGGAGCAGTGGTGCAAGGGTTGTATA
>JAQLOL010000009.1:20549849-20561744 GCA_029783665.1 Naso thynnoides | reverse complement strand
TTAGCGGTGGGTGAGCTCTGCCCGTCTCTTCCTTGTTACTGCACACACAGTCCAAAGAATGGGATCTATGTTCTTGTTTGGAACTCAGGAGGGAGGCAGATAAATAGAGAAAAAAAAAAGTTGGCGTGTCCCTTTAAGTTGAACAGAGATGCTCTTAAGGCACTGATGTGTTTACTTTGTTTATTCTTTTTGCATCTGGTTTTCATTTTCATTTTCTCGCTCACTCTCTCATCAGACACGCCAAGCAGGATGTAGATGACGAGTACGGTAATGCAAATTTCAACCGAGGCCTGCAGTCCTACTACGCTGTGGCTCATGCTGTCACTGAGAAAGTGGACAAACAGTCCTCACTGCTGGTCAATGGGCAGCTCAAGCAATACCAGGTATGCAACGACAACATGCTACAAATTTAGCAATCTACGAGAGAATCAGATCCTTATGTTTAGGTTTACAACAACCTTCGATTACGTCTGTCATTGTTTGCGCTCAGATCAAAGGTTTGGAGTGGCTAGTGTCACTTTACAACAACAACTTGAACGGTATCCTGGCCGATGAGATGGGTTTAGGAAAGACGATCCAGACCATCGCTCTCATCACTTACCTCATGGAGTACAAGCGCCTCAACGGGCCCTTCCTCATCATCGTACCTCTCTCGTAAGCCCCAACACATGTTCTGCCGCTTGTGGTTTGATGTTCGTATGTTGAGCAGAGTAGAAAAAATTCTGTCATGTCCTTTTCTTCTAACAGAACTCTGTCAAACTGGGTCTATGAGTTTGATAAATGGGCGCCCTCTGTTGTGAAAGTCTCCTACAAGGTCAGTGGCACTTACCCGGATATTTAGCCTCTTTTGTACCCACACAAAGAGCTTCAAACTCATTGCCGATTTAGCTGATGTGCAGTTTTGTCGTCAAAAATAAACGGAAAGATGTTCTTTTCATTTGTAGGGGTCTCCAGCTGCTCGTCGTGCATTCGTTCCCATCTTGCGCAGTGGCAAGTTCAACGTTCTCCTCACCACATACGAGTACATTATCAAAGACAAGCAAGTGCTGGCAAAGGTACGGAAGCCTCATTCATTGACATGGTCATTCATCCGTCTCCTGTTACTCTTTCTGACATTGTTATTTCCTCCCAAAGCTTCGTTGGAAGTACATGATCGTGGATGAGGGCCATCGTATGAAGAACCACCACTGTAAGCTGACCCAGGTCTTGAACACGCACTACTTGGCTCCGCGGCGTCTGCTGCTCACCGGCACTCCGCTGCAGAACAAGCTGCCTGAGCTCTGGGCTCTGCTCAACTTCCTCCTGCCCACCATTTTCAAGAGCTGCAGTACGTTCGAGCAGTGGTTCAACGCTCCCTTCGCCATGACTGGGGAAAAGGTGAGTTATGAAGAGGTTGAGTTTATTCTAGCGGTTGTGGAGGTGTTTCAGGGAAAAACTATAACATACTAGAAAGTATTTATAAAGAAACTGTCATGTAACATAAATCCTTACACCTCCTCATCCTCACTTCTCTTTGTCCCTCGAGGTTGACCTGAATGAGGAAGAGACCATCCTGATCATTCGACGTCTACACAAGGTGCTCAGGCCTTTCCTGCTGCGTCGACTCAAGAAAGAAGTTGAGGCTCAACTGCCAGAGAAGGTCTGCGTGCACTCAGAGCTACTTTGCTTCGTTGTGTGTTTCCATTGTGATAAAAATTTATTCTTCCTGTTTTCATTCCTCCGTGACTTCTTTAGTCGGTTCCCAACTTTTCAAGTGTTATCCTCTTTTTTTAGCCAGTACTTTCGCATCAAAATTCAGTCTTTTCTATAATTGGAAAAATGTTTTCAGTTTTTTCATGACTCATCCTGCACTTGGGGGTGTTTGTAATTTTTTTTGTCCAATGAAAATGCTTTCTGGATTTTTTTTTTTCCCCAAAAAAATGTAGATCCAGGCCTGCCATTGGTGTTCATCAGCTCTGTCACGTAGATAAACTTCCATCTCTCTTTCACCAACAGCAGTGAAGGCTTCAGCAGTTATTTCAAACTCGTAGCTATAGTCTGACTCCAAAACCTTTCATCCTCGTCTGATTCATCGGTAAAATCCACAGGGGAAGGCAAAGGTGGTGTCATCATTAGCAGTAGTGTTAGCAGAGGATGCACGTAGTGCACATTCAGCCCGACTGGCAACTGTGAACGTTAATAAATATTCGCTAAAAGTTTCTGCCTAAAGGCCTGTTTTTACCAGAAACACGTCAATGTGCCGAACCAAATCTCACTCTGACTTACGTTTCACGGGCCTCGAAAGTTGGGGTAGGCACTTTATTTTTGGTTTCATATCTCAAATATCCCATAATAACCTTTCAGCGTTTTGTAATTCCGGTGGTTTGAAATAACTCTAGACTTCTGCTCCTCCCCGTGACTCTGCTCAGACCATGACAAGGTATTTCAGCCAATCACTGTATTTTTTTAGAAAGCGCGTGTTCCTATGCGCTAATGTACGCTGCACTTCTTAGTGACAAGTGATGTCGCTACAAGCTGATTGGCTTTTGAAACACGTGAAGTACCTTACGTTCTAAAACTGGCCTCCGGTGGCGTGACAAGCCAAGCTGCCAGTCACACCGTCAGTCGGCTTGAGCTCGAGCTGAGACGGACCGGTTCACTCCGCTGCAACTTTCCCTGCAACCGTTTCCTCTCAGTTCAAACTGGACTTTAAGAGAGAGAGACAACAAACGGAATAAAACACAAACCGGAGCAAAAACAGAGAGGGGAGGCCACAGCCGAGTTGCTTCCTTAGGAGTCTCATGCTACAGCTAGCTTGAGTTCCAGAAGCTGCCGACTCCAGCTTTAAAACTCCCTGAACAGTTTATTACTTTAGCTAACATCTCAACTCTTTCTCTTTACTTTTGTTGACTGTATCATTTTTGTATTCCGCTTGTTTAGCTTCCTACTGAAACTGTGTATTTATTACTTTAGTTCCTCGTTTCAGCTGTTTATTACTTTAGCTTCATATACACTTAGCTTAACTTTCAGTACTTTAGCTTACACTGTTTATTTGTCACTTTTAGCTTTTTGCTTGCTTCTTACAACATGTGTTGACATAGAACTGACCTCTTAACACACATGTGAATATTTCTTTTAATCAAATAATTGCTGTGATTTTCTGACTTTGCCAAGCGTTTCTCTTACTGTGGGTTTGTAGGTGGAGTACGTGATCAAGTGCGACATGTCGGCCTTGCAGAGGGTTTTGTACAGGCATATGCAGGCCAAAGGAGTCTTGCTGACCGATGGATCCGAGAAAGACAAGAAGGTAAGGACGATACAGTCTTCAAATTTAATCGGCAAAACCTCATTTTGTTTCCGTTTCAAGTGTTGAAAAATTAAAAACTCAAAAATAATTGCTAACGAAAAGGTGTTTCTTTGCGTTTGAATTTTCCAGGGTAAGGGTGGTACGAAGACCCTGATGAATACCATCATGCAGTTAAGAAAGATTTGTAACCACCCGTACATGTTTCAACACATCGAGGTAACAGACAGATGTTCCACTGTAATCAAGCTGTTAAATATTTTTGAAGAACAAAAATAGTTTGAGGGTGCAGGTGGACTTGTGTGGCCATTTTTTGCTTGTTTGTTTTCCAGGAATCTTTCTCTGAGCATCTCGGTTATTCTGGTGGAATCGTGACCGGGTAAGTAGAGCGTGTAACTGTGCGTGTTTGCGACTTGTCTCGTGTCCTGTGTGGATGTTACTCCATGATGCACACTGACTCATTGTCCTGCCTGTCCAGGCCTGACCTGTATCGCTCCTCTGGGAAGTTTGAGTTGCTGGATCGCATTTTGCCCAAACTGAGGGCTACCAACCATAAAGTGCTGCTCTTCTGTCAAATGACATCACTCATGACCATCATGGAAGACTACTTTGCCTACCGTAACTTCAAGTACCTGCGTCTGGATGGTGAGACACCTCTGACCACAGCTCATCTTTTTGTCTTTCAGCTAATAAACTTGTTGAATCTTTTTCTGAGAAGTGCAATAGTCACTTTTTCTTTTTGTTGTTTGTCTCCCTCCTGAGTTCTAGACAAGAACATAGATCCCATTCTTTCAACTGTGTGTGCAGTTACAAGGTTGAGGCCAGCAGAGCTCACCCACCGCTAATTAGCTTAGCTTAAACACTGGTAGTCAATGGGAAGTGCTAGCCTGCTTCTGCCTAAAGTCATAAGATAAACTTTCCAACAACTCTAAACAGTCCTATGTGCTTGTTGTGACTTGTTTATTTACCTCGTTATGTTACTTTTAGACTCAGATTAGCACTTTATGTAATTTTATACTCAAATACGTACTGAAAGTAAACCGCAGGGCGCATGCACACAAGTAAACAAGGGGTGGATGTCAAAAAGAAAAAAATGTTGCCGTATTTAACAATTGAGTTGCACTGTTCAACAGTTTTTTATCTTCTCCTCCTTTAGGAACCACCAAGGCAGAGGATCGCGGCATGCTGCTGAAGACGTTCAACGACCCGGCGTCCGAGTACTTTGTGTTCCTGCTCAGCACCCGGGCGGGAGGTCTGGGCCTCAACCTGCAGTCTGCTGACACGGTCATCATCTTTGACAGTGACTGGAACCCACATCAGGTACTCACATGCAAATATGTATTTGTAGCAAGTCTCAGGTATGGCAGTGAATATTGGGACCAATGGCGATAGTGATATTATTGAGCAAGAGAATTCCAATATCAGATATATCTGTCAATATTATATCTATAGTATCAGCTGAATGTGGCACTGAACAGTAAACACTTCTTAGTTATTAAAAAGGGACAAACTTTGGTGTTACACTGTTTTTAAATCACTAGTCTGAGCATTTTTCTGGCCTAAAACTGTTATAATAGCGCGTACTGGAGAATATTTATGCTGACACCAATGTGTCTGCAATAGGCTGATAGCAGCCAGTAATACTAGTTAACTGATGCACAGTTGGTCCCTGGTAAATACGCTGTAGAGCCTGGTTTATGGTCGCCGTAGCCCTCCCTGCACGAGGATGCATTCGCCAAAAGTGAGGTCATGCGAAGGCCCAGCAAGCTGCCACAGCGCCTGGTCGCACGCCTCTGGATTTTGTAACTCGGCTCGCTCTGCGCTTTCATTTCAAGCCAAACATCAGTGAAGGTTGAAGCAGTTTCAGGGGAGAGGGAGTCCCCAGAAGACTCATATAGCCATGTGGTTAAACATGTGTTGTATATTTTTTGTGATTATTTAATTTAGATGAGCTTTTAAATAAAAATGTGCGTATTTACAGAGTTTGTGGCTTCTTCCACAAACAAAAACTCATTCAAACAGCCGATTGTAATGACTGTCCAGCGAAATGAAGAATTCTCACACTTGGCTCACGTTTTGTTAGCGTAGCCTGTTGGTAAAGTAACAAGTTAAAAGTGTAGAAAGTGAATTCACTCCAGAGTCGCTCCTGCACTTTAGTGATTTACCACAGCTGGAAGGATAAAGTTGTTGTGTTTATAGTGTAGCCGTGTTTCGTAATGATGTTCTATATATATATATGTTTCATTTGTATACCATCTGGCGTTTCAAAGAATACTGCAGTGCACAACGTGCTGATCATTAACGCCTCGGTGAGCGTGATGGCGCCACTCTTGGTGCACACAGGAAACACTGCGGTGACCGTAAACAAAGCTAAAACCATCAACAATGCTAACGTGCCCCACCATAACACTGTTAGTTTTATGTGTAAAAGTCACAAAGTTTCCAGAATGACCTCACACAGTAACTCCACCCACGCATCCTCGTACAGGATCTGCAGGCCCAGGACAGAGCCCATCGTATCGGCCAGCAGAACGAGGTGCGTGTGCTCCGCCTCTGCACCGTCAACAGCGTGGAGGAGAAGATCCTGGCAGCGGCCAAGTACAAGCTGAATGTGGACCAGAAGGTCATCCAGGCCGGCATGTTCGACCAGAAGTCTTCAGGCTATGAGCGCCGCGCCTTCTTACAGGCCATTCTGGAGCACGAGGAGCAGGACGAGGTCGGGGCTCGAGGAGGCTGCCGCACTAGGGGGGCGTGGGTGGGTGTGATCTGAGCCTGTTCCCACATCGCCCACCCACCCACATCCGCCTGTGCGCTGCCCCACCTCTTCATTCTCTCTGTTTTTTCTCCTCCTCTGTCTCCTTTCTTGATTCCCTCGTTTCTCAGGATTTGTGAGCTTTCATCAGTCCAGACTCTGCTTTTTTTTTTTCATGCTTACATATTTCTGCTTCTATACACTTAATGTAACACTTTGAGTTCATTTTTCCCGCCTTACGTAATAGATTTTCCCTTTTTGTACATTTTTTTTCTCCTGCTTCTGCTTTTTTCTTGCTTGTTTTTTGTTTTTACGCTTACATTCAAATGTAGTTGTAGTTGAACAAGCCAAGCTTAAGTCCTTTAATATGGACCTAATAGTGATATTTACAGTCGCCTTCTTAAGGTAATGGTAATATACACTGGATTACTTTTTTCTTTTCGTGTAAGTGAGTCATTAGTTCAGAGACTTGGCTCTGAGGTGCCACAAAAATCTGTCTTCAGTCTCCTGTCTCTGTCTCATTATGTGTTATTTGTCTGCAGGAGGAAGACGAGGTGCCCGATGATGAGACTGTCAATCAGATGATTGCCAGGAGTGAAGAGGAGTTCGAACAGTTCATGGTTAGTTGGACGGCCGCATCAATAGTTAGCAGGGCTGGGTATCGAAGTCCAAAACTTTTTATCTCGTCAAAACAGATTCCATAAAATTGGTGTAAAAAAAAAAGTTGCATTCAGGAACCGGTATCGGGAATTTTATGATACTGAGCCCTAATTATTAGTTACTTTGGAATTTTCTTTATCCAACTCCTCTAAACCGCTCTGCATTCTTTTTTTTTCTTTTTTTTTCCTTTCCAGCGCATGGATCTAGACCGGCGTCGCGAGGAGGCTCGCAACCCAAAGAGGAAACCTCGCTTGATGGAGGAGGATGATTTGCCAAGCTGGATTTTGAAAGATGATGCTGAAGTTGAGAGGCTGACTTGCGAAGAGGAGGAGGAGAAGATGTTTGGCAGAGGATCCCGCCAGCGAAAGGAGGTGGACTACAGTGACTCGCTCACTGAGAAACAATGGCTCAAGGTGGGACGTTACCTGAAGTTTTCAGTGGCTTTTCATCTTAGGTGGCAAAACTGAATCCATTTGAAATTAGTTTCGACTTGATTTACAACACGCTAAATGTTTCTCCTCACCACAGGCTATTGAAGAAGGCAATCTAGAGGACATAGAAGAGGAAGTGCGTCACAAGAAGACGACCAGAAAGCGCAAGAGGGACCGCGACCATGACGGCGGCCCGTCCACACCCAGCTCCAGCAGTGGCCGAGGGCGGGAGAAGGACGAGGAGGTAAAGAAAGCGAAGAAACGTGGTCGACCGCCTGCTGAGAAGCTCTCGCCCAACCCTCTCTCCCTCACCAAGAAGATGAAGAAGATAGTTGATGCTGTCATCAAATACAAGGACGGGTAAGAACATGGAGCAGATAGTTACATTCAACCTGAGCTGAAGTGAAGCTGTTATTTTTCTACATTGTAACATGCTGAAGTCGCACCCTGCTTGTCTCAGCAGTAATGGGAGACAGCTGAGTGAAGTCTTCATCCAGCTGCCGTCTCGCAAGGAGCTGCCCGAGTACTACGAGCTCATCCGCAAACCGGTGGACTTCAGGAAGATCAAGGTGAGGATGAATTTCACTGGAAGAAGAAAGTAAACTTCTCTTTTAAGAGTGTGCAATGTGACGATATTAGCGAAACGATCAGAATGTTTCATAGAGATCATTTGCATCGTGCGTCAGAGCACATTCTATCTGTTGCAATTCTACGGTCAGACACACAACACGTTTTTTTCCTCAACCAAATCACACAGTTTGTTTGGGCCCAATGACTTCCGCAGTCATGGAATCACAGAATAGGCCAATAAATACAGAAGGTGTTGTTAAACACGGAATGTCACGGAATCGACTGGGATTTGACTGAAATTTCAGGAGGAAGAGGAACATTTCTTTTGGTGGGGATCGCTGATGCATGGGACCACCTGTGCATCCCTTTGCAAACACTCCCGCCCCCCCTCCTAAACAGTTTCAGCATGTCAAAGTGGCCGCCCAAGATGCCGGCAAATTCAGGATAAAAAAAGCTAAGATAAGCAGTGTATGTCTTGATATCGCTTCATTAATGCTAGAACTGGGAGACAGAATCGAACATGACAAATTTTTGATCATATAGTCTCTGTGATGTGACGGTTCGGTAGGGATGACTATTGATACTTAAAAAGAGGAACACAGTTCTATATTTGATAAATAATTATCAGTAACATGGATATAAGGACTAAAGGCCTGCACACAGCGGGTGCACAACAAAGAAATGACACGAAAATACAAATTGTTCAGGTGCGAAATGTTCGGATCAAAACTCAAACGCAGGATACAAACTTGCTTCCTCGTTTTGGAAGACCCGATCAGTACTGACATCACTTTGCTATATGTTGTCCAAGGTCACTGTCTTTGTCATTTGTGTGTCGTTTGACAAACAACGCTTGGTGCTGAGAGACACGTTGTTGTTGTTGATGTTGTTGTTGTTGTTGTATACAGACGTGACGTCTGCTCTGCACAACCGTTGTGATTGGTTGGTGCGTTTGTTCGCAGTCCGAGTGGGCGCAAAGATCAATGTCAATCCAAAAAATTAAAAGGGTCGTTTTTTTGCAATGTGATATTCGCATTCTGTGTGAAAATACTTGTGTTCAGTCAACAGCTCGAAAAAAAAAATCAAATTATTTACACACAAAAAAAATCCATCCGGTGTTTAAAGGCCTGAAGTGGGCGACGACAGGTATTAAAACCAGAAGATCCGTCTGTGAAGTTCAGAAAATTACATTTTGTTATTGAAATGCAGTCTCTAAAACCAGGAAATGACATCACTAATGCCACAGCATGATGTAATGATATCCAAATCATAATAGAACACAAGGCCTCAGACCTCGACAACGATCTTTATCCCGGCCCCACGGAGTTCTGTTAGTGTGTCGCACAGCTCCGTGTGTGAAGAGAAGCAGCCGCAGTTGGGGCGTTAGCATTAGCTCGTAGCGTCAGGAGGAACGGGGGCCGATGTAATCACCATTCCTGCTCTGTATCAGCTGTGGAAGTCCAAGAAACGGAAAACATAACAATGTCGTGTCAGTGTTCATGACATCATCCCTATCCTGCCATTAACATAATAAAAATAAAAATAATAATAATCGTGATATCTTTGCTGAATCTCCCACCCCTGCTTCCTGTGTGCATCGTCCTCTGACTGTTTCCTGTCTGACTGCTGCCTTCCTTTGTTCATCCTCCATCAGGAGAGGATCCGCAGCCATAAGTACCGCAGCCTGAACGACCTGGAGAAGGATGTGATGCTGCTGTGTCAGAACGCCCAGACTTTCAACCTGGAGGGGTCGCTGGTGAGTCAAAGCAGACACGAACATATTCTCTCTCATAAGACGTCCAAAGCTCAAGCGCGCAGACATTGACAGGAAGTTTAATGGATCGTGTGGAAAATGTTATCAGAGCCCAAAAAAAACCAAACAAGCTGTTCTAATAACCTCTGTGGTTTTTCAGATCTATGAGGATTCCATCGTGCTGCAGTCCGTCTTCACCAGTGTGAGACAGAAGATTGAGAAGGAGGACGAAAGCGAAGGAGAGGAGAGTGAGGAAGAGGAGGAGGAGCCGGACGAAGGCTCCGAGTCTGAATGTGAGAATGAAAAAAAAACGCAGTTTAACACCAAAACATTTACCCGCTGAGATGAGGCTGACGTTACAAACGTTGTCTTTGATTTCTGACAGCTCGATCCGTTAAGGTGAAGATTAAGCTGAGCCGGAAAGAAAAAGGGGAGCGAGGAGGGAAAGGACAGCGACGGAGGGGCCGTGGCGCCCGCGCCAAACCCGTGGTGAGCGACGATGACAGCGAGGAGGAACAGGAAGAGGTGAGACCACTTCACACACAGGAACAACTGACTAAAAGGCTTCAAGTCAGCGCCGCACAGTCAGGAAAAACGGAAAACATGCATTGAAAACTTAATTATAAGGAATTAAAGCTGTGGCAGGCAGTTTATTAGCCTGCAGCACTATTTATTGAAAACATTGTAAAGAAAACGTTGTGTCAACAGACGTGCGTAACGCTGTTTTAAAAATGTGCTCAGCCCTGAAGCCGGTGCCAGCGGAATGCATTCACCCGTTAGAAGATCGTCAGAAAATGTTGAATGAGACGGAGAAATGCAGGGGAGGAAAATAATTACACCTCTGTGTGATAGTACCCGGCATTTTGTAACATCTTCTAGACCAAATTAGTAATGACACAAAAAACATTCAGCACAGTAATTAATATATTTTTTTTAAATTGTCACTCTCAGCCCTAATCTGATGGGATGGAAGCTGAGCTGGTGGTGATAAATGTCAACAAACGTGCACAAGCCATAAATAAGGATGCAAAGGAACCGCTAAAACTGTTACCAAGCTCTAAGACCGTTACCATAGCAACAGGGAAATGGCCTCTGTAATTGTTAAATAGTAAAAAAAATAAATCCTGGTTTCCTTTTGGTTTGTTTGTCTCAGGAGCGCTCGGCCAGTGGCAGCGAGGAGGACTGAAGTGAAGGAGTCGTGATCGGACCAACGGCCCGCTGAGCCCCTCGGCTGGACTTTATATATTTTACTTAGATACAGCAGGGAGACAGTCAGTGGAGAAGGACTAGTTTTACCTAGATGATCTGATTTTTAGTGAGACAATTGTATTCTCATTAAGGTATACGATTAATTAAAAACCAATTTAAAAAAAAACCTAAAAAATGAAAGATATGAACCATCCACTCCCATATTTAAACCATTTTTCCCAGTATGAGTAGTAGTGTGTCTCTTTGCCTTTTTTTGTTTTCTCCTGTAAATGGAACATTGACAGAGTCTGAACTCGAGACTGATCGTGGGCCATAAAGTCAGCTGTTTTTTTTTTTAAGTGGTATCAATTCTGTCGCCGTTTCTTTGAGACAAAGCAAACACGTGAACCAGGAGTCACTGCTTTCCCTGAAGTCTCTTTTTGAATGCATGTCGTGCGTGTCTGTGGAAATGCACCTGGATGTGTCTTCACTGTTATCTGTGTTTAATTTAAGGCTACAAGCGGGATCACGGTACGTCCCACCCTGCAGCCCCTCCCTCTCAGGTTGTGTATGGAAAGGGGGAGGGAGGGATAGGACCATTTTCTCGTGTCAGTGTCACTGGATTCCAAAAAGTACAATAAAGGCATCTCATAATTAATCTGCAGGCTTCGTCTCTCTTTGTCCTCGATGCGTCCCAGCGAGGTTACTCGCTGCACTTCTCACATCCGTCCACCAGATGGCACACTGGGAGAAGGTAGCTGCATCAGCCTCTTCTTTTCCTCACCAGTCACCCTGATGCTTCACATAAAACATGGCTTCCAGTTCAGTCGCAGCCGTTTTTAATGGATTTCCTTGTCGTGCAGCATCTCGTCCTCAGCCCTGCAGATAAAACTCATGTACTACATCAGCAACAGCACCACTCCTTCCAAATGGTTTTTTAAATTTGCTTAAACTTGGATGTTACTAACTTTACAGTATTATCTGAATAAAGGTATATATTATACATGAAACACAAGGCACGACAACCGTATCAAAGTACATGGACGTGAGTCTTGAGTAGAGAAAAAAAAACTAAAGGATTAAGCAAAATAAAATGAAAACCAAAGAATTAAAAAACAAACCGCCTAATACAAAATGAATAATACAAGTCAAAGTTGCTTGGTTTTTATTTAGGTTCTTTTAATTAGTACATTTTTATATTATTTTTCAGTTTTTGGATTTGCATTGCAGCAAAAATTGGTTGCAGAGAGCTCTACAG
>JAQLOL010000009.1:20438623-20449207 GCA_029783665.1 Naso thynnoides | reverse complement strand
CTTTCCAACAGCTCTAAACGGTACTGTGAGCTTGTTGTTGCTTGATTATTTACCACATTATGTTATTTTTAGACTCACATTAGCACTTTATGTATTTCTTCTTCTGCTGCTGTTTACCGGTGCACATGCGCCCTGCTGTTTACTTCTGGTACTTATTTGATTCTAAAGTTACATAAAGTGCAAATCTGAGTCTAAAAATAACATATCTGGAAAGGAGGGAGGGAGGCGAATAACAAAACAAAAAAAAAGTTGGCGTATCCCTTTAATTTCAGAAATAAATTACCTACAAGCGGCTAAAGTACCTCAAATTTGTAATCAAATGCAACACCTGGATTGTATACTTATTACATTCAACCGCTGCATATGCATCCGTGCGCGCGCGCGAGTGCGTGTGTGTGTGTGTGTTTTTACTGCTGATGGCACAGTGCAGGATTTATTTGAACAGATGTGAACTCTCAGTGCCAGGGTGACCTCAGGTCCTACTTGGCTACACTGCAGCTGATCTCTCCGCCCTGGAAAAATAACACTCAGTTTAACAGACTGACCTGTGGAAGAAAAAAGCTCGCAAGCACACTGGTTAATAAATCTGGGAATAAGGCTACATTTCCTCTCACAGAGTAATTGAATCTCTTTGTAACCTTATCAGTGCATGCCTCGCTGCATGTGTCAGGCCATGTCCTTGTCTTCTGTGTAATATCTCCGTTACAGTAACCAGACTGTACAGTAAAACCAGGAGTTATATTCTTTTCAAAGAATGGATTTATACACTCATTGGCTGAAATGGAGGGTTTTATATCAAATGTGCTGCACATTAACAGCAACAATGAGTTAGAGGAGTGCAGAGGTTGCTGACATGAGCCATAAAGGAGGTGAATTTATGTGTCAGAGCGATTCAGCGGGAGGTCAGAGACAGAGTGAAGCGCGGAGGGTCGACAAGGATGAAGAGACAGCAATGTTTGGAGAGAGGACAGGAGAGAGTGATGCTAATTTATACCCCGCTAATTGGAAACAGCAGAGTCCCGCACCTGAACCGCATTCTCAACCCTGCGGCCGGCGCTGGGACCGGGACAACGTGGGAGGGTGATGATGGTCGGGGGAGGGATGGGATGGAGGGTAGGGTCGGTGTCAATGGCAGCCTTGTTGTTTCTGTCCCTGCAGACAGGACAGAGTTTGGTGTGCGTGCGTGAATAAAAGCAAGGTTTCTGGTCTGGATGTTCGTGCCTGAGTGGAGTTAGTGTGTTTGAGATTTTCTGGGGTCATGTTGTTGTGACAGTCTCACACACACAACCGCACCAGGCCAGAGCCGGAGTGAGGACCACCCTGCCTCAACAGAGAAACAGAAGGAGGGGGGGGAGCTCAGTGTGGCATGGTTTCAATCTGACACAATCGAACATACGACGTGGCTGGACTTCAGCAGTCTTAGCTCCCTAGTTAAATAAATAAGACATTCTCCTCAGATAATTACGGTGTTCAGACCATTTTTGAGTCATGGCATCAGTTAATTATTAGACGGGCCGTGTGAATACGTGGGTTCGTTTTTCAAATCCCGGCTGCTTGTGAGTGTCTGTAATATTTCAGTGAGTGACAGTGTGTTCAGATTTTGGCTGTGACTGGGCTCTGGCATCAGGCTGAAAAATGAAGTAATCTCAGAATTTAGATTGAAAAAATATTGACGTTGCTCGATGTGCCTCATATCTGCGGGATCGTTTGCACTGTAAAACCATGAGTGTAGTGTTTGCGCCCACTTGGACCAGTGATTCCCAAGCCTGCTTTTACCAAAGGGGGTATGTGAAGACAGCGGAGTAGCTCAAATAATCTTAGCAAATTGTCATGGAAGGAAAAACACATGTGGCCAACTGTTTACTGTGAATATGTGGAAAGCAAGCGAGTAGTCTAAACAGTAGCTACAAGCAATCTGTTAAGCTGCCGACACATGATCAGCAGCAAAACAGCTCCGCGCTAGCTGGGCCGTTGTTTTATTTCTGACCTTGATTGCCGTTGACCTTTCAAAGGGCAACCAATGAGATAAAAGCTGCATGTGATGAACTCAGAGGCGATACATGCAAGCAGGGGCTGGTAGAGAGCGTAGACATACGGAACCCCGTAACTGTTATAATTCTTAGAAATATGTTTTGAGGAACTTTTTAGCTCCAGCTCTAGAGCGGGTGCTTTTGCAGTATTTTACATAAGGAACTTTTTTGACGTGACTGACCCTTCGCCAAGCGCCACCCTTGAATGCAAAAAGCATCAGCCGGTTCTGACCGACGTCTGACAACTGCACAGCCGTGCTCCATCGAAACTCGTGCAAACTTTTCAGCTGGTTCTGTGGATTTCGAGCTCGCCGTGGTTGAACGTGTCTGCGGCACTTTAAAAAAGTGATGCTCGTTATTTGGCCAGGTTCGAAGGAGATTTAGATTCTTTACCTTTCCAACGTCAGTGTAAGTGTAACATTATTATAAACATTTGACAAGCACAGCTAACGTTACATTTGCTTTGGTAACCCCTCGATAAACACTGAAGCCATGTTACGTTGTTATTAGCGGATATTAGCCAGTTAATTTGAGTTACTTATAGCTAATAAGAGCGCTAACAAGCCTAACTAACTAACTTCCCCCTTTGAGTGGCTGCAGCTCTCAACACGAGCCGATTTTTAATGTTTTCACCTCCATTAATACGTTTCTCCTCGTCCTGGAAAAACGCTGTGAAATCTGCCGAGCTGACGGCCATGTCTGTTGTTCCAGACGAGACACAGAAAACTTTGTCTTACTTGCCAAACGGGATCAAAAAATCATTTGTAATAATTTGTATATTTGTAAAATATTTTAATCTTTATTTAATAAAGCACCTTCACATGGACACAGAATTAAAACAACTAAGTAAATGTAATGTATCTGGATCACTTGTGGTGAAGGGGCAGCTGAGTTTATCTGACAAAGCTGTGAGAGTATGTCGGGTGTAAAAAGGTAAGGACCACTGATACCATTACTGATAAAGAGAGCCATCAAGTGCATGCTAAGTGACAGGCTGTCAGAATCCACCCAAAGCCGGCCTTCCCTTAGTATACAGGACACAAAGAGTAAAGAGCGGATAAATAGATATGTGCCCCAAAGCCAAATTCCTCAAAAAACAACAAGTGTGGACTTGGACATATGGGGAGCATATTGGTGGGAGAGTTTTGATCACACAAGTTTCTTCTGAGAAGAGAATACAACAAGATTTAGATGTGGTGGGGGCTGTTTTGTTTCCCTTTAAAGGCGTGTCAGTTGTCTGCCATGCTTGAGGATATTGGAGAGAAAAAGCGTCTTTCTACTTCATCATTCCTACTGATTGACATCTCGATAGTCTGCACACATGAATGAGTGTGTGTAAACCATTTACGAGTCATAGCACCAAACACGCACTCGAAATCCTTACACACAGTTCCACTGTAGTGGTTTGTAGAGAGACACTGGTCTTATGATACTGCTTTTTTTCCACCTAGTATCTATTCTGAGGACCGAGCTCCGGGCGCACATCAAAGCCACCACAATCTGTCTGTTTCTCTCACGATTTGTCTCTCACACACTCCTTCTCTCTCTGTGGCCCACGTCTGTGCACAAACCATGCACAAGCTAAAACACATTTGTTTCAGAGCATGTTATGGGAGCGATTCGACATATTCTTTGATCCCTGTTCATCTGACAGCAAATACGCTCCATTTATTTTTCTCTGACAGATAATATTTTTTTGAGTTTTGAAAGAAAAAAAAAAAACACGATCCGATTAAAAAACACACTCTCTGACACTGCCTTACCATTTCCACTGCCCTCTCTGGGGCAAACTGAAGCCACTGCAGCTCCACGTCTTTATCTCATGTGTCCTTCATCCTGCCTGTCATGTTTAGTCCATGTTTCCCTCTCTCCTCTTTTCTATAGGACGCCTGGTTTCAAAGGAACCACAGAACAAATCAGAGGCCCATCCCCGCGCACCGATGGCCTGTCTCTCATTTCAGATGGAGATTGAAGGGCAAAGTCTACTCCTGGGGCGTCAGCGGTAGATCAGGGGGCCTCAGTAGCACCCGCCGCCTCGGGGCCTCTGTGTTTCCACTGTGTGGGAGCTGGACCGTGACACACACCAAACATCGAGCCCACCGCAAGTGCCTCTGGCCCGCGATGTGCTGTCTGGTGCATGCAGTCGCTGGGAAAGCCCAAAAGCTTCGCCTGCATCCCTTGTTAGCTCAAGGTCGTGTGTGAGCGAAGTGTGTGTTTTGGGTTTGGCATCCTTTGAAAAGATATGACAATAATGGGCCCTTGAGCAGGAGTTATTATGTGTTTGGCTGAGAGCAGGATCTTGTGTTGCTGTGATGAAAGTTGGACGCTTCCCAGCGTTGTTTTGAGGTGCTTTGGGTTTGTTAGTCATAGCTTACAGTAAAGTGTCTCCTAAGACGCTCCTATTTAGAGATTGTTTTGTGCGCAGCGGCTCTGAAGTGGTGTCACGGGTCAGATCCTCTGACTTTCCTGGCAGAGGATGTGTGGGGCTTGTGGATCTGTGAAAACAACAAGGCAACAGAAGATCAATTCCAGGTTGATGGCACATACTGTATCTGTGCGAGACGTGGTTCCAATCTAGCCGCTTGTCCGTCTCCAGCTCCGGTCTCTCTGGGCCTCCATTAAGCTCCCTCAGCTTTCATATGACACGGTGATACCCGTCAGAAGCTGCATGACAGCATATGGACCTGAGTGACATTTGATGTATGTGGCAGGAGTGAGTGCAGCTCCTCTTTGTGTCTCCCATTCATGTGGTGAGGGCAGGATTAAGACTTGATCCAATGGAGCAGAAGTGGAGAAGAACGAGCCGGGGTCAGATCTGCCTTGAATTAAGTCAGTGTTGCAGCAGGAATAATACAATCACCTCCCCCAAAACCCTGTAAAAGCACTGAAGGGTAACATATGTGTGCATGTGTGCATTTGTTTGTGTGTGTGTGTGTGTGTTTAGAACTTGGCCTGTGCCGAGCCTGCGACCAAACCGCAGGCTGGTGTCCTTTACAGAGAAGAGGGGTCTTTGTTGACGGTTCAAACACAGCCCACGGCCCCAGCTTCAAAAGACCCCCAATCATCGCACTCACTTACAGCAAACAGCGCATGTCACTTAATGTGGACCACACAATTCATCAATTATGGTGAGCTCAGGGGCCATCCAACACCCGCACCACAGCTCCACAAGTAGTAAGATGTCTTCTGTTCTGACTGAAGCCCCCCTTAAAGTTCTCAGAGCCCATCTGTTGCAGGAGGTGCGGTGTGAGACCGCTAACTCCTAAGAGCTGTCAGACAAGACAGAACTCCGGTGTTGCCTTTTCTTTCAGGCCGTGTCATCTCTCAAAAACTCATACTTCTGTATATTTGGCTTCCTGCAACCTGCTTAAGCTTCATAATAGCTCATTTCTTTCCCCTGTCCATTAGCACTCCTCCACCCGTCCCACACACTTGCTTTTTAACCCACAACAGGCTAATACACAAGCCTGTAAGTCCATGACCTTACCCCCCCCGACTCAGCGACTCATCCCTTGGCGAGCCAACGGAGTCAAACTGGAACTCATTTAAGTCATCTGATTTTGACATTTCTCCATGGGGTATTAGTTAAGACCAAATACCCTGTGCGGTATCCAAGTGACAGAACGTATGTTAAGGTTGTAAAGTGAAAATAGATGACACAAATGTGGCAACCATATTTCGAATTTCCTTTTAGACAGACAGATGACGGCGAGGCATGCAAACCTGAAGCAGACCACACAACATTATCCGAGTGTCATTCTCCTCCTCCTCCTCCTCCTCCTCCTTCCTCTTCTTGTCTCCAGTCTCTGCCCATGAGAGAACTTTCTCCGTCACATCTGGACAGGGCTCAGGTCAGGCCCGGCGTGAGGGGACGAAAGGTGACTCTCATGCTGGCCGGTTCACCCGGCACACCTCCACTTGAGTCGCTCCTCTCGTATCCCCAAAAGCGGCTCAGCTGTTGATACATGTGCGAGTGAGTCGCCGTGTGAGTGTGTGTCCATCGAGCCCTAACCTCAGCAGCTGTGTGTGATTTTGTATTTAAGTTATCCGGGGACTTCTTTCCTGTTATTTTCTTCCTGTATACGCCGACACCTTGTTCTATGTGGTGGAGACACGCTCCAGTCAGATTTAAGAAGTGAGCTGTTATTTAAGTCAGCTGCAGTGCTTCCTCATCTAAATTTTCATTAAGAATCAGTAGTGACTCATGATATTCAGATGCATTTAGGACATTCAGGAAAAACGAGTCATCATGCCTGTTTTTTTCTAAGAATAAGTATAATAAGAATATTATTGAGTGAAAATATTTCTGCATGTAATTTATGGTGTTGCATGGAGATAACCTGCTGTAAATCATTCATCTCCAACCTGGGTAATACTCCAGGGGTTGGCTTACTTCAAAAGTTTCCACAGGTCGTGGAAAAACTGTGGAGTAGGCCCATGGCAGCTCAACTAATTTTCAACAAATAATAGAAATTATTGTATTCAAAAGTTGAGTCAGTTATAACACCTAAACACCACAGGCGGCAGTTAAGAATGCAAGTCGAAAACTAGTCAGCAAATGAGCCGAGAAATCATGTTGGCCTCTTAAAACTGCTAGCTAAAAGTAATGGATTAGCAGTTGACATAGTTAGCTTAAAGTAAATGATAGCTTAAAATAATAGTAAATGATTGATATAGTTAGCTAAAAGCAATGGATACATGGCTATAATAGCTAGCCAAAATAAGGGATAATAGATGGTTAACATGATATAGAATTAACGGGTAAATGGTTGCGATATTAAGATTAAAGTAACAGATATTGTTCATATAGCTAATTAGGCTAAATGAAATGGATAAATACTTTTAATAGTCAGATAAAAGGGAATTGTAAAATGGTCGAAATAGCAGTCTAAAGGTAATGGCCGACATCTAGCGTCTGTCAATAGTACAAATGCAAACTGTGTCATAGGTCCAAACCCACCTGACAATTCATTTATATGGAACATTATTATTTAACAGTTAATAATGTGAACTACTATCCAGTTTAACATTAGGTCTAATAGTTATAAACAGATTTGGATAATGGCTGCTGATGTGGATGAGGGGTCACTTGAGTTCATTTGTGCTGTGGTGGTAGCTTACGCATAAAAATTGAAGTTAGAATGCTTTAAATTTTGCATTTCATATTTTGGAACTCCAATTGTTAAACAATATTATACAATACATTTGTGACTTTTGCACTGTACAATTACAATTAAATGTACTTTCATTATAACTTTGGGTTCTACATCATTCTCAGCAATTTGTTACATAAAATCATGTTGGACAAAGACACACACACACACACATACGTGCAAAAACACACAGTCGGATGGGGCAAGCATTGCTTCATAAACAACTGCAGCCACACACGCTCATGCTAGGAAGGAACATGAAAACAGCACTAATGGGAAAAAGATGAGAGGGCTCGCAGCGAGCACACCCAGAGAGAAGAGGAGAGAGGCGGCTGTTGCACGCCGCTGTCTCAGCCCCGCTGGCACACGCCAACGGCTCCATAGAGCGACTGCTGCCGTCACACTGTTAACAACGTCCGCTCAGATTTCTGGTTAAAATCTTACTTTTGATTTTAAGCATTTGTGTGTTTTTTGAAAGTCTCTCTCATTTTTTTCTACACCCCTACAGTAGATCAGTATTCAGTGTAGGGGAGTAGTAACCAGGCTGCATGCAATTAAATTACACTAGCTTGCTGGTAGTTCATATTCATATTTGCATGGTGATTCAAGTCGTTAAATTTTTTTAAATTATTATTTTATTATTTTTTGCCATTTTTGTGTAGTTATCTACTGAAACTACAAACATTTCTGGAGTAAAAGTAAAGGAATGAATTTTTATTTTAACAATGCTTCTCTTATTGAACCCTCATTAACGAGCCCGGCCCACTTTTTCTTTCTTCCTGACCACTGTGGATGCATGCCCAGGCAATTTTTGTTGTTGTTTTGTTTTAATTTGTTACTAACCAAAAAAAAAATAAAAAATGTTTGTTTGTTTGTACAAACTGGCACTTTTAAATTTCTGCATAAACTCGTTTTTTTTCTGGAATGTGCTTTTTTTTTGTATTATATTTTGTTATAATTTCACATCACATGTACATTTTGCCAACCTGCGCTTTCACAGCAGCTTCCCCAACACTGCTGGTATTCGATTATTTAAAATAAACTTTTTTAATATGGCTGAATAGAACAAAAAATTACTTTTGTGTTCACTTATCAAGATCAGGCATTTGAAATGTATTTATTTATTTTATATACAAGTTTTTTTTAACTAGGAAGTAACATGGACCCATTTCATTCCTTTATTGAACCTATTAAAAATGTGTTTTTGTTTAAGAGTGGTTTCTAAGTGTTTGAACTTGATCATTTTAAGTTTTCTGAGTTTGTAGTTTTTCTCAGGTGCATGTAGGCTGACAGTTTTCTCCGATTTCACCAGAGAAGCTCTGCAGTTTTTATCTTAAGCTTATAGTTAGTTTAAATGCTTACATATTAAAACCCTAACGTTTTAAGTGTTTTCATGTCACTAAAAATACATAAAAAAATAATGTTTTTATTATTACACTCAAGGCAAACCGTTTGGAGCATTTAATGATAAAGTGTGATGTGCATGTAAACCGTGGCAGCGAGAGGAAACGGCTCCGTGCTGTTAAGGAAAAAGTGTGTCATCTTGTTTATTTTACTTTGGTTTGCTGACTTTTCCAGCCCATAGGGCGCGATGATAACAAGAAAATATTGCGGCATCCACGTCCACACAGTGGACTGCCCCTCCAACCCGATGAGGCACCACAAGGCCCTTAGAACAACATTTTGTCTGTGAGGGAGAGGAGCAGAAGTTACAGGCTGTGTGTTAACGGTGGCTCACTGGTGATTACCTCACGTTTGTTCAGATTTTCGCTTCGCTTGTACATACAGACGCAAATCTACCACGAATCCTTTTCTTATGCCTCTCTGTCCTTATGATGTCTCATCTTCCAGACCTGATATTGGCCTCTGCTGCCGACATGCAGACGCAAAACTATTTTCTGATCTCTGATACTTTTGTGTCTCATATCTTCCTAAAGAAACAAATTCCCCTTCAGAAATCTGTAATTAATATTTCTCTATAATGCCGACTGTATCACAGCTCCCTCTGTCTTATCCGTGATGTCTATCCACTAAGCCTGGATAATATTTGGACAGGTGTTCTTTCATATACATTAACTTCAAGGGGTCCAGTGTGCTATTTCATTACAGTTTCATAAAGAGAGAAAAAAGCAGCAGATCCTGGCTGGTGGATTCTTAAGCCGGTGCTGTACTGTAGTCTATATTGTATGTGTAATCCCTAACAATAAAAAACTGTTTAGCACCAATTTTCCTTTACTTTTAAAACCTTCTTTTTTCCTGTTTCAGACAACTGTGGAGGCCACATCTGGAAGACAGATGTAGTCCCACAGCATATTCTCTGCCTTTGACTCTCGCTCTCTCTCTCTCTCTCTCCTCTCCCTCGCATTCGCTGCTTCTCACTCACTCTCTCTTTTTCATGTCTTTCCCTCCCTCCTCTCTCTTTTTGGGAAACATGAGAGCTGGTTTAATTCTCTCTTTCTCTCGCACTCTCTCTCTTTCTCTCTCTCTCTCTCTCTCCCTCCCTCCCTGTCCGGACCACCCACATTCGGAAACGCCTAGCTGTTCCTGGGGCAGAGCCGCCAGCAGTTTGGAGAGACAGAGCAGTGAGAGAGAGAGAGATGTATAAGGATGGGTTATATGACTGACGGTTTTAGCAGAGTATCAATTACATCAGTGTCAAAGCCATAACCTGCCATTGTGTGAGGAGGAGAGAGTCTGGGAGAGATGGCTGCTTTGGTGCAAAGTTGAGTTTTTCATGCATAAATCCTGGGCTGCTGTCTCTGACGCACAGCTAATTTAATCCACTCACTTTATTATGCAACATGTTTGATGCTGCGTGCTTACAGCAAAGCATTGAAGACAACAAATAGAAGCCCTTGTACTTTTGGTAAATGTAGGTCATCCTTAAATCACATGAATAACTTGATCGTGCAAAAGTCATATTCAAAAACATGAAAGAAATAACTGTGAAATGCACTTAAACAGCAGTTTTTATTTGCTTGGTAAGCAGTAAGAATCTCACATTTCAGCTCAAACGATTAAACTTCTCCAGTAGAAAGGTCGGTGTCTCCACCTTGTGGACATTTCGTAGCATTGCCTCTTTGCAAAAGTCTCATTTTTTAACTAACAGCTTTTCCACTTCTACAAAAGCTAAAAGGGTTTTAAAACTTCTGCCTACTTATAAGCTTTTAATGGTTAATAAATAAATACTTAAGAGACGACTGTTAATCCACTTATTAGGACAACGTCTGTGTTGCCAAGTTGTGCAGAATCTGTTTGGCCGATGAACATCCTCCTTCATGAAAATTGTTTTTTGGCTTTTAGTTAAGGGATAGAGCAACTTTCTTTCTTTTTGTTATTTTCCTCCCTCCTGAGTTCCAGACAAGAAGATAGATCCCATTCTTTGGACTGTGTGTGCAGTA
>JAQLOL010000009.1:20353636-20363995 GCA_029783665.1 Naso thynnoides | reverse complement strand
GCACACACAGTCCAAAGAATGGGATCTATCTTCTTGTCTGGAACTCAGGAGGGAGGCAAATAACAAAAGAAAAAAAGGAAGTATTACTTTTAATAATATGAAAAAATTCATAGTTACATAAATATGAACAAATTTTCCTTTTTTTTAAAAAAAATGCTGTTTTTAAAAATTCCATTCCAAAGAAATAATCTTTTTTTTTCCTAGTTTTTCATCATAGTCCTGCTGGTCTTCATAGCAGAGGTTGCAGGAGCAGTGGTGGTCTTGGTATTTAGACCCTTGGTAAGTAAGCAAAGAACTTTTTACGGTGAAAATGCAAATAGGATTATTAGGCAGTTGCCCTCTTGGATGCAAAAATTGCTGTGTTCGTGTATTTAAGGCAGACGAGCTGTTAAACAAGTTCAGCACAGCAGCTATCGAGAACATCGAGAAGGACTACGGAAAAAATCCTGACGTCACAGGACTTTGGAACGCCACAATGGACACAGTATGTAATTCTGCCAAACAAGTTAAAATATAATCTTTTTTCACATTTCCTTCCTGCTTTGTGTAACATGTACCCTCTTTGTGTCCACATTAGTTAAAGTGTTGTGGATTCAACAGCTCCTCAGACTTCATAAAATCCCCATACTATACAGACCATGGCGAATTGTACCCACCACAGTGCTGCCAAGGCATGGATGCCCCGTGTAAAGAGGCAGCAGATGAAGATGTATGGGCTTTTGATGCAGCAGAAACAACATAGCCAAGAGCATTATTAACCGATAGCATTATCCAAATTCATTTTTAATGAATGAACGTTTCTTCTGCCTCTTTTATGTCTACTCTTTATGATCAGATAATACCTGGCTGCTTCCCAAAGATCAAGAAGCTGATTGATGACAACATAGTGATTATTGGAGGTGTGGCTCTGGGCATTGCAGCTCTAGAGGTAAGACTTCCTCCTCTTCTCATTTATCAGTGTAGACATTCTCACTTTCTTTCCTCAAGTCCTCTGCTCATGTCCTAAGGTGTATATTCACCAATGGCAAAAAAAATATTATCATTGTGTGATCAAATTAACTGAGGCTTAATTTGGCCTGGAAGCGACAGGAGGAAGGGGAGGGGCTTGTCTCTTAACTGTTGCTATTGCTAGCTAGCTTAACTGGTAGCCCAGCTGCTCGCTAAAATGCGAAAGTCACATCCCTCGCATGTCAATTTGCAGCCATCCTCTCGCACGTTGGGTCCGTCGTGGCGCCCAACACGATTTCGTATCATGCCGTTGACTTTATATGTATATATATTTTATTGCGCCACAAGTGAAATTCACTTTTGGTGTGTACACACCTTTAAGTTGTGTTCAGAGTGAACGCAATGAACATGATGAACGTCATAAGATTACCTACAAAGTCAGTGTGAAAACATTTCCGCGTGCGTTAACTTTGGAGACATTAGGTTTGTATAGTTTGTAGGTCAGGTCACCACCTGCGACCTGACTCCTACGATGAGATGCGATGAGAATCTCGCAATACAAGCGATGCGAATCATGCGATGTCTTCCATCACCTTTGCTGCCACATCGCCCGAAGTTCGTTCGTTTCAGGTGACATTATGTGATGCTGCACTGCGACAGCCAATCAGTATTGAGATTCTCCTGATGTCAGTGTCATTCCAACGGCACAAATGTTGCTGAAACTTACTGAGCAGACCTTGAATCAGATGTAGAACTGTTTCTGTGTGTGAATACTGTGGAGCTCCTACAACATGGCTTTATACAGCACAGGATTATCTTATGAACGCAGAAGCTGCTTTGTTAAGTTTTCCTGCATGTCTGGAACTTCCAAAGTGCCGCCGCCAGAGTACTGACCAGGTCCATAAATCATCCCACATCACCCCCATCCTCGCCGCCCTGCATTGGCTCCCTGTACAATACAGGATTCAGTTTTAAGGTCCTAGTTCTCACTCAGCATGCACGGCATGGTAAAGCCCCCGCCTACATCACAGACCTCATCCGCCACTACTCCACCAGCCGGTCACTATGCTCAGCCGACCAGGAGCTCCTGGTGGTCCCCAGGGCCAGGCTGAAAACAAAAGGTGACCGTGCTTTTGGGGTAACGGCCCCCAGACTCTGGAATGCTCTCCCCCTGGTCATGAGATCCGTCCCCTCAGAATCTTTTTTCAAAAAGAAGCTTAAGACACACCTGTTCAGGCAGGCTTTCGGCTCCTCATCGTCTCTCACTGATCCACTATTTACATGAGGTATCTATTGCGATGTCATGTTTATGTATGTATGCCATGCAATGACCATTTGATTGTATGTTTTTAGCCTATCCTTGTTCTTATTTGTTTTAAATTCACTTGATTGTAAAGCACTCTGTGCATACATGCTGTGAAGGGCGCTACATAAATAAACTATCGATCTATCTATCTATCTATCTATCTACAAGTGATACTGTGCAGAAATGATGATTATACTGGCTGTAGTTCATGACAAGAAATGGCAAGCCCTCCTTCCTCCTGATGCTCCTAGCTAATGCTAACTGTGGCTGGCACGGAGCTGTGCGACACAACTGAACAGGCTCAGGTGTTTATATTAACGCAGTCGCTATGTCGTTAAATTTCCCAACCTGTGCAAGATCTACACAACTGATATACTGTAGCAAGCATGGCTATACTGGCCGTAATTGATGACAGGAAGTGGCCAGTCCCCCCTCCGCTGAACGAGTTAATATAAGCAGACTGTGTGTATCACGCAAATGGTGCGAAGAGGCGATGATCCGAATTATGATTAAGTGACACAATACTGGCATTTCCTGCGATAAACATCGCTTCATCGAACACGCCTTTAGTCCCGCCGAGGAGTTTACGGCACGCCATCTCAGAATCTATTTGTCCTTACTTTGCAGCCGTCATTTTGAAGTGATGATGATTAAATATGATGGGTGGAAATTTAGTCCTATTCAGCACCGAGCTTTGAGAAACACACATTAGATTTTACTTCATATTGCTGCGCAGCATCTGTTTTTTGTACATATTTACTGACTTTGCTTTTCTAATTCCATATTTTACTGACATGTCCTCCTCAGATTTGTGCCATGGCTGTCTCCATGACCCTCTACTGCAGAATAAAATCCAACTAACTAACTGCAAGTGACGATGGCTTTGCTTTTTATTTAGGGGAGTGAAGGGCTATGTCTTATTTGTCTTGCAAAAATGCCTCATCATTGAGAAATGTTCGTGTCAGATCTTGTGCAATCAGAATTACTGAATGACATAACAAATCTATTTTTACTCCATTTAAATCTATCTAATAAATGCTGTATATGAATGTACATTTAATTTCTGAAGAATGTTAGTTGGTGAAACAGAAGAGCACACGATGTCTGCTTCGCCAGAGAATATTTCAAACGTCCAGCAGAGCTGACACCTGTGAACCGCGGCCAGTGTGTGAGGAGTCACATGATAACTGTGTGCACTGTGACAATGAAACAGAGGCTGGTTTGTTGGACACAGGAGCCACTATTGAGAATGTTACTGTCACGACTGAACTTGTAAAATAGCAACAGAAATTATACGTTGTTTGTACGTGTGTTGTAAGGCAGATCACTTTTAAAATAAAGTGCAAATTATTTCTAGACTCTGTTGGTTTTTTTGAGACCTTTTTTTTAGCAGAAGAAGCTGCAAACATGGAGGTAAGACATAGAGAAAAAAAAACTTTTCTTCTATTTCCTCCTTTATCGTGCTTAAACAAGCAGGCAGACACAAATAAAACAACAAAAGCACATTTTTCTGCAAATACTTGAGGGTTAAAAGTCCAGTTTGTAGGATCTGGTGGCATCTAGCGTTGAGATTGTCCCTCTGCACATCATCCCTGTCGTCATGTTGGAGAACCTACAGTGGACGACTCATCTTAAAGGGGAGGTTCGTTTTTTTGCACATTAGGCCTCATAATAAGGATATTTACGATCATATACGATGTTCTACAGCATTATTATAAGAACCGATGCAGTTCTGAGAACTGGAGCTCATTGCTGATGTCGCCACGAGCTGAAAACAACAGAGGAGCATGTGCACTCAGACAATCCGAAAAAAAACCCAAAACAATAAATGCTGTTTCGAAAGACGTGAAGCTCGCCGAATGTTCAGGGGTTTGAAAAAAAAAAAACAACATAAAATGAGCCACTGCCACAAATCTTTGCATGAAAACTAATAATTAAGAATCAATACAGTGTTTTTGAGAATCTATGCCATATTAGAAAACATAATATTGCTGTAACAATATTTTCTTACACCCCTAGTTCACTGAGTGTGCACTATGCCCACCCTCTGCACATGCTAACGCTAACGCTAATGATGACGGCCTCGTGTCTGTTGTGGAGGATTTCTTGCAAAAAAATTTCATCTACAGCTTCGGATTTTTACGGACAAATCAGGCAGGGATGAAACATTATAGGAGTCAGGCCGTAACTGTTTGTTTGAACTGACTGTCCAAGCTAACAGTCCCGCTGGTGGAGAAATGCAGGTCCGTCCCCGTAATGAAGCTGATGCACCCCAACTTTAAGCTTTTATTCAAAAAAGTCGAGGTGAAAAGTTAGAACCACCCCTGAGTGCAAGATGAGTCATCAAAGGATTAAAAAACACCAAAAACATTTTTCAACATTTATTTGATCACCATGAGATACATGAACAATTAACACACAGACACAGGAATAAAACTGGGAAAATGTTTTTTAGAATGTGGTCTTTAAAATCATGAAAACACTAAAGTTTTTATTTTCAAGTGATTAGTGTGAAATATTACATTTTATTTCTGCCATATTTACCTCAAAGATCCTCCTACATCCCACACTGGACCTTTAAAATGAATGCAGGACAATAACTATAAAATACAAATGGCCTACATGTTAGTAGGTACTACGTGCCTGAAACAATCGTCATGGCAACGGTGGAAACATTTGTTCTGATTTCCTGTCAGGACATTCAGGATTCTGTGTATACAAGATAACACAAACACACGTATGCTGTTTATCTGAAACAAGATGGAGCTCATTATCTTGGTTTATTTAGTTCCATGAAAGCAAAACAGATGTTCATGTGTAACTTGGAGTACATTGCTTTTACGTTAGGCTACTTTTAGATAAGTACGCCACTGGTTTTTTTAGCCAACCATGCAGAAGCTGTGAGTCACTGCGGGCTCTGCACTATGGTCACACACGGTTAACTTTACTGCTTCCTTTTTGCTTTTAGTTCAATCTTTTGTTGATTATGACACAATGCTGCAGTTGCAACGATGCGTTTGAGCCCTATAGAAGGCTAAAGTTTGGCACGGAGGTCAAGTGTGTATGTGTGTGTTTGTGTTCATGCCAATTGGCTGAAAGGGGGCGTGGCAATCAAGTTTTATTATGGTTGTGTGGTGACCCTGATAGACATAATTCACCACTAACTGTAAACGGTTAATGCAAAGTTATTTCATATACCTTTCAGACATGAAAGCAGTTAATGTTCAGTGTTCAGTCATATTGTAACTTGTCAGAGGTAATCGCTGTCCCTTTAAGAACCTGTGTACTATCTGTAGACATGCCGCAAAGGGCCCCGAGATTACGACAGTTTTTTACGGCAGTTGTTTGCACTTGTTGTGATTAAAAAATAAACGGTACACTCTCTTTGGTGTATGACGTGAGAAATTGTCGCCTTTCTCGGTTTCTTACAATTTCCACAGTTGACAATAACGAATAAAATGACGAAGACTAGAACAGGGGAAACATTTTCTTTAACTGACATAAAAGTTAAAAAAGAAAAAGAAAAGATAACTAACTGGCAGTTATCTTTAATTTTTGTTCTGGTATTTTGGGTGGATATTAAATCTGTTTTTCAAAATCTGTGTTCCTTGTTCCTTCCCCCCCTGCAGCGTGTCAGTCTGCCAGTCAGTCCACACTCCTCTCCTGGTGACGTAAACCAACCTAAAGTCGGGAGAAAGTGGCAAAGACTATTTACTAGTGAAAACTCAACTAAGCATTTTTGGAAAAACAAAAGCTAAACTAAAGAACAAAACTTGCAATAAAAACCAAACAAAATTAAACTGAAATTAAAAAATAAGAGTCAAAGCAAAATAAAAAATAAATTAAATCAAATTAAAAACTATTATGATCTAATGGGAGTGGCCAATTGTAAAAAGACACAAACTCCCAAACGGATTCATGTAACATGACCAATCTTTGTAGAAACACACACCCTCTTTCACTGGTCACGCCCCCACGCTTAAGCCCCGCCCTCCTCTATAATACATCAGCTGTTTTAGCTGCTGTAAATTTACTTTTTCCTAAAGCCCCGCCCCTAATGCCTGCTAGCTCACCAATGAGCAGCTGATGTTTGCACTTAAGTTACAGTGAGCTAAAAATAGAGTCAACAGCTCAAATCATGTTAAGATAAGACGCCACTTTTTAAGGTTTCTCCTTCTCCATCATCTCTCCATCACGGTTTGTCCTGCAGGCTCAGCCTCACCAACACAACAGTTAGCAAGCTAAATAATTTTAATAGTTTGTTTGCTCACCAACATAATTAATATTCCCATCCAGTGATGACCATCTCTGACCAGGTTTCAGCCTTTCTGCAGTCATCCTGCAGCACATGGATAATTTGCATATAAGCCACTAAAGGTTTCTGAGCGCAGAGTGCTCAATCAAATGTATATCACAGTATTTTTCATTGATTTGGACGTTTGCATAAATCAAGCATATTTTTCCACTCTCATGTTGTTAAGAGTATTGAAAACCTGAAACATATCCCTTAAAGGTACTTTTAGAGCCGACAGCTTAAAAAGTTGCAATTAAATTGCGATTAATCGCAAGTTTACTATGGAAATTGTGCAATTAATTTGCGATTAAATATTGTTAAATTATCTACTCAGTCTCTCTCTACCTCTCTCTCTCTCTATATATATATATGCAAATGTTTACCTTTATTATGCATGACTGACCATAACTCCGCTGATGTGCTTGTGTAGTGTGGTTCTCTGCCACACGGTGGCACTGTTTGTTATCTTATTTCACAATATCAGGTTGTTTTGCTTGCAGCTTCCTGTTCAGCTCCCATTTTCCAGCCGTCCTGGGTCCTCAGGGCTCCAAGTCCCAGAAAGCTCTGGACTTTGTGTTAACTGGGTTTTGTTTATATATTTAAATTCTATCTCAGAAGACAGACTGAGGGCCTTCAGGTGGGTCCTGATCTCTTACCTTATCCTACAACACTTTCTTCAAGTGGGTTTCTGTATCAGACTCTAGTTTTAAATCCTTAATTATTTCAGTATAGTGCTTTGACATTCCATATTCCTAAATCAAATGATGTTCAATTTAACAGGTTTAACAGAAATCACAAATTATTCATATTTCATATGATCTGTATTTTTAACTGTGCAATAAGCTACTTCCAGTCTATAACTGTTTAATTAGTCTTAATTAGGCCTGCTGTTAAATAGTATAATGCACATGTTATCCATTTCCCATTCTCTATCTTTTAAAAGGGCTATATATTCATATCTATTGTAGTGCAATGTAGATATTTCCCATGTTTATTTCCCTTATAATTTCTGAAGTAAATGTGAGGAAGAACAGTTTCCCCTCTGGGATCAATTAAGGACTGAACCTGGGGTCAGGTAATATAAACTGTGCTGTGTACACATATTGGGATCAATGGGGAGTTAATAGGTTGTAGCTTCATTTTTGCCCCTGGCAGGATATTCTAGTTTTATTTACAGTGAATGAACATTTCTGTCTTCATGTAAACACTAAGTATTTGTGTTCATGTCATCCATTCGGTGTAAAACTCCTTAAAACACGAGATGCACAGATGCTGCAGTTTTGCCCATTAAAGAAGAAGAACATGGATACATGGGTGAACACACAGCAGAAAAAAAAAATTGCCAATTTTAAACACAAATGACTTTTTTCATCTCGACACTCTTTCTTTTGACTGGCTTAACATCGGACTCGTGACTGTGACCGCCCTCCAGTGGTCACAATGAGGACTGCAGCAAAATTCGTGGCCATTAAACAGAACAAGCACAACTGCAACGTGGATTATAAGCACACTTTGTCATTATTAGTGCGATTAATATGAACAATATAAAAATACAACAGTTATGGTAACTGTATTCACAAAGATCTGTTTTTTACTTCCTGTGAATACTTTCAGAATAAAATGATCAAACTACAAAATCATAAACTAGAAAAAATCTTTTTTTTGTTTTGTGTTGTAGTGGACACAGAAACAATAATTTAACGTTTGGATTGGAAAAAAACACAGATGTTTATCGTCATCACATGTTTAAGAGGTACAAATAGATTATATCTGACATGCACGCGCACACAAACAGCTCGAGTTGTGGCTGTGGCGTTCATCCAACAGACTGAAATGTCACAGACATGGCATCACCACGGCAATTTTGATAAACATCAGCTGGAAACACAAACTGATTCTATGCAATTCAGAAGCAAGGTCACTATCTGTCAAACCTCATTTCGTCTGCAGGAACCAAAAACAGACGGGGATACATGCTGATATTTATATCGTTATTATCAGTGAACACAGGAAGGAAAAATCCAACTGTTTGTGCAACCATAGCCATTATTAGTCATATTTTATGCATCAAAACTCCAGTGTGAAACACATCAGAAGTGACAAAAAGGTTTGATACTTTCTTTTCCATCAGTGTATGTTCACCTCAAACTTTTTCCCATCCATTTCAACCTGTAATCACTCCCTTTTTCTTCTCCCAGCTCTCAGCAGCTGACAAATACACTTACAAAGATATATCATTTATTTTCCCTGCAGAAATATATCTATATATTTTTTAAAAATTATTTATATATATATATATATTTCACTCTAGTTTCAAATATTTGCGATTTCAGAGGTGCCAGCACGCCATTGTCATGTAAAAGGATGGTTGAATATATATATATATAACCCATAAGTTGATTTGTCTGCTCCTGGTGTGGGGCTGTTAAATATTTTCAGAAGTTGGAGCCAAGGCTGTGAGGAAAGGAAGAAAGAGGGAAGAAAGCAGAAAGTGTTTAATTGGCGAAGCGTGGTACCACCTTTCCAGGGACTGTTAAATGTCTCAGCCAACGCTGCATACGAGAACAAGCAGCTTTTTCACTGGCATCCAATTAGAGTGGGTTGGCAGTAACTTGTCTATATTCACAGTATGTAGCCCTCTGATTAGTCTTCTCAGGCTGCAAATTAAATACAGTGCAGAGCATTGCTCGCCTGTACACAGGTCTGTTAATCTGCAACCAGCTGTGACGGCCTTTATCAGCTGCCACGAGAACAGAAAGCTGAAACAGACCACATTACTGCGGGAAAAGAGGCAAGAAAGAGAGCATTATAGACAGACTATGTGCATTACTGAATGTGAATTTATCTGTTCCACGGGGTTAGAGTGAATACGAAAGAAGAAGAATATGCGCATACCAATTAAGCCTCACACAGAAAGAGTTTTCAGACAAAAAGCTCAATAAGGAGACATTTCAGGGGTAAATTAACGACAGTGATCTTTGCTGCATCTTGAAGTCCACTGTATGACTCATCTGAGGCTGCACTGCGCGCGCGTGTGTGTGTGTGTGTGTGTGTGTGTGCGAGAGAGAGAGAGAAAGAGAGAGAGGGCACACAGCTGAGGTAAGTTATCTGGAAGTGAAACCATCTGGTTTTCTCTTCACAGGTGAACAGTAATAACCCCACCACCACCGTACGCACATACGACCATCTCATCTTGTTGTCATGGAAATGTCGTGGAAGGATGCGCTTTCAGTGTTGGAGTCCTGGCCTCCACTTGTTTCTGGATATCGTATAACTTCAGGTGATCAGTCTTTGAGGACAATCGTCAACACTTCCAGGCAAAACATCTGTTCTGTAGAACTTTTATCACAGGAGGACAACAAAACTTTGTGGCCCCTTGCCGGCAGAGTCAGAAACAAAGAGGGAGAATAGATTAAGTGGAAAAAACAAAACATGAAAAAAGCAAGAAAATTACATAAAACTAATGAAGACTATGTATGCTGCACACATTTTTCACACCTTGTGTGGTGGTGCGTGTGTGTGCAGAAGCGTGAGGAAAAGCATAGAGACAAGTGTCTATGTATGAATGATTAAGAAAAGACAACTTCCACAAGATTTGCTGCAAAACTAACGGCACTCTGAACCACTACAACGCATTTGTGTATTTAGTTTCAAGGGATACACAAACTTCCTTTTTTTTCTTTTTTAAAGAAGAAGAAGATGGATCCCATTCTTTCTACTGTGCGTGCAGCAATAAGGAAGAGACGGGCAGAGCTCGCCCACCGCTAATTAGCTTAGCTCAAACACTGGTAGTCAATGGGAAGTGCTAGCC
>JAQLOL010000009.1:20305946-20317301 GCA_029783665.1 Naso thynnoides | reverse complement strand
GGGTGAGGCATTTCTCTGAAGGTAATGTCAAACCTGTTTGCCTGTTCATTTACGGAACAAGGAAATCTGGTTGTTTTCCTGGCAAAAATCCAAAGTGCAATTGTCAGAATATTAGGGTCATTATTAATTAGTGCTCTAGTTATTCGCTGGCAAATGTATTCTCGTGATTATTTTCATGACTAAAATCACTTAATGTTTCTTGGTGTGTTTGGACAACTGGAGCCTCATCAGTTTTGTTGCAAACACGTGGCTGAATGAAGCATTTTTGTATCGATGCAGTAAAGTCATCTGCGGACACTGAAGTCTGCTGATTTTACAGAAAATGTCCGAGTCTTTCTTAAAGATGTCCACGCTCGGATTCCGTGCATGAAAAACAAATTAGACTCTGCATCATTTCTGTGAAGCCCTACCACCAAAAAACATGATGCTGGTATTCATTTGTTGCAAATTATCAACGCTTTGCTCACTGTCACTTCAGACAGCAAATATCTACTGCACATGGTGATAACTGTATTCAGTGTAAAGAAAAACAAAGCAAGTTTGATAAATGAGTGACATCTGTTGGCCAACATTGGTATTGCACTGAGGAGTATGAGCACAGTAGAAACACAGTTCCTGAAACCAGGACCCTCTTGCATCCAAATTTTACACACAAACTCCAGATAAATTGATCTTTCCACCACCAGCAGCACACGGCTGTGTCCTCGTCCTCCTCTCTAACCCAACACCTGAATGATTTCCTCTCTCCCAAGCTGACAGCATTAGCCCTTCCACTTAAACTCAGAGTTCACGTGTTAATCAAGGTGCAAAGTTATATTAGTAAATGATTGATAAACGTGTTAACATGAACAGTACGTGACAGTTCCCTCCACTACAACGCAGGTGATTCAAAGACAAAGATAAAACCTAAAAACTTGTGTAATGATGTACAATTCCTTTGGACCTTTCCCTGTGAACTGCGGTGACAGAGGTCTAGTTGGGACAGAAAACCGTCCAATTAGGGATGGGAATTGATAAGATTTTATTGATACCAATGCCATTATAGGTTCTGCCTATCGGTCTGATTCTTCATCAATTCCTTCACTGATTTGAAACAGTTTTTTTGTGTGGAAAAATGTAGGGCGACACAGCTTCTCAGTATCCACACTGCAACTGTTTAATTGTCACCACTGTTTATCAGAGAGCTTTCTGCAAGCTGTGCTGCCCTTTTTTATTTCAGCATCACATGCCTGGGCATTGATGAGACGAATTGATGAGCTTGGAGGCTCATGATAGTGATTCCAATTCCAATTTGTTATTGATTCCCATCCTTACGTCGAATAGCCTGCATATTACTCTAATCTGTTCATCTAAAATTGAGTAATTTGTGGCCAAACTACTCAATTGCATTTCTAAAACAAACAAACAAACACACAAACAAAAAACATGATCAATACGTCCAGGTTTTGTGCCTTTTAAGGTTGTGTACAGTCCATGAAGTACCTGCTTTTTTCCTCGGGGGATTAATAAAGTACATTCTATTCTATTCTATTCTACAATATTCAAAATGAGAATTTTCATATACATAGCTCTGTATTTTTTTCTTATATTTTTCTGGAAAAAAAAGTTTTCTTCTGTTATTTATTGATATAAATATAACTGCGGTTGGTTTTGTGGATGAACACATTTCCAAATCCAAATTATTCACTCCCTTAGAAGCGTACCGCCAACCAATGTGTAAAAAAATAACATGTATGTGTGTTTTGATTTTCATGAAAAAGTGTTGCTCCGCTTGTTTTGATGACGTCACACCCCCTTCTTCCGCTCTTGCCCGCGGCGGTAAATATGGCGGACGGCTAACGAGGACGTGGGACGAACGCGTCTCGTCCTAAAGGATCGGATTTCTCTCTCTGGGATCACACAACTCTTTTCACTTCGCTGCTGGCGGCCGGGGCTGCGAGTGTAGGGCGTCGGGCTCTACGGGTTTTCTTGATTAAAAGGTGAAATCAAGTTTTTGCATCCCGTGCTGCCGCCAATGCTAGCGCGGCCCTAGCTAACGCTATGCTAGCTACAAGTAGCTTACAGGCTAACTTTACCAGCTAGCATCAACCAAATGCTGCCGGACTGCTTGAGATTTAAGTGTCTCAGCTCACTCTGTCACACGCACAACGGCTCCCTCTGTCATGTTCACAGGCTTTCCAAAATACCAGTTCTGTCACCTTAAATTTAAGAGTTATTAACGTGGATTTAAGCTACTTATTAATTCTGCATTGAATGTCCAACGTTAGCAACTTACTGTGAAACTGTTAGCTAACAAAAGGCCATGATAAACAAGGCCTGCTCCATAACATTATGCAGTTTTTTAAATCAGCTGCATTAATATTAAAATGGCGTCACATTGTAAAATAAATATGCTTCAGTAGTTAAACAATTTTGTTTACAGTAGTACAGTTAACTAAGTGGAACTCACTATTCTCTGAATGCTCAGTCTATCAGGGATAGCCTTGAATTAAGTATGAATTGCAAGCATGTGGAGAAGCTGTGAGCTTTTGGTTTTCATTTCACCTGTCATCATTACTGAGGTTCAAATATTTTACAGGCTGAAGGAGACGCACAGGCACAATGGGGCGACGTTCAACCTCCTCCACCAAGAGTGGGAAGTTTATGAACCCCACCGACCAGGCCAGTAAGTACTGCCCACAACCAGGATGGCACCTAAAAAAATGACCTTTTACTGTCGGATTCATGACTAGTGGTTTTCTATCCTCTTTACAGGAAAGGAGGCCAGGAAAAGGGAATTAAAAAAGGTATTTGTGGTCTTGAAACTTTTAGACTCACTGTTATTACACTACGTCTTCTGTAATAACGGTAATGTTATTATGTAAGTAACATCTTGCTTCATTTGTAATTTGCTCCTGTTAGAACAAGAAGCAGAGAATGATGGTGAGAGCAGCAGTGCTGAAGATGAAGGACCCCAGACAGATCATCAGAGACATGGAGAAGCTGGATGAGATGGGTGAGGGGGCTACTTGTGTATTTTACCGTTGAACATCTGTTAATGCAGCTAAATTATGGTCTGTGGCTGTACATGTGAGTAGTACCTTCAGTTGTCTCAGTCAGAAGAATCTTACTCTTCATTCATGTCAAGCAAACACCCATGATTCTCCAAGCTACCTAAGTGATTTGCTGCTTTCGTGAGACATTAAAGCTCTTCTGTAACACCTTCAACAGAATTCAACCCAGTCCAGCAGCCTTTGCTTAATGAGAAAGTCTTGAGGGACAAGAGGAAGAAACTACGTGAGACGTTTGAGCGTATTGTCCGTCTGTACGAGAGGGAGAACCCTGACACCTACAAGGAGCTGCGGAAACTGGAGTTGGACTATGAGACCAAACGAGGCCAGTTGGCTCTCTATTTTGACTCTGTCAAGGTTTGTTTGTGTGCATATCTCTGCCTTTTATTTCATGTCAAGGATTTGTATGCAATCGTTTTAATGAGTAGATGCTTTTTCATTGTGGTGACTCTCAGTTTATTATAATGTCTGCTTTGTCTTTTTTTTTTTTTGTCAGAATGCCGAGTCAGTGGAGGTGGACAGTATTCCTTTACCAGATATGCCTCACGCACCCTCCAATATCCACATTCAGGACATCCCCCTACCAGGGGCTCAGCCTCCTTCCATACTGAAGAAGAGCACCTCTTTTGGGTAGGCATTATTCTGTGTTTGTTAAGGAGAGCTATTATACTCACTTTTGTGTCTTTCATTTCGATTTCGGACTCCTCTAGAGCAGCTAAACACAACTGACCGAACTATAAAGTCTGTAGATCTTCAGAAAAAACGGTCTGTCAGCTACTCCAACCCCCTCCCTCATGCATGCCTCCACACTTCGCTGTAGTCACGACCCCTTCACTGACACAAAATAAACACAGCTAGGACACTGATAAAATGTTACTTACAGCTTGTGCTTCTGACTCTTCAACACAAAAAAATCAACATGTGGTCCTTTAGCAGCAGTTAATCCAGCTCATGCGCCCGTGGAGGAAGTAAATAATTCCACACAGAATAAATCCACAAGAAACAGGAACGCTACCAACTTCTGTCTGGTTCTTGCCTCTTTAGGAGAGTTTACTGTAGTTAACTGTCCTTCATTCACCCGAAGAAGAAAAAAAACACTTTATTGGAGCCATCTTGAACGAGGTGCTGACAGTAATCCATGAAGCAGAGAGCAGAGCACAGCGGTGTCTGAGCAGAGTCAGGGAGGGGCAGGCACAGCACTGCGTGCACAGAGCTGGCATGCCCGTACAAGGAAGTCCAGCACGCAACAACGTCTCTTCAAAAACAGTTAAAAACACTTCAGGAAACACAGCTTGCAAACCCAACTGAAACAGCCTGCAGAGCTCACTTCCAAATGCATGAGGCTCATTATTTGATGCTTTGACATCGTTTAACACGAGTATCCAACATTGTAACAACATTAATAGGTCAGAAAAGATGGAAAAGCATAGTAGCTCTCCTTTAAAGGTTTCTGCAGATAAACTCAGTACTAACTCTGTGCCACTGAGTAAATTCTGTTCATACACATTTCTCAGTAAAGGACCTCTGTCCTCATCTTCTGGACCGGTTTTGGCAACAGTGCCAGGTGTTCCCCGTTTACCTCCAGGAAAGAAACCCCCTGGGCCTCCACCTGGACCCCCACCTCCACAGGTCCTGGCACTGTACGGCATTCCTTCTCGACGAAATTTCGGCACAGACACTGGTAACACAATATTTGCTCCGTTACTAACTACATTTTAAATGCAGATTTTCCTTTTTATAAGAAATTAAGTCTTGACTTGAGTAATAGTGGTTTTGCTCACCTGTCTGCTTGTTGCCCCTACTTTCCTGAGCAGAGCCTTGCATTCCTGGTTTTGAAAAAGACCCTGCCATGGAGCTGGGAAGAGATCGAGACAGTGGCAGTGACAGCGACAGAGATCGGGACGATGTGGACGATGACGAAAGTGACTCTGATGAGGACAGCGAAGAAGAGAGAGATGAAGGTGGAGACAGTGACCAGAGGATGGGTGTGGACAGGCAGGATGATGAGAGGGAAAGAGAGGAGGACAGAGACAGGAATGAAAGACATGCCGGTGAGTGTTTGATTTAGTGCATTTTTGCAAGTTGTCAGCTCCAAACACTTGACTTAATATTGTTGATGTTTTGGTCTTTTTTAAGCTTTTTTTTAAGGAGCTTTGTACAAAATTGACTGCTAGTGGTCGCAGATCTCTATCAGTTTTACACCAAAACAAACCTGCATGTAAGCCACACCTCCCATTTCCCCTGGTAGTCCCACCCCCACCCCCTGTTCTCAGCAGCTCAGGAGAGACCAGAGCTCTGCTAGCAATTAGCGTTAGCTTGGCTGTCCCGCAAATCTACTTGATAATTTGTTATTCAAGTGAAATATATCTAATTGTCTCTTTCCATGAGCTTAGAAAGTCGGAATCTCAATCACAACACAACAACAAAATCACAACATTTTATTGGACAGTTTATGATGTTAGCTGAGCCACCCGTTCACGCTAGCTCAGGCCGGGCCAGTAGCCTTCTTCTCAGGCAGCTAGAGAGACCAGAGCACTGCTAGCAGGTAGCGTTAGCTCCTCTGTCCCCTGCAGCTTCTCGCTGAAAATGTGATTTGTGTGTGTATGTAGGTGTGTTATTTTAATCGAAAAATGTGGGTTGTCTCTTTCTACGATGCGTGGTGGGTCAGAATCTCAACCACGACACAATATAAGAGTGTTTATGTGATTTTTGAACAGCTTATGATGTTAGCCTTCCCACTTGTCCATCTGTAACGTTAGCTGGGACTGCGATAAATGTAAAAATATCCTTGGCTTTATAATGGTGGGGGAGGACAACGGTTCTGAAGGGAGGGGGTTCACATTAGCTAACATGAACGTCCCAGCTACTAAAACAAAGAAACTGAGAAGCACAATAACAACACACAGAGAGGGTGTGTGACATCTCTCTCCATTCCAGATGTCAATATGCCTTGTTCTTTACAGCAAAATATGTTTCTCCTGAAATGTCATAAGGCTGATTTTTGTGTTTAGCTCCTTTTAAATTGATGGGACTTAATTTTTTAGGGTCCCTTTGGGTTTTTACAGAAGATGGGTCTGTTATATTACAGGTTATATTTAGTCAGAAATGTGTTCATTTGTAAGGTTTGTGTTAGGAAGATCTTTTGATGAATGTGTTTTTGTTTCTAACTGTTTTAGGTCGGAGTGTACGTTTCGCAGACATACCTACAGAAGCACCCCGTGAAGGAAAGAGGAAGAAAAAGAGGATCGTAAAGAGGACAAAGGCCATTACGCCCTTGCAGGCGATGATGTTAAGGATGGCAGGTAATTTAGCCTACTAGTGTCTCTGCTGTAGACTTAATGAGCCAGAATTTCTGATGACATGGTGCGTGGTATTTTTATCTTATTTAATCTTCAGGTCAGTCCGTTCCTGAAGAGGAGGAAGAAGAAGAGGTAGAGGAGGAATACACAGATGAATCAGACAGCTCAGACATTGAAGACAGGGGACCGCCAGGGGACAACCAGTCCCACCTCATGGCCAATCAGCGCCTGCCCCCTCCTGCTGGGCCAGTGGGACAGCAAGGGCCTCCACACCTGCAAGGTCCACCAATGTCTGGACCTCCACCACTGGGTCCACCCCCAGCTCCTCCAATGAGGCCACCTGGTCCTCCCTCTGGCCCGCCTCCTGGTCCACCACCAGGTAAGTTAAAACTTGGATTAGCTGGAATACTGTGCTCCGACTTTGGAGAAGATACTTGAATAAATCCCCAAACCCTTTTGTTTCATGGTCGAGCTGGTTGTGCTCGTTATCCAAGTGCAAACTGAATCATTTGATATATTCTGTTATTTGAAGGTGCTCCTCCGTTCTTGAGGCCTCCTGGTATGCCTGCAGGCATGAGGGGTCCCATGCCTCGTCTTCTTCCTCCTGGACCTCCACCAGGTCGGCCCCCAGGCCCTCCACCAGGCCCACCTCCTGGCCTCCCACCAGGCCCTCCACCAAGAGGACCCCCTCCCAGACTACCACCCCCAGCTCCACCAGGTGGGCATATGTGTGCATACAGTCTATGGCTACATCCACATTGCTGCGTCTTGAAAAGTTAAGACAGAGTTGTGAATCACAGACGCTCCTCGTCCATATGCGCGCGGTGTAAGCTCTGTAGCAGCTCTACTCTCCAGCCAAACCACACGCATATCACATGACCAGTAGCGTCACACAACACCTGTTCATTTAAAAAATGTTTCCTCTTTCTGTTACCTAAGTCTGTAGAAATGATCAAGTGGTTGTTTTACTTCGATGTGTGCAGTAAGTAACTCTCAGGCGTTGTGACATCACTCACTGATGATGAACTCTGTCACTTCGGGCTCTGTACGCCGTGTTTTGATGAAACGTTAACCTGGAAGATGATGACAGACTTACAAACTTGTCCAATGATGACAGAAACAACTTGTCAGGATAATCCAAACACATTGTTGGTTTTCCGGAGTCCCTCATTACTTAAGTAACATTAACACAAAGTGTGGGTCAGATATGTGAAAACGCACGAGCGTCCACGTTGACATTCCTTCCGCATGTAGACGCACTTTTCCGTTCAGGTTGATCAGGGCCAACCTGGACTGATGTGAAAGTTTTCTCGCCATTCCTCTGGAACCACAACTCCGTTGATAACGTTGTCTCTATTGCATGTAGGGCTGATAGCGCCGCTGAACACAGGAACTGTCACAGTTCGCTGAATAATATCTTTCGTCCTGCACATGCTAGCCGTAGTAGCATGATGATAAAATGCAGAATTTAACTCGAAACAGCTGCTAGCAGAGACAGCAAGGTCAGCAACGCCTGTAATTTGTTATCGGTGTCGAAGTTATGCCGTGTAGTCGCAGCTCACAGATACATACAGTCGTGTTTTCTTCCGTAAAATAATCACATGACTGGCAGATCCAATAGCAAAGGGTGTCCCTGCTGGTGTTTCCAAACCCCTCTGTCTGTGCCTGTCCACAGTGAGACGCCATGATGGAGTCTTTAAATCAAACAGGGACTTGATTGTCTTCAAAATGCTCTGTCTTTGAGCCGCTAAGACGCCGGGTTAGTGAGGATATGAGGCTCAAATGTATCAACACTGCTGCGTCTGCGAGTTAAGACGAAGCAGTGTGGATGTAGCCTGTGAAAGCACATCTGTGTGCGCGTACATGTGTGTCTTCTTGTGTATACATGAACGCATACTGAGAAATGTGACTTTGTTGAACGGTGTTGCCAAGAACTTAAAAAAATATTAAGTGTCATTGCTGCTCAGCTGCTGCAAAACCAAAACTAAGGCAGTAAAAACAGATTCCAAAAATCATTAAAAATGAACATAGTTTATGTTTCAGATCTATGGATTAGAAAAGAGGAATGTCTACATTCTCATCTACAAATGTCTGTTTCGTGCCTTTTTACAGGTATCCCACCTCCTCCCCCCAGAGCAGGAGGGCCCCCGCGTCCACTCGCCCCACCCCTCTCCCTCTTTCCTCCACCTCTCAACTCCAACGTGCTCAGCGCTCCACCCAGTATTGTCCAGCGGCAAAAAGGCTCAGGATCAAACCAGGACGGTTCACAGAGCAACATGCCGCCCCCTGCTATGCCCATGCCCATGCGACCGGGTGTCATGCAGATGCCTCCTCCCCCAGGGACGGGTGCCACCCCCGCGGGCGCCAATCCTGGCAGCAACCCCCCTGGCCATCACCACGCGGCCACCATCGAGAAGAGAGCCAACATCACCTCGGTGGCAGCGGCTGGTGGCAGCCTGGCAGGTGGTGCTGGTTCTGGCGGAGCCACAATCTCTGCCAAACCTCAGATTATCAATCCAAAGGCAGAGGTCACCCGCTTTGTGCCCACAGCACTGAGGGTGCGAAGGGACAAGAGCGGAGCGGTGCCCGGGGCAGCTGCTGGGCCTCCGGAGAAGCCAGTGGGTGCAGTTGGAGGAAGGAGGGGAGATGAAGGCATGGGAGGAGGACAGGGTCAGAAACAGCAGGCAGCATCTGCTCAGATGGGTTTGGTGAACCCGGCCCAGATGGCTGCTGTGTCTCAGCCCAACATGAAGACGAAGGACCAGGTGTATGAAGCCTTTATGAGGGAGATGGAGGGACTCCTCTGAGACTCAAGAGGACTTTGTGCCGGATCTGTGTTGTTTTCACGTATTTAGTTTTGTTTTTTGTGTGAGAAGTTATAGAAGTAACTGTGTTTACTGCGGTCAACTACTTTCAGTTTTTGGTAACCAAGGAAAGGCTGCTACACTCACAGCGCTCGTCTCAGCAAACTCATTCATTTGATCGACACTCATTGAATTTCATGTATCTAAATCTTTCAGATATGTGATTGGAAACATTTTGATTGGTTGTTATTCCACTAAACAACTCGTAAAAAGAATACTCTTCTCTAAACTGAAACATTTGCCGGAGACGACCAAGTGCTCTTTGTCCTCAGTATGTCATTTTTCTCTCCCGACTGGTTATTTTTGATTTGCGATGGCCAGAAGAAGCATTTTGTATGATTTTATGACTGTTCTTTTGGCAAACGTCTGAACATGTTGGATGTTAAATGAAAGGTTGGAATGTTTGTCAAACACTGACAAAATACATGTCAGAAACTGCAGCTGAATAAAAACAAGAAGTCTTTTCACCTCATGTTGCGTGTTTTATATACAGTGCGATGTAACGGAGACACTGTAAGGAACATGTAGACTATGTTAGAGAGAGAGAGATTATAGCAGTCACTTCATTAAAAAAAAATAAATTTCAGGATGCTTCTGGGGAACCTGAAAAGATCATTTCCTCCCATTTAAATGTTCTGTTTTATTCCTCCCTTAATCCACTATTTTAAAGATTTACTGACAACTTCAGTTCAAACCTTTAAGACAGAGAATCTTAATCATTAGAGATGCAGAGACACTTAGTGGTACCAATGTCATTATTGTCCACTTTGACCATTTTAGACAGAGGTAAATAATTTTTGACCTGTCTAAATTTTTAAAATAAGTAATTCACAATCAGTAATTTTAGGGGGGAGGATTAATACTTTTTAAAAAATTATTATTATTATTATTATTATTATCCTATAATATGTAATGAAATGACTAGTCCCACATTTTTTGATGGTTAGTTTTGGTCAAAATACGTTTAGCTGCTGGAAATCGTGATTTCGCGTTAGGAACAACAATTCCCGTCATCCATTGCGGCTGAGCTTGTTTCCGCATCTGCGCACAGCGGCACTGACGACACGTTGAGGCAACCAGCATGGCGGACTCGGAGGACAGCGTGAAGCCAAACACACATGAAGCACTCGAAGGTTCGAGTAGTGATGATGATAACAGTCAGCTTGATAGCGGCGACACAGATGAGACCGTGAAGAGCTTCAAAGATTTGGTAGGTTCATCTCACGGAGCGAAGAAGATCCGCCATTTTTTAAACAAACAAACACTGGCGTTAGCTTAGCAGTTCGGCTAGCCAGTCAAAGCTAGTTACATCTCTATATTTGTATTTGATGTCTGTAACCGGTCTTTGCTTTACTTTGAATCTGAAGATGTTTATGGTGAGTGGTTGTGATTTGGAATTAAAACATCAGTGATTTACAATCCGTTGACTTCACCGTTCACAGGGTGTCACTGAGGTTCTGTGTGAAGCTTGTGATCAGCTGGGATGGAAGAGTCCCACGAAGATTCAGGTAGAAGCGATACCTGTGGCCCTGCAAGGTGAGTGAGCTCACTTTTGTGTGTGTGTGTGTGTGTGTGTGTGTGTGTGACGCAGGCAGCCCTTTAATTGCGCTCACAATACCAAAATGTAATAAACGTGCAACAAAATCTTCCTTTGTTGCATAAACATGCAGGAGTGTCATCAGTGACATATGTGCTGAATGTCATAATGCACCAGAATAAATCTTGTCAGTATTCCCTCTTTAATATATTCCATCATGGTGCTGTTGTTATTGGTGGTCTGACACTGAAAGGGAGGAGCTAACCTTTTTTTCTTCTTGTTATTTGCCTTCCTTTTGAGTTCCTGACAAGAGGACAGACACAGATATATTTACAAGCAGCGGTGCCCCCAGTACACCACGCTCTGACCGAGACTTTTCAACTGACTGCACTATAATACAACTGTGTTCCCTTATATTGTGTATATACTTAACTCGGGTGAATTTCAACTTAAAGTGCAATATATCAATCTTTCAATCAGGTGTATTAATACTCTGTGCAATATTAATCTATGTGCAATAACCTATGTGCAATATATTGTTACCACTCCCATCTTCTACATCTTCTACGTTTAGGTTGCCAGTTTCTGTATTTAACCTGTTCATC
>JAQLOL010000009.1:20251143-20263440 GCA_029783665.1 Naso thynnoides | reverse complement strand
ATCTTTGCCCTAACGTTTGACTAACGTCCATGAAGAGAAAAAGCCGACAATGTAAATCCACGCGTGTATCACTTTAAGACCATTATTATTATTGTTATTATTATTATTATTAAGAATTTATGTTAAAAAAAAAATCAGTCCTTGCTCTCTGTGAATCGATATAATACCGTCATGCAGAATATGGCGATACTATGCAGTATCGATTTTTTAAAAATGTTGGAAACCTCTGCTCTACTATCTGCCTCATAGTTTGGGCGAGTTCAAACTGTCTTTTCAGTCTCTCTTTATGGGACACACATGTGATGCACCAGTGGGTGTGTTTAATTGGGGCATGCTCTGATTGTGACAGTTTCTGTAAACTGATAAACGGGTCAGTTCCCTCTCGGTTCTGGTCTTTGTAGTGCTCAGCGGGACCTTCGGAGTTGAGGGGTCTCTCACCGCAGTGGGCCTGGCTAATCCTGCCATCTGGACCCTGGTCTGAATTCCTCTGTGATGAAAGGTGTCAGAGCTTTGGTTACGAGTCTGGGTGTCAGTTTATTGCCCTTACACAGCGTGGCTTTGCAGTGTAGTCTGGATTAAGGAGGCTGAGGAATGGGCTGTTGACTGTAAAATGTGCTCTTGACACACACATGCATCGGATTAATGCGAATTTAGTGTCTGCTGCGCAATATTTCACAGCTTCCTGTTACTAGGTTCATTTAGAAGTGATCCTACAACATAGTTTTAGCAAATAGACTTAGTTTGAGTCGTGTTTTAGTTGTTACAGTGCAGTTTTAACGGAGGGAAAAAAGCAGGGAAAAGGTGGAAAGATGCTGACTGTGTTTTTTTGTTTTCTCCGCACAGATCGTGAGGACCAATCAATCCTTTGCACGTAAGTACTGCAACTGTCACCTCTGTTAATTGTCCTCCTCTCCTTTCCTCTCCTGAGGTCATTTCCGTTGGTTCTGTGATAAAGCAGCTTGATGGGCTGGAAAATGAAACTGTCAGGATAAAGATTATGCAGCAGCAGTTAATAGAGTTATGTCAAATAAAGACAGGCTCTCACTTCATGCCCTTGAAGTGTTTACATTTGCACCTTACGGTGAATAAGAGTAAAATTAAGCTGTGCAGTTATGTGACATACGATAAGATAAGAGCACTCAAACACATCGTCACTTCTTAAGTATCTGGTTGGATCCCCTTTTTCCGTCTCCCTTCATGTTTTTCGCACCCTGACTCAGCTGGCCTGCACCCGTCCTGCTGCTGTTTTATTTAAAAACTGGTTTCAGATCAGTTTCTGTGGACGCTGGGTTGTTCGGCAGCTTTACCCAATAATAAGGGAGTTATGAGTGTGGTTCAGTGCCCTGCCTTCATCTTCTTTGGCGGAGTAATTAGGTGCCACAGTCTTACAATGTGGCTGAGTTGCAGCTGCCAAAGAATGAGCAGGAGCTGTTGCGTAATGTGTCCTACATTCTGGAAACAACACCCCCTGTTGGTGACAGTTGGTTAGACACTGTTTAATAAAAAGGTTGGTCACCTAGATGAGAAGCTGCCTCAGCAGTGGAGGGACATCTACATCGTGTTAGTTTTAGTATTAAAGTTATCTGTCATCTGCTTTTTAATAATATTTATTGAAGCAAAAACAAAGAAAGACTTTACTTGATTATACTCTATAAATATATATTTATATACTATAAATTTAGATCCATGAAAATTGCAGAAACATGTCTTAAAGCAAAATTTCCAAATTTTTTTTGAGATAGGGCCTACTTTTCAACCTACCAGTGCTATTGCTGTTGCCATTTTCATCCCATTGCATGCAGCTTGGACGGCTCGCTGCAGGAAGTGAAGTGTTTGGCAGCTTCCTGTCGCTGGTAACCCCAAGCAGAGCCACAAGTTGAAGAAATTCAGTCGTAGCTTTACTTCTGAAATTATTCTACAAACACTCAAGTTCACTTAATATACTGTCGTCATGTTCTACTTGATTTGGGTGCACTGTGGAGTGTTTGATTGGAGTCTCTCGGTCCCATTGACTTACGCTAGCATTAGCTTTAGTGGCAAAATGGCAAGCTGTCCAAAGTCCGTACTGCATGCAATGAGATGAAAATGGTCACTATCAACAGCAACAGAACTGATTAGGTTGAAGATGCGGCCCTCTGTCAAAACTCCAGAATATCCCTTAAATGTGCATTTTCCCGACCCCCATTAAATTGAAGAGATCCGGCATCGCTTGCTCATGTTTCAAATGCCACACATCCTGCAAGGAAAATTGCTCTCGGGGAAACCCAGATTTGAAAAAAAAATCACAGGTTAGCTGACTGGGGCGTGCAGGCCAGTTCACAACCTGTGTTTGTGCAAGTCTGACTGTGCGTAGTCCACTTAAAATAGTTGCAACAACCACTTTTAATCCAGTGAAAATGCCACAAGGCTGTTGAGTAAAGCATAGAATTACAGAAAGTCTTGTGTAGTTTGGAGGTTCAGCGGTGATGCGTTTGGAATAACATTTCCAGAACCAGCTCTTGTGTGGACACCGAGTTTCTGGTTTTTTACTTGTGCCCCTAAATTTACTGATGAACATTCATATAAATGCAAAATTAAAAATTAAAAAAATAGGATGAACATGTGTTAAGTGTCATGTTTCATGCACAGGGTGAATGAAGTGATCGCAGTCAGCTAGCTGATATTTTTACGCTGTTTGCAAAAAGGACGCATAAGCAAGAAACCCATGACCAGGAGAGCTTGTGGAATTTCACACATAAGAGCTGAGAATCCTGTCAACCCTCAGATGAATGAGAGTTACGAGAGAATGAGCAGCAGAAGGCGGCAGGAGACGGTGCTGAAAACGAGGGATCCGGCCAGAGAGAGCCAGCGACCCAGCATGTTAACATCTATAAGAAAAAAAAAAGAGTGAAATGTAGGAAAAGTCAGTGAATGGTTACCACCATGAGAAATTTTACTCCTATAAAACTATGAAGACATCAAGCCAAATTTGGATATGTAACTCACTTGGCCTATATTGCTATGTCTGCATCCTGTGTTTCGAGGACTCGCCCATCGAATTCTAGTGCGGCAGCTAAAACTGCACTGGAGCTAATAGCCAGCTAGACTAAAGCCACTGGTATGTAGCTCGATGCAGCCTTGCTGGCCTGGTTTCTGTGTTTGCCCTGGTTTTCTGGGCTTTGGGTCCTGGCTGTGGGAGCTGTGGATGGGCCTGCCTGAACACAGCTATCATTAGAGACGGCCCCAAAGCCTGGAAACTTTGGAGACTGGCCCACCAAACCACAGGGTTCTCCAGTAAAACACACTGACCGACCGAAGGAAGGATTTAAAAATACAGCAGCAGATAGTCTGATGGTCGTTCACTCTCTCCTTCTCTCTTTATTTATTCTTTACTTGGGCTTCGTCCAATCACTCTTGACCACCATAATGGTGAAAAGGGGTAATTTTGGTTAGAGTTCGACAGTGTTTTGTCTCCACCTTACTAAATGATGGAATTTACTCTGATTATTTCCCGTAATGTGGCTGTGCCTCACAAGTTAAAGCCTTTGATTCGTGATTGCAAAAGGCAGCTGTTGTAATAAATTGATTGAAAATGATGTGTCTTAATTTTCTCTACCTCAGTCTTCGTTCACTGCCACTTTTTGCTGACTCTGTCTGTCCATGGATATCCCCGTGCTTTCTTTCCCGTTTGTTTTCAGAGGTGAATCAGGCGCTGGCAAGACCGAGAACACGAAGAAGGTCATCCAGTACCTGGCCCACGTTGCCTCCTCACACAAAGGACGCAAAGACCACAACATTCCTGTGAGAGTCCCACTGCCCACATTATGCCCTCTCTATCTTTGGCCGAGCACGGGCCTCCGTTTCATCACCTTCTTCTTCTCTCAAATCCATCCCATTTGAACTGTCCTTGCTGATTGCCCATCTTTTTTTCCTTTCGGAATAGTTCAACATTTTGGGAAACAAGTGTATTTGATTTTTAGTGGATTCTTAACACCAGACAGCGTTAGAAGATCAATACCACTCTCATACCCGTCAGTTAAATATAATGCCACAAGCATCATCCTGTAGGCTTAGCTTAGCACAAATCCAGAAAATAGCCAACCTGGTTCTTCTCTGCAGTAACAAAATCTGCCTACCAGTCACTCTAAAGCTCAGTAATTAACCCTTTTATCTGATTTTTATATTTTACACATGAACCAGTTTTTTGTTTGGTTGTTTGGTTGGTGTTTTTTGGTCCAGTAGCCAAGAAGTAGTCCGGTTCACAACCTCTAATAAACAGGAATTGTTGTTCTTTCACGTTCGTTTGTTTGCATGTATTTAATGAACATTATATATTTTGTTAGTCGGACTTTACTCAGATCAAATCGAGCGTTTTGGCAACGCTGAACAAAACGTTGCAGTTTTGACGGGAAAGGTGAAAACAGAGTCAACCTGACATCATGCTTCAGTGGCGAATCAGCTGATCAGCCAGTCAGGTAGAGGAGAGTTGAACAGTCCTGAGTGAGAACAAGTCAACAAAAAACGTTAATTTACATTTGCAAATGAGTTGTTTGATAACACATCCACACTGACACACACACTTGTGCTATAGCCTTAATTAGATTTAGACGTCCTCTCTAGGGTTCATGATACGATACGCATCACAATACATGGCTCACGATACGATTACATTGCAATACAATGCATATTGTGATTTATTTCATTATTCCACATAGTCCACTGAAAATGTAAAAACAGCTGAAACACAAGTTGCTGCGTACGATCTGGTTAGTCTTAATACATCACATTAGATTGATAATATAGCAACAAACTGAGTCAAAACAGTTCAATTCAGAATCCTTTCCAGTTTATTGAACGATGTTGGCAAATTGCTGAACACACTGATGTAACTGCCACAACATCAAAATGAAAAATGAAATTGAAAACATGAAAATAAAGTGCGTAAGTGTTCTTTTGTGTCAACTGAACTTTAGCTCTGGGTCTTCGCGAGGACTTTACGATGTGATATGCGTCACGATACATGGGGATAAATATTGCAATATTCTTCCGTATGGATGTTTTTTAGCGCAGTTCTAGTCCTTTGCCCCGTTTTTAGTCAAGTTAGCAAACACGCTGCTTGCTGCAGCTTCGTATTTATCGCCATATTTCCCAAAATGTCAAACTATTTCATCAATACCTTGTAATGTTACTGTGTCTAGTCTAAATTAAATTGGATTCTGGTGACTTAGTTTGGATATTTAGCTGCTAACAAGTTGTGTATTAATCCACAGCTAACCCAATAGATTTTAATATAGCCTGAGTGGTCACTGCTCCTGCTTCATGTCACCCAGAGCCTTTCTGCGAGAGTTTCCCCAATGTTGGGCGAAGTGTGTACTGCTGTTCTGTTTCCTGTGGCTTGTGTCTGACCGAAGCGCTTCCAAGTTTTAACACTTACATTTGTTTATCCATAACAAACAGCTCGAATCTCCCAAAGCATTCAAGCTCCAGGCAAGTGTATCTCCCCGCTTTTCTCAAAAAGAGTGTGTGGTCCGTTTTAGATGTTCGTGTGTATGTGCGTGCATGCTGCTCTTTCTAAATGTCTGCCGGCTTCCATCGTGATGTTGACAGACTAATCCAGGCTTCTTCCTTTATGAGGTATTTGTTTGCGCTGGCTCAGTCTCTTTCACATGTTTATTTGAAGCCCAGTGAGTCTGCCATTAAACCAGCAGGCCCACGGTATGAAAACACTTTATCAGTTGGTTTATTAGAACAGCTGGATATTTGAATGTTTTGCCAGATAAAACGGTATGTCAGCCAAATGGCACAAAAAGGTCAAACCTGTTATTAACATTGTTTACATTTGGGCTACATCCACATTACTGCTATTAATTATTATTATTATTATTATTATTTAAGACAGAGTCTTAAAACGCGAACGATCCTTGTCCATATGTGCATTTTAAGCACCGTAGCAGCTCTAATCTCCAGCCATGCTACACACCTTGACACCATGAGCATTCAACATCCATGAAACAGTACTTGTAATCTCACAGCACCTGTACATTCAAAGAATGTTTCCTCTCTCTGTTTTCTAGTCTGTGGAACTAGCAAAGGGTTTTTTTTTTTTTTTACATCAACGTGCGTGCAGTCAGTAGCTCTCAGGTATTGTTGCATAACTCACCAATGACGAGCTCCTTCACTTCAGGCTCTGTGCGCCGTGTTTTGACGTAAACTGGCTCCAGGGAAATGATGGAAGACTTACAAACTTGTCGGATGACAACAGAAACAATTTGCCGAGATAGTCCAAATGCAATGGCGGTTTTCCGGAGTCTTCCCTTGTTACTTGAGTTACGTTAATACAATGTGCAGGTCACTTCTGTGAAAACATCCACATGCGCCCACATTCTCGATGTTGTTCTCTCTGCATGTGCGGACGAACTCTTTTGCTGAGGTTAATCAGGGCCGATATGTGCTGACAAGCAAAAGTTTTCTCACCATTCCTCAGGAGCCACAACTCCGTTACGCTCAATCAATGAGTCTCGCCAAACACAGGAACTGTCACAGTTTGCTCGAATAGTATCTTTCCTCCTGCGCATGTAAGCAGTAGTAGCATGATGGTAAAACACAGAGTTTAACTGCACAACAGCTGCTAGCAGAGACAACAAGGTCAAAAACTCCTGTAATTCATCATCCATGTGAAAATAATGGCGAAACAACATCCGTACAGGTTTGTTTTCTGCCGGAAAAAAGTTGCATGGCTTGGGCATGACCAACCAGAGAAGGTCCCATCATGGCGTATACTGCCCAATCAGTAAGTGAACATGGGTATCTGCGCCACTGTTCCCAAACACCTCTGACAGTACAAAGCAGCGCTGGAGTCTTCAAAATAAAACAAGGACAGCAGCAGCGTCCCCAAAACTGCTCCGTCTTAGCGCTGCTAAGATGCCGCATTAGTGAGGATGCCAGGCTGAAACGTAGCAACATTGATGCGTGTTTATCTTTAATTTAAGACGCAGTAATGTGGGTGTAGCCTAAGCTTAGTTTAGCATTAACTCACTCTGTGTGTCCTCTCTACGTTGGTCGATTTGCCTTCTCTTTCCGAGGTGTATGTGTTTGTTCAAAAGAACACATTAACTTTGAAGCCAATGTGAAAACCAGACCACAGCCGCACTAAACATCTCTCCTCACGTTTGATGCCAAGCTTTATCTTTCACATTCTAGTGAAATAAATGTGCTACTACATGCAGAGGTGTAAACAAAAGTATAAATAATGAAATGTGATCGGAGTTGATTAAGTCTTTCACATATTTATGCATGTTCCTCTCTGATGGTGATGCATTAGCCTCGGCTGTGAAGTTAGTACACTAACCAACTTTGTGACACTAGCTTTCCAATAACCGAACACAGAAATCTCCATGTTGCCTCGTGAATTTTTTTTAAAGGCTTTAATCAGCAGTGTTTTGTCCCAGAGGTAACACATATGATACATTACCGACACGGCACTGAAATCCAACTCCCTCATCCATCTCTCATGCTCTCAACAAGACTGGATTTTTCCTGGCTAACCTCTTCCCTGCTTGATTTAACTCCCCGAAACCTGTACCTGATGTTTCTGTGTCCTCAGTAAATCTAATAACAAGAGGCAGAGTCTTAGCTGTAACCTGTAACCTGCAGCTTTGGGCGCACACTATCCGGGCGAATGCCTGTTTAATATGCTGCATTTCAGTAGCTGTAACTCAGGGCCTCAGTGCTCCCCTGACAGAGTACACCATCCACATCCACCTCCTTAATGCTGCTTCCCTTCTGTGTTGCATTACAACTGCCTCTGAGCGCAGGCCAGAGGAATGCACAACCAGGGATGGAGGGAGAGCGAAGACATGGAGGAGGAGAGAGGTTTGGAAGAGGGGAGGGTAGGGAGGAGATGAATAAGTGGAGGAGAGGTAAAACAGAAAGGAGCCAGACTTTCATATTTCTGTCAGTGAGAAAGACTTATGGGAATAGCTGTTTATTCTAGAGTTATACGGTGATCTATGCACTGGTGTGTGTGTTGATCTATGATAAACAGAGCCTGAAAAGTAGTACTTCTCGATGATGTACTCTTTCCTTGCTCTGTCTCTGCTACAGACCCTTCTGCCAATCTTCCTTTCCTTGCTCTGTGTTTAAAGAAGACATATTACACTCATTTTCGGGTCTTTGATTTTGATTTCAGACTCCTATAGAGCAGCTAGACACGATTGACCAAACAGTAAAGTCCGCAGACCTTCAGAAAACCGTGACTCACGCCCTCTCTCTTCCGCATATATTCATGCGTTCTCAAAACGGTCTGTGTCAGTCACTCCTTCTCCTTTCCCTCATCCAGCCACGGCTCTGCACTCGGCTGTGTTCACAACCCTTTTACCGACACAAAATAAACACAGCTGGGACTCTGATAAAATGTCGCTTAGAGCTTGCGCTTCTGATGCTTCAACATGACAAAACAACGTGGGAACAGCGGTCTGTTAGCAGCAGTTTAGCCGTTAATCCAGCTCATGTGCTCATGTTGAGGAAGTAAATAAATCTGTAATCCGTGAAGCAGAGAGCAGCAGTGTCTGAGCAGAGTGGGGGAGGGGGCGGGCACAGCGCTGTGTGCATGGAGTAAGCAAGTCCAGCACGCAGTAATGTCCGTGTCGCAGAGATTTTTTAAAAATTCTTGAAACACAGCATGCAGAGCCGACTCAAACAGCCTGCAGTGCTCACTTCCAAATGCACGTACCCTTCTTATGTGACGCTTTGGCTGAAATTGTAACAACCTTTATAGGTCAGAAAAGAGGGAAAAACATAATAGCTCTCCATAAACAACACATCTAAAAGTGACTATAGAGTAAGTAGTCCCATGGTGTGTGTCCTACAGCATCAGCAAGCCAGGCAGCGAGTCAGAGCTCGCAGAAACCTAAACAGATCAAGGCAGGATCAGATCTGCCATAGACACTATTTCTGTACTGCCAGTGGTGCCCCCGCAGAGAGGAGATGGTGTCAGAAGTCAGAAGAAGAGGTTTGGAGGTTTCAGGGGCTGCAGGGAATGTCCCAACCGCCCATAAACTCAGGTTATGAGTTTTGAGAGGAAGCCATCATTACCATCGCGGTGGAAAAGTCTTTGGATATACGAGAGTATCGTCAGAACCATAGAAATGAGAATGCCGGGTGAAGTCTCCCAGTCAGTCAGGATCAACTCATGCATGTGTCGAAACACACCCCCTATAATGCCTTTTGTGGTTTCACAAGCTCCGTCGAAGTATTTGGTTGTCCTGGCACCTTAGCTTGTCGAGTTGCCCTGACAAAAATCACATTAAACTGCAGTTGACTAAAGTAAAGTCGACAGAGCCGGGATGAATCACTGACTGTCTGACAGACTGGTTTAGCACATTACCTTCAGCACATTTCTCTTGCAACAAAATGATTTTGCCTCTCCCGCTTTTGTATGTTTTGGCTGACAGAAGAACGTAATAAATAGTGAAATAAGATTCATTATTTGGTGCCGGGCGTAAGAAATGTTTGACAGCGTGTTGCCTCTTACCTGCCTGTCCTTCTTTACAGGGTGAGTTGGAACGCCAGCTCCTGCAAGCCAATCCCATCCTTGAATCTTTTGGTAATGCCAAGACGGTGAAAAACGACAACTCGTCTCGCTTTGTGAGTTCACAGTTTCTGTTTAAATGATCTTTCTCTGTCCAGATGATATCCAGACAGGAAGTGGTATCATTTGTCTCGTCTAATTCAGGGCCAGAGAGCAATTTTGCATATTGTTTTACAATTAATTTCCTTTTCTTTTGTGGCTTTTTAATTAAATATGTACCTTAAAGTGATATTTAGGGCAAAACTGTTTATTCAAGTATCAGTTACTCTCCCTAAAATGTCTTCAATAAAGAATATGTATTTTTTTCTTCCAGTGTTCATCCACGGTAAACAGATTTTTTCAAATGTTTCGAGCCACTTACTTTAGCTTCCTTTGCTGGCGGTCTAAGGACATAGAAAATATCAAAAACATTTAAAAACATTCATAGATACATTTCTAAAGCTTTGTGTGGTATAATCCAAGTCTTCTTTATCACGTTGTAGGCTCAATACTTCCAAAACACTTTGATTCGGTTAAAAACTTACTAAATCTAACAAACTGTATTTGTCGTGTGCCCAAGCAAGCGCATACATTACAAGTTTTCCAGCTTAAATAATAATTAAATAAAAGTTTCTTGGAAGTATTGAGTCTACAACATGATGAAGGAGACTTGGATTAAACCACACGAAGCTTTCAAGAGTTTTGGATGGACATTTGTAGATGGTTTTGAAGTTTTGAAACTGTATCTCCATAGACTGCCAGCAAAAGCAGCTAAAGCGAGTGGCTTGTGTTTTTGAAAAACATCCAATTACCGTGTAATAACACAGGAAGGACAAAAACATAGGGTGAGAAATTAAGATACTAAACATAGCTTTGCAGCTCTTAGAGTATTTTGTGTAAAGATCTTGTTTCATAAGTATTTTCCTGTCTGCTAATTTTCTGAAAGTAATGTACGGGTAAATATAACGTGGACTGATGTTGCACTTTTATTTCTGTATCTGTACTATGAAGTGACAAGTTGCAGGAGAGATTCTTGCTCTCATCATTTTAAACGGTTGTGTGACTAAGTCCTCCATGTGGTCACGATTAGCCACCGCTGTGTTTAGACCTCATGAATCACCGGCTCTCTCAGATGAACAGCAATGTGCAATAGACAGATGGGCACACATATTCTCAAACACTTACATACACACATTCACTGTCAGGAAACCACAGACATGCCACAGATTCCTTCTGACCTGTTAACCTGGCTTTTCCTAATATAGACATTCTGTCCTCCGCTGAGCATGTGTCGTCTGCCAGAGACCACAACGCTGTGTTAAAAATGGAAGGGAGAAGAAATATACGATTGACTCAAACGCGTGCAGTGCAGTGCACGTCATCGTCATCTGTTTTTTTAAGTGAAGTAACTGTTTTCTAACATAAATGTGCGTTTTGGTTCCTGCATGGGAAGTTCATCAGAATCAACTTTGACGTCACGGGCTACATTGTTGGGGCCAATATTGAAACTTGTATCCTCATTACTTTGACAGGCTGACGGCGCTGAACATCAAAGGATCGTTTCAGACTAAACAATGAGGGCTAAGAAACGGGGTACAAGTTGAGTTTAAAACTTAAGAGTGTCAGTGTTAGGATTGCACCAAAAAGATTAGCTTAATCTAAAATCAGGCAGTGGTTGCCTAATGGTTAGAGAAGCGAGCTTGTGGTCAGAAGGTTGCCAGTTCAAACCCTCAAGTGACAGGGTTTCTCTGGGTGTTGAAAGTGAAGGGAACTGCTTGCCCCACCTGCATTCCACCTTTAAGGGCCCTTGAGCAAGGCCCCTAGTCCCAATCGTTCCAGTGGAGCTGCTGAGTGGCTGCAGATTAGACTGCTGTTGTACTGGTCGGCATCCAGGTGTGGATATGAAACTCTGAGTGTGATCAGGGCGTCCCTAAAAAAGAGCAAACCCTCCCTGAATAAATGAAATGTTAAATAAAGTTTGGCTCTAATTCGAGTTTAGTAAAACTAGGTTTGAGATTAGTTCATCCAGATTTAAACTAAGGAGAACTCTGCTGCACCTTTTGAAATTACCCTAAATTTAGTGAAGCTAAGTTTATTATTTAAGCTCAATGTAAACTGAGTTTAATCAATAGGGACAAGCGTTCATATGGAAATTAAACTAAATAAGTAAATCCATCAATAAATAAGTAAATAATTGGCATGCTGTCAGGAACAAGTAAGTATTAAAAAAATGGTGGACAAGGACGTTCATTGTTACAACGGCTGTTTTTCAAAAAAAAAACAAAACAAAACATCGCATTATTGCTGACTAGCTAAAAAGTTGCTAGCTTAACGATACTTGTGATGGCTGTAACTGCCATTTTTGACAGTCTGATCCTCCTGTTCAGCTCCAAAACAGTTCCCTTGGTGAACCGGTATGTTGACAAAAATGTATCATCCTCAAAAAAACTGAACTTGGTTGAGGCGGTCTTGCAATTTTCTTTGAGGAAAATGATTATTTTTGGTAAATCCATCTCAGAAACGCAGACATTGTGAAAGTTAACCCCCTCGACTTCAAGTTTAAAGTTAACTCAAGTGTAAATTGGAGTTTAAAATTTCTCCATTTAATCTAAGGTTTAAATTTAAATTGAGCTTTAAACTAAAATTTTCTTATTTTTAAAGTAGTTTTAAAGTTTGATGAAACTGAATTTAAACTTAAACCATTATTTAATCCGGTATAAAAAAAAGTTAAACCTTGTTGGTGCAATCCT
>JAQLOL010000009.1:20099664-20118568 GCA_029783665.1 Naso thynnoides | reverse complement strand
TCTGGCCGTCATTTATTTTCATATGTAGCTACGTCATTCATTAAAATATGTTACGTCTGGATGGACTCATTTTAAACCTAGTTTTACTAAACTCGGATTGGAGCTCATCTTAGATTCAACTGATTCTTGTTGGTTCAATCCAGCCGTAAAGAACAATGACATCCCCTCCATTAAATATGCTTATCTGCACTTGCATCACAAATCTCTGCTTATCTTAAAGTGGATTTTTTTTTTTGCACTGCTGCTTGCAATCACTCCTCAGGATAAGTTTCTGTATTGTGCCGTGTCATCCACGTGGTCAGCTCTGTCCCATAGCTGAGCTCGCTGTACTCACTTCCTGTAGCGGGAGAGCAGGTTCTATAGGCAGGCGGCCGCGTGGCGGTTAAGTCAAAGTAGAAAGGCCACGCTACACGCTGTCATTATGTGTTTCTTTGCTTAGCGCTGCACAGCTGGGTGTATGAGGCTGATTAGGTTGCTACATGGGGAGTAATGGGCCCAGAGAGCGCCACTGCCACAGCGTAGCTGCATGTTCTCATATAGCCACATAGCTGCCGATGAATTCGTTTCCAGGCAGATTGTGAATGATGAGTTGTTACATTTAAACAGGCCTGTTGCTGTTTGTCCTCGCAGACAACCCCCCCCTGTCCATTTGAACCAGATGTTGCAGATGTTTGCCAGCTATTAAACTGGAAAAATATGGCAAGCAAGCTGCTAAAACTAACACTTAAGGTGAGAATTGCCCCTTGACTACACGGGACAGGTTTCCATTATACTCCACAGCTGATCACTCCGAAATTATGTGACTCACAAACACAGCTAATGGCGTAACACGCACAATCCGGCAAGTCATAAATTACCTCATTAAGGCAGCGCTCACTGCCTTGTCTGATCGTTCTTATATTCTGTCATGCAGACATGGCTCATGGTATAATTTGCACCACTTTCATGCAACCATAAATTTGTTGACGCGCTGCTGAACGCCAAGAGTTTCCCTCCAGTATGATTGAGACTTTGCAGAAGAGAGGATGCACCCCTTTTAAACTGTCACAAACTGTGAATCACAAGCTGTCTATCACACACAAGTAGAGTCAGACTCATAAGAGTCAGAAATGTTCTATCTTGGCCCTTTGAATAAATCTTCTGCCCTGAAAGATGTGCAACAGAATAATAAATGAGTGGACGTTTGTTTGATTTTCTGGTCTGATCCAGTTTCTTGACATTTATTGCAGTTTTTTGTCCTAGCTGGGAGTTTACATGTGACTTGTAAAGCATATGGTTTTCTCATCTGAATTCTTTGGCGCGGCGCAGACTAGCAAAGAGAGCTATCTCAGTGGGATTCCCTAGAATTCTCCATTCGCATTCCCACCTCTTCCTCTCTGAGTCACTCCTGTTCTTTCCGACTGTAAGCTTCTTCCCCCTCAGACCGAGTCCAACGCATATTTCGCTCCCACCCATTCTGAGCTTCCTCCACGCTTGCTGATCCTCTGTTGGTAGATGTGTGTCTCTTGCCATTTAATTAGCTGCTGTTGCAAGTTTTCAGGATTTATCAGGATTTGATGGCGCTGCAGCTGATTCTCCAAATAGAGGGGCCAGCGCTTTTATTTTTGATTAAATGCAGCATGTTTTCTCTGCTCCTCTGTCTAATAATACGACTGACAGCTGAATGGACGCAGCCTGAGAATAAAGTAGACTTATTTTGAAGATGCAACAAAGGCCCTGGGGTTTCACACTGGCCCATGAGTGGCTTTGAGTGAAAGGCTTAGGTCCCTCCTTTTTAGTGCTAGCCCCCTGCTTTTTCAATGCTGCCTGCACTGTCTGCAGTCTACAGGCGGGGGTCTTTGGATGCCGGATAATTGAAGAAGAAACCCCCACAGCTGGGCACAGATGGGGCTGTGGAGGCACAGGACCTGATGATCAAGACCGTTTTAATGTGGTCTGAGCTGGCGCTCGGCGCATTCATGTGGTCCCAGTCAAGAGACATTTTTACAGAGTGGCTGTATGGAAGTGATTTGGGTTCATCTGGGTGTTCAGACAGGATACACTGTAAATACACAGTGATTAGCTGCATGTGGTGAACTGTTGACTCCGCCGGCTCATCGTGGACATGCGTTTTGAAGCATAAGTGTCCAGATTTTGCTCTAACGAGACATGAAAGAAAACATATAAAGGCAACAAAAAGCCCAGGAAGGAGAAAGTAAGGTCGGGGGAATCAAAAAGGGAATGTAACAAGCAATCATTACACATCATTTGTAAACATTTTCCTTCCCCCTGCTGAGAGCCTCCCATAATTTTAAATTGTTCCATCAATTAATTGACTGGCTGGGGCTGGCTTTCCTGTTGGTTCAGCTGCTCTTCAATGAGGACAAAGCCTTCTGCGGTTGCTCTGCCCTCAGCCGCCGCCAGCAACGGCCCGGAGGAGACCAGATGTAGCAGGGGGAGAGAGAGTGGGCAGCTTCTCAGAGAGGAAGTGCTCCCCAGACCCGAACACTTGTCCAAACGTCACCCCTGACAGGTGGTGAGCAGAACAGTCCAGAATCCCCCCTTTTGAGGTTCCCCTGTAATAATAAAGTGAAGGATTGCTATTACTCAGCAGGACGTTCGGCGTCTTGTGTGTTGGTCGGTTGCTGGGAAGCTCGCGGCTCTGTTCTGTCACTGTATTATAACAGCGTGCCATGGGTTTGATTAGTGGGCGGCATGTGTTGTTTGGGGAGATTGACTCTTCCTGCTGAGTAAAGCATCAACACTTCAGAAAAGCTGCTTTGTAACACTGACAACAGAATATTTTCCTCTATCCACACACCCTGTTTCATTCGGAGCCAGACAGAAACAAGAAAATGACACGACATGTTCTCTGTTTATACTCAGCTGTTCCGCAGCAGCTTTTCAAGTATGTAGAAAAATAGTAGCTAATCCGATTTAAAGAAATTTTGATTCCAAATTCATTTTAGAAATAGAGTAAATCTACGTATTGGCTGTTACACCAAAACGTGTGTTGCCATTAAATGCCTGAAAACTAGCAAGAAGCAATCAGATAAAGTGAAGCACTAGTTAAAAGTAAGAATAGCTTGAGGTAGCTGAAATTTATGAAAGAGGATGTAAATAAAATAAGCATAAATAAAAATTTTCACGACAGGTTTATCCGGTGAATATTTCCTCAGTTAATTGTTTAGTCTTTGAAAAGTCAAAATAAAATGAAAAAAATGCACATCATCAGCAAATGTTTGACACTGTTGCTTAACGGAGACTGAAACAATTAACTGATTATCAAAATAGTTGGCGATTAACCCTATCACTTTTGATCGACTTATCAATTAATCGACTCATTGTTAGTGTTTGTAAAGAGATGGACTGTCTCAACAAGGTTTTAATTTGATTAAATAAAGGTATAATAATAATAATAATAATAATAATAATAATAATAATAACAGCTCTACACTGAACAGATAAAAGTATTGATTAAGGACTTGCAAAGTTATTGGTAGTAGTATGAATACAAACTTGGCTAACTGGACATAAACTCTGACGCTTCAGCTGTATAACAAATAATTCAAACTATGTCCACTTTTTGGGCTTGGGTCGGTTTGCAGTTTGCCCAGTCCGGTGAACGGGCTCAAACTGGTTTACTTTTATGTAAACCAGCTAAAGCAGCATTTATCATTATATGAGACCCTGGCAAATTCAAAGTATACATCAGCAGCAACATGTACTGACACCCAACAGCCCGACGACGCTCATAAATCTGACTCGTACTGCATCAACAACAAGCAAGACAACATGGTTAACGTATGAAAACCTACCATACGGTTATTTACCATCATACACGATGGTCAATAGCAATATCTTCAAAAACGGTGCAGTCTTGAGATCTCAAGCTCAATGCTGACATCAGCGCTAGCTTTCGCAACGGACTGGCACGGGCACTGAGACAAGCCTCCAAAAACACAATAAACACTTGTTTTCCAAGGCGAGAAACTCACCGTGCGGTCGATGGTGCAAGCTCGTGTTCTGATACAAACAACGACAACAACCCAACTTCTGGTTTCCGGCGGCAGAGGGATATCTAAACCTCCAGGCGATGTCTGTACAAGTCCATGGACTTTACAAAAAGACAAATAAAACTTGATGCAAAGCACACTATGTGATATTTTTTGTAGTATTCTGTATGTTGCTATTGATCATTGTATATAATCGTAACTATCTTAAAAAATATATATAAAATAATAATTATATAAAATATATAATCGAAACTACCTTTATGATAGGGCTTAATGTGCTTAAAACCGAACTTCTCCTTCATGTAGAGCTCCACTGCATCTTTTAAAATTAATCTCAGTTTAGTAAAGATAGGTTTATTTATACAAATCAATTTAATCAATAGGTGCAAGGCATATTGAAATTTAACTCAATAAATAAATACATAAATAAATATATAAATAAAATGCATGCTAGTAAGTATAAGTGAATGGTGGCGACGGGGGCTGTTAACTGTTGAAACGGCTGCTTTTCTGAAACAAAACGTTTCATTACTGCTAGCTAGCTAAAAAAAGTCGCTAGCTTAACGGTCATATGATGGCTGTAACTGCCATGCTTGACAGTCCAATTCTCCTGTTCAACTCCAAAACAGCTTCCTTGCTGAACTGGTGTGCTACCTTGACGAAAAGTCATCGTCCCATAAATCAAGTAAGTTGAGTCCGTCTCTCAATTTTCAATTATTTATGGTCAATCCTTTTCAAAAATGCAGCAACTGTAAAAGTTAAACCTGCTCAACTGCAGATTTAAAGTTAACCGAGATCACAGTTTGATTTGGAGTTTAAAGTTTAGTGCAGCTAAATTTAAACTTAAGCCATGATTTAATCGGGTTAAAAGTTAAACCTTTTTGGTGCAATCCAGCCTAAGAGAGATGTTTTTTTTCGTCTGTAGGGGCGTACGGTGTCAACTCAGCACCGAGAAGAGAGGTGAGCTGTGAGGTTCTGCTCTCATTTTTTTTTCTCCGCTGTGGACCCACATTCTTAACATTCCATTAGGGGACCACTGCGGCCCATCTCGACCTGCAGTGACGAACCAGCAGACTCTCGATCTGAACATAAAAGTTGGGTATAAAAAGGTCTTGCGGTGGCGTCTCTGAGGGACACTGAATGATAAAGCATGAATCCAGTGAGGCCAGCAGGATCAAAGTTTCACGCAGTGTCCGAGGAGCGATCCGATGCTGCGCTAATGTACGAGGGAAAGGCCAGCAACTTGTTCATCCGCTGCCTCCATGCCTCATTTATCAAGAACCCACTTCAAACCGCCACGACAGTGGAAATATTCGTTTGCAAAACACTCCGCATCTGTCTTGGAGAAATATTTCAGAATGATTTTGACATGTATGTTTTTCAAAATCAGATAGTTTTGCAAGAACTGGGAGCTAAAGACCCTAAAAGTGTTTGATGTCAAACTGTTTTCAAGACCTAGCTGGGTATTGTTAAGAAAAATTCGATATCGGTACCAATACCGATACTTTGCCTTCGACACCGGTTCCTGAACAGAACTTTTTTTCAATACCAATTTAATCTGTTTTTGCAAGAGATCACATTACACATACTTGTGCTCAGCCCTGTCTCTGGGCGTAATCTGGTGTTTTTCCTGCAAAACACCAGAGAACAGCCAATCAGAAGTACTATTAGATGTCTGCACAACAAGCAAGCTGCATGCATATTGGTTCACTGATGCTGATGGGATCAACTCCTTCGGTCATCCAATACCAAATTTTGACACACGACATTCTTGATACTTGATACTATTGAGGCAGTTCTGTTGGTATCATGTCAGCATCTACCCCGAACGAAACCTCTCTCACTGCGTAACAAACCCAGACTGACTTCTGACAGCTATTACATGTTGTTCAAAGCTGACTTTCCTGACCAGCCTGCACCTCCGGCTCATTTAAACTATCTCATTTCCTCCCTGTTGTCTCTGCTTGTTCCGATCAGAAACAGCACCGGCTTAAATATTTAATTTAGCCTCGCTTTCGCACAGAAAGGACCTCCATGGAACTTGACTCAGGCCAGACGCTGGACGAGCATCAAAAGAGGGCAGCGGATGGCCACTTCTCCCAGTCAAAACAGTGTGCTCTCATGTAAACCTTTTAGCTGTTTGTGTTGAAAAGGCACAAACCAAACAGCACAGAGGGGAGAGAGAGAGAGAGGGAGGGAAGGAGGGAGTGAAGGAGGGAGGGAGGACAGAGCACCCTGTTTAAAGACACCCAGCTTCAGCAGTGACTCTTCTCTGGATCGGGGTGCTGTAACATGCAGGAATACAACTTCGGTGACCTGCTTTAGCAACCATTACAACCAAAGGAGGCAGCTGTCTGTCGGCAGCCAGTTACGGGGCACAGCTCGCTGCTCAGCGGCGGTTGGAGACTCTTGTTGACCCGTGGTCCTGCCGGTCACCTCAGCCGAGGTTTGCTCCGGTATAAAAGCTGCGTTAAAGCTAGCTGCCAGGCTGTTTGGCTAGGCTAACGTCAGCTAGCCAACTTCACATGAGCCTGTCTGTCAGCAGATAGTAAAACAGCGTTAGCACCATTACACTGCAAATGCTCACATGTAGACAAGTAATAAATTGCCCCAAAATTATCATTCTATCGGGCAACAACCAACTCAGTAACAGGGCGACGAAATTCACTACCGCAACGAAAACGTTACTCCGGGACCCGTGTTATGACTGGTAATGGTTACTGGCGACAATCACAAGGTTGAGACTATTTCCAAGAAGAGTAATATACATATTAAGCATTATCCACAGGTTCAAAGGGTTAGCTGTTCAATACAGGCACACACAGTTAAAATAAGTCATATTTAAATGCGCCGCGGCCAACAGAATCGAGGGAATCCGGGGTGAAAGAACCGGCGGTAAGCCAACTCCATTGCCCATGGGAGCAGTTCCCATCCAGCAAATACACAGAGCCTTCCTAGCTAGTGTGTGTGGGGGAACATTCTTGGGGATTTAAAAGCATCGCTAGCTACCTGTTAATCGCAGCTTCACCGGCCCGTTCCGCCGAACTCCTTGGTTAGACATCTCCTCCTGGTTCCAGCCCTCGCCGCCCGCAGTAAAAAAAAAAAATGTGTCAGTAACTGTAAAAAATAACAACGTTTATCGACCTCTCCGCCAGTTTTAGACAATAATGGAGTCAAGGCATTGTGGCCCGGATGTGAACTGAACTGACATAGCGACCGCTCACAAATGCGAAAAATTAATAAAGAGCAAAAAGAAAATGCCGCCGCTGCAAAGTGCATTTACTAGAAATGGCCTCTCCCCGGCGAGACGCGCGAACGAGCTACAGCGAGGTCGCGGCGCCGCAGCACGATGTTTGTGGGCACATCTTCGGAAGGAGCGTGTGCCTCGGACCGGGTCCTCCTCTGCGCTCGTCGGGAGTTGAACTGTGGAGCTCCTCCGGTGCGGATCCACTTCACCAGGCTGCTGGTAGGAGCTGACCAGTGACGACAACACGCAGGGGGAGTGAAACATTTCTCCAACATGTGGCACCTCGCCGTAACTCACTCACACCGCTCCCAGTGTGCCGTCGAGCTGGCGATGAGCTGAACCGTTTTTTTGTTTTTTTTTTGTTTTTTTTTGTTTTTACTTTCGAGCTGAAGACTAAAAAACAAAAAAAATGAAGACATCAGGGTGTGAGGAGTTACAAAGGGAAAATCTGTTGAAAGAACTTGTAAACTGACGCATTAACTCACGTAAACGTAGCCCACTAATTTATTATATATGACAAATTTTATTCTTAAAGTCTTTTCCCCCGCTGCGTGCTCCGTCATACTTGATGTAAAAAGTTGTAGAGCAAATCTTTGGACTCGTAGGCTGTGCTTAGATTGTCACTTATATTCAACCGATCAATCAATCCATCGATCAAAACTTTATTATAGACTCGAACAACAGCCGACAAATAAAAACAAGAATCGAAAACATAAAAGTATCCACACAGCTGAGCTGGATTTTGAGTTAAAAAACAAAACAAAGAGTGTGTGTGTGTGTAGTTTACACTGAAATGTTCGTGCATAAGTTAAAAAAAAGAGAAATGTATAGAAAATAAATATAAAAAACTTTTAATAAAACATTTACTCTACTCGTTTCTTTTACTTTCAAACATTTTCCGCTACAATCAAAGCTTACCAACTGAATTGCGGCCCTCTACGCAAAGCGGGAAGGGCGTGGCCTAAGCGGCCAACTAAACTGACGTCTGATTGGCTGCTGGGACCGCTTGTCCCGCCTATGGCCACGCCTTCATACAGAATGACGTCCGGTCGTGGCTGCGCACATGCGCCGTCGTTGTTGGCGGTTTTGTTGGTTTGTTTGTCCCCCTGACGCCAGAAACTTTGTGTTCATGTAAACATGAGCCATGCAGCTTGACAAACTTCTATATTCTCTTGTGTTGAGTAAAGTCAAACATGCTGGATCGTGTATTTAAACGTTAGCGTTGTTATGTAGCACCTGCTGCACGGACTGAAATAAAAAAGCAAAGTCAGGTTGGAGAAGCCAGACTGTCACTGTAACGCTGATTTGCAGGTTAACACCATGAAAAGGGTGTTTGGCACATATAATATTAATAAAATACGTTAACCATTAGTTCAGAAGTAGCTATGCCGTAGACTAGGCCATGCATTTAGATGTCAGCAGAGTAGTAACATATAGTTTTTACTTACCAACAAGATTTGTTTAGGCCCAGAAAGAATACCTTTACGTAATTTAGAGATGCTATAAAAAAAAAAAAAAGCCGACTAATCTACTTTTAATGTACCTTCAACAACACTGTTTTCTGCTGTCGACACAAGCTGACTCAAAAACAAGAAACATTTGAATTGAAAGAATAACTTCAAAATAATACTCCACTCATGATCCAACAGCTTTATTTACAATCATGTTTTTCAGTTATTCTAAAAACAGTATGTACACTACATACAAAGAACAAAACACAGTGACATGAACAAGAGACAAACAGTAGCAACAGGTACAGTTGAAAGTAGAGGTATCAGGAAGTTGTCTAGAAATTGAAAGTGTTCTGGTTTTCACCGACTTGGAATGCATAACCGTCTTCTGTTGCTTCAGGGACCACAGACTCCACCACCTCCTCCTTTGATTCAAAAAACACACACATGTAAGACCACTCATGTGCTTAATGAGTTCATTTAAAAAATAAAAAAAATCAGTGGAGACATCTTTGAGACTCTTACCTCTTCAGAGAAGTACTTCTCAATCAGGTTGAGTGCCGCCTTGTAGACCATCTCGTTCTCATGAGTCTGCAGACTCTCGATCTTGTCCAGCCCGCCGCATTCCTCGACCATCAGGCTCAGCTTGTCCGACTCTCCAATCTTGTCCCCAGCCTGATCGGAAAACACATCGCTGTTTCACAGCCCTCTTGCCACCGTTTACTGACGAATAACGGAAATGACAAGATGCACAACTTGCAGACACTCGACAGTTCACTCACCATAAAGATGTTGGTAATGGCGTCCAAGATGACCAGCACGGTTTTGCTGTCCTTAGAGGAGAGCAGATTCAGAAGGGGCTCAAGCACATTGGCTTGAACGAGGTAAACCACCTGCTGAATAGTGCCCCCGCTGGTGAAGTTGGTAACAGCCCACACAGCCTCTTTCTGAGTTTTGTAGTCACCCTGCGCACACATGACCAGAAAGGTTGGAGAAATGCAAGCATCGGTTTATGACAGCACTCTAGTTGCAAAGCTAAAATAATCGACACACCCACAGGAGCAGATCAAACACTTATCACTGAGGTAGAGAGTTATGAATTTATACATTATGTGACATTTGTTGGTCCAGTGTTATTATTGGCATTTTTCATCTAGTAGCTTATTGAATCTTTCTACCCACTGATGAGGTGCTTTCAGTTTTTTCCCCCTGGCCCATATGAATATGTATATATTCATATCTGTTTAAGATGTTGGTACTGTGGGGATGTTTTCTGCCTAACACTCGTATACATCATCACCCAATTTTATTGTTTGTTCTGTTATTTCTATAGTTGTTTGAGTATTTTTTCCCTTGGGATGTTCTTCTGCTGTGGTTTATTTGTTCTGGAAGTTTTTCTGATTTGTTACGTAACTTATCACCTGATTTTTAAAACAACTCAGTATTCATTGATCAGACTATCTGCACCAGGTGCAGCTCATTTTTAAAGATATCATGTGACCTCAGTTATATTAGAGGTGTCTTCTAGCGAGTCCTCGAATCCTTTCGGATTGAAACGTTGGCTGTCCATACTTCATAAATCTCTAGTTCTGTATTGCAAAGCTCTCGATGGTGTGCAGGACCTTTTCTTTTTGTACTTAAAGCTAAAATGATTAACATACCCGCACAAGCATATCCACCATGTATGGAACGAGGCCTGCGTTGATGACCTCCTGGATTTGGGAGTCCTTTCCTGCTGTGATGTTGGACAGAGTCCATGCTGCCTCCTTCTGGATGTTGGGTTTTTTGTGGCGCAGCAGCTGGGGAAACACTTTGAGAGCCCCAGCATCCAGAACTGCCTGAGTCTGCTCATCTGTACCAGTCACAATGTTGCCGATCGCCCGCAGCGCAGGGGTCTGAAGAAAGGGCGACAGGGGTCATTCATACGTCATACAACCTGTGAAATCCTAAGGAGTTGCCTCAGGGCGGCAGCACAATGTACCCAACTAAAAGAGTTACATACAGGAAACAAGAACCAACCATTTAATCTAATCCAAAACACAGAAAATGAGCGAGTGTATAAAAATACGTACGACGACAGGCAGCTCATCAAAGCCGAGCAGCTTCACCAGGCGAGAAACGAGGCCGGTTTGGACCACGACCTCGATGCGGTCATTGGAGCCGTCTGTCAGGTATGACACAGCCCAACAGGTGTCAGCCAACACCTCCGGGTCATCGCAGTGTAGCAGACGAATCAGAGTGGGTAAGATCTGTTGGACTGCAGCCATTGGCGGAGAGGGGTTCTTGTTGCGGCAGAGGTTCGACAGCGTCCAGGTGACATTTCTCAGGTAGCTCACCTGCAAAGCAGTCAAGTACAAGAGAGGAGCGGGGATGAGTTTGAAATGGAGCTGCATTTGGTTTAGACGGGGCACCCCCTAGTGGACAATAATGAAACTAAACTGACAGGTCAAGACAATGTCTTTCTGATATGATCTGATGGTGATTTAAAAAAAAACAAAAACAAAAACACCTTTTGTTTAGTAAAAAGGGATAAAATAGCTTTTAAGGGGGAAACTGAGCAATTTTCATAATCAGGTAAAATTTCTATACTAAAGTGTTTTCACATCTAAGGAATTGCTACAAAATGCAAATTCCAAAAATCACCACCTTTTCGTTTTACATGCCATTGTATGGTTTGATTTAGGCCTGGGCGACACAGCCAAAAACCTATCACGATAGTGAAGTTCAGTATTGGTTGGTACTGATAATTATTGATCATGAAGGTTGTAATTTGTTGTGCATTCTAAGGAGCCGTTAAGGCGAAAAAAATAAGTAAATGTCACAATATTCCTGACCAAACACCTCAATACTGAGACAACATTGTAAGGATGACAATTGATGAGTTCACAAAATATTCACCCCATGACATTTTGTGATAAATAACCTCAGTAATGTGGATAAGTGGGCAAAGGTAAATAAAACAACAACTAGAACAGTCTGTTAAGCTAAAAAAAAAAATCCAATCACTTTACCGTAATGAAGCGCTGTCATCCAGGAGATGACAACACTTATGCCATATCACGACATAACGGTAATTAAAATCTGTCACCTTACATCACGATACAATACATTATCGATATACTGTCCAGCCCTCATTTGATTGATTATTTAACATTTGCAGGTTTGAACACCAACAAATTTAAGGATGAAATTCAGGTTTACACGGCTAGCTGTGTAGATGACACATCAAATTATGCTGAAAACCAAATTTTTCAAAGAGTACAGTCATATTCAAGCAGGTTCACAAATATTTAAAGTTAAGAATTTTTCAAACTTTGGACACCTTGCATAAAATTGTGTGTGAATATATATATAAAAACAACTTACATTAAACACAGACAGTTCAGGAACTGCCAGCAGACTGAGCAGAGGGGCCACAGCTCCATGCTTGATGACCAGGTCTCTAAGAGCCGATCCATCACCTACAAGACAAAAACAAACAACACAATGTCAACAATATGACATTTTGCTTCTGACCAAATATTTATCACCATAGTTAAGACAGTTGTATTTCGTCAGTTACCAGCAATGTTTCCAAGAGCCCAGACTGCCTGCTCGCTGATGTGCTGGTGTGGCGATGTGACCAGGGCAATGAAGGCAGGAACGGCTCCGCCCTCGACAACAGCGGCTGTCTGATTACTCGTCCCGGACGCGATATTGGTCAAAGCCCAGGAAGCCTCGAACTGGATCGGAGGACAGTTCGTCATCCCCAGGAAGGCGACAAACTTGGGAATCAGACCAGCACTGATCATCTGGTCGATGGGAGGATGCTTGTCACGGGACAGCAGTTTACTGTGATCCGGACAGGATGGTAAAAGTGAGTCGTCATGGCAACTATTGGTCATTTTGAATGCGTACATTTTGTTTTAAATAAATGTTATTACCGTGCAGCCTGTGTAGCTTGGAGCTGAGTCTCGGCACTTCCACTGTTCACCCCTGTGATGATCTCTTCAACAGTCCACTGCCGGGCGGCCTGCTAAGAGTCACATTGCATTCGTGGTTATGGTGTTATAGGTTAAAATGGGGTGTAACTGTCTGGATGTCAACAGCATTTTATTCCCTTGATGTAAATAGCTGCTCTGAAGGCTAACCTGACAGTTTTGGGTTCTTTCTTGGAGAGGAGAAGTGGCCTCATCCGGGAAAGCGGCCACATTCCGTCTTTTGAAGATCTGATCATCTTTCTTCGCTTTGCGCAGCTCGACGTTCACTTCCACTCTCCTGCGCCGAAGTTCCTGTATTCGTTTCAAAAAATCGAACCAAGTCACGTTTTGAACAGCAGCTCCATGCACGCTGAGGCTAACGTTCAACTCCAAATCGTTACGGGAAACTTACGTTAGCATCTTTGCCTTTGTTCTTGAACTTGCTCAGACGTGCGACGTTCTCAGACATTTTCAGGCGCCGGGGAAGCTTCGTAATAGTGAAATTTGGTTTCTGTGGTGTTTTTCCTGTAGAGAAATTTAAACAAAGTGGGTCGTCATAACTTACTTTGAACTGCCTCGTGATAGCAAAGCAAGAGACTAGCATGTCAAGCTAAGCGGACCGCTGGTTTGACAGTTAACGGGCCTGTTGCCGGCCAGCTCAGGTAGAAAACACAGAAAGCACATCGCAGAAATAACACGTAAACTTTAAAATTTCATAAATTAAATTACATTCCTTTTAATTAAAGCACATATTCGGCTGACATGGGCTTACCTTGTCTTCGCGCAGAGGTTGTGGTTCGTAGACAGCGCCGTGCAGACCTTTTAATTCCTGAAACTGAGCGTCCTGATTGGGCTGTTTGAGCGAAGGCATTCCGCCGCGTCCGCTTATTGGCCAGTTTGAAAAAATCACAGAGCACACAGGAAATGTCGTCCTACACGGTAACATCGCGAGATTTGCGACCAACTCTGTATCTGACCCTGAATCAGTTTTTTTTGCGTCTGTATGACTTTGCAGTGGACGTTTTTTGGACGTAACTGTTCCCGGATCGGTAAATTTCGGTTGTAGTGAGGAAGGAGGAACTCATTCATGGAAAATTTTAAATCCACGTCCCGAAGGAAAAAAACTATGAAATTCCTAAGTAAAAAGTCCGTGTTATATTTCTGTCAAAAGTATATATTATATTTCTGTCATGTTTATACAAAATACAATACATGTTTATACAAAATACAATATTAGACCAGTTGCTTGGTGTCCTTCAAAATATTTATTTTTGTTGACATTTAACGATTTAAAAAATAATTTTATCTTTAAAATATATCTTTTTCTGAATCGAATGTGTTTGTTTTTACTTGCTGTTACAAACAGAAAGCCTGCTGTGTAAAATCTTTGTTAAATACAAAAACAGAAAAATTCTGAATCAGTAAAAATGCGGGATTTTAAAGAGATTTTTCAAGGCAAAACTATCTTTTTTTAAAATCCATTACTCACCCTTAGATTTCTTGAATTGAAGAGTGCACTTTTTTCTTCCAGCATTCCTCTGTGGCAAACTGAATTTTTCCAAAAATGTCAGTCTCGTACTTTAGCTGCTTTTGCTGGCGGTCAGTATAATTGAATTCTTCTTTATCGCGTTGTAGGCTCAGTACTTCCAAAACACTTTGATTTCTGCTAAAAAGCTCTTAAATCCGACATATCTGGTACAAGGTGTCCTGTTGCATGCCTGGCCAAGCGCATGCTTTGACAGGCCTCCTGGATGTGTCGGCTTTAGTGGCTTTTCAGCTGAAACAAAACTGTTTGGAAAAGTATTGAGCCTACAACACAGTAAAGACTTGAATTGTACCACACAAAGCTGTTGAGAGGTTTGGATGGACATTTTGAGACGGTTTTGATGTTCTGAAATAGTGCAGACTGCCAGCAAAAGCTAAAGGGGGTCGCTTGCATTTAAAAAAAAATGTTTACAGTGGAATAATGCTGGAAGATTTAAAAAAAAAAAAAAATAATTCTTAACTTCAAGACATCTTAAGGTGAGTAACTGATACACTAAAAAATAGTTTTGCTGTGAAATATCACTACAATGCTTCCTTAAGACCAAACAATATAAGAAGCCATTGAACTTGAACTTTCTTTGACTTTAGCTATAACTTATAATTACGTTAAACATTTCCACACTCCCACATGTACGCCGCAGAAACACACCAGGAAGAAGTAAGTCTTTTGCATTTTATTAAGTTCCATATACATCAATATTTCTTCAGATGTAATACAAAAAAAGAAAAAGAAATTCAGTCAAAATCTGACAAATTTTTACAAACAGGGCAGGAACCTTCAAATACACGATTTCATCCTTCTCAGTCAGTCACTACTGCAGAGCAATGCATTTACAATAGCTTATTACTTTACTTTCAGTAGGTTACAGAAGTTTAACCAAGCAGACTACTGATGGTGATATTTAGTACAACTGTCTTTCATGCCGCTTCAGACGATCTGAATTTAGACACAAAACTCATGATTTGTTATGCTCAGTATAACTCAGCCACTGTATGTCAGTATTCAATTTCCTATTTCTCATTGGACATGATGACCATGAGGATGGCCTGAGGGGTTTTTGACAAGAAAAAAAACAAAAACAAAAAAAAAGACAGATTAAAAAAAACGTAAAGAACATGGAAATATGAGAGCTCCTTAAGAGTCTTTTCTCCGAGGTAAACTTTCTTCTGAAATGCCTCAGCGCTCCTCAGCACCATCCCGCTGATGAAGACCAGGTCCAAAAAGGTCCCTTCGAGCTCGAATAGCAGAAGGCAGCCCTGCCCGAACAGTTCTGTGAAAGCAGCAGTGCTGTTTGCACCGACAGTCGCAGGAGCAGATCCCGAACATAGGATGAGGCAGGAGTCTGTCAGTTACAGTTCAGAAAAGCCATATTCTTGGCAAGTGCATTTTGTCTGAGCAATGTGCGATGCTTTCTAAGAGGCTGAAGAACACTGTAGCTTGTTGTTATGAGACCTACAGAATGTGAAGAGAGGGGAAAGTTGAGAGCCTTTCGCATTTTGTTTGTGGCTCTGACATCTCAACAGACAGACACAGACGATGCAACGAGGTCGGCGGAGGATCTTGCAGCCATGTTGGTGTAATTTAACGGGAATGCTTTCAATCCTAAAACTATCTTCCACAACTACAAACTGAGGTTACTCCGTGAAAATGAGGAACAGAATGGGGGCGTACTCCCCGCCCTTTGTAGTACAATACCGTATCATAAAATAAGATCATCTAAAAGTGATTTGTTTCATTAATTATTTAAAAACATTCAAATACAGAGCCAGATATCTTACAACCACTGTACATGATAAAAAGTGTATATACATTCAAGACAACCACCTTAACAACCTGTTCGATCAAACTCAAAGGGACATCAACATACAAAACTTCTCATAAATATCTCTCTTTAATAAAATATGCAGCTTTACATGTTTTGTTTTTTTTTACATCAAAACATTATTAAGTCCAACTCAGATGCATAACGGAGGAGAATTCCAAGTTAGGAAGCAAAATGCATTTAAAATCCTTATCATATCATCACTGCTACCATGATGTGATGGATTCTTAAAAAAAAAAAAAAAAAAAGAGTCAGATTTAGGGAAGCGAAGAGAAGAAGCATGTCCCTCAATTACATAAGACACACATGTCAACATGGCTGCTGTTTGGTGATGAAAATGGATGTTGTAATGTTACCGTAAATGCTGAACTGGTGGCATATTCATAAAAGCACATTTGGTGTGTGCGTGTGTGTGTGTGTGTGTGTCTGTTCTTGGGGTGTTTTTTGGACATTTTTGCTGTTCTGGAAAGACAAAGTTTCCATGTCATTATTACTAGAGACCCCAGCATCCAGTCCATCCAGACTGGCCCACTTAAGAATTTGACAATCTGTAAGAAAAGAAGAAAATGGGATGGAATAAATCAAAGGCATGCAGCAAAGGTGAACAGACACAAATGCGAGATGAAACACAGTAGTGGTGGAACATGGCACAAAGATCTGTTAGGACATCGGACATAAGCAAGTTTCCACCGAGTGGTACAGTTTGGTTTGGTTCGGTACGCTACACAATTATTTGTGTTTCCACTGTCCGAAGGTACCAAATAACCGTACCGTGTCGTCCCTATTCTGGTCACCCTTCTGTTGACCCAAAGGGTCCCAAGAGGACGGAGTTACACACACTGCAGTCCGTTGACTGCAAACAGGCAAAAAGTTGTTTTTAAGTGTAGAACTGTTCATATATAACTTCAGCTTCAGTGAGTTTTATATTTTTTTTTAAGCAAGAATGTTACCATGTAGAGCAGAGTCCTGCACCAGGTTTGGTGACCGCGGGTAACCAATGGGTAACCCGCAAAAGGCTGTGCAACAGGTGAAAAAATATACATGATAAATCCACAGTTGAAGGCACAGCTAAAAATGAACTATGGGCGAGCGGGCGAGCAGCAGGTGACAGACAAAATCTATTTTTGTTTTTCAGAATGAAACGAATTAAAAAGATGTACAATGAAAATCACTATTATCCAGGCACAGTTACTTTTCTTTTGAAAGTACATGACTAACAGCGGCCTTTGATCTCGTCACGTATCTCGTCACTGATCTGACAGAGATGTAGCTCGCCACTAGCTGCTGCTAGTTCGTACTTCGTAGTGTTATGTCAAAACGGATGACATAAAGGCATAATTAACCAGCGGAGACAGACATCGTCCAGGACTAAGTCGGACGTTTGAGAGAAGTTTGGTGTGAAAGCTTTCACCCTGAACGTGCTCTGAGCTACGCAGAGCAAGCTGAGTCTCAGCTGAGCTAAAGTGGTAAGAGACGACTGGGCAATGAACGGGAGTGTGTCAGGATCAACGACGTTGACGAGCATTGTCGGGTCGCAGGGCTTTTATTAACGGGTACTGGCGGGTGCTGCTTTGCCGCAGACATACTGACAGGTAACGGGTCGGTTCTGGTACGGAGCCTTATGGGTATGTGCAGTGCAGGTGTTAAAGTTGCTTTAGTAATGATTGGATCTTCAAACACTTTCTAAAATGCTGGTTTATACAGGCGGAATATTTTTCACCTGGAGAGAAAGTGGCAGAGCGCCCTTACGGTGTACCCCAGTAAGGGTACAGTCACGTAAGGGTACGGTCGGCAGTGGCCATGCATGTCAGGTCTAGGAGTATCGAACCAAACTGTATCACTCGGTGGAAACGAGGCTATAATGTCTTGAAGACGGTCAGCTCTGTTGGTTTTAGTACAGCCAAGCAACCCATCAAAGCACTGGACAGTTGGGGCTAAGTCTAAAGCAAACACTCACTACACATGCCAGTGGTTTAAACAAAAGCCAAATGTGAATGACGGGCATAAATGCACGACTCAAGAAAAGAACAATGAAATGTGGCCAGAGTCACAGTAGGCAAACAGAAGCATGGGAAAGGAAAGAGAAACCAGGGAACCTCGGGGGTCTGCGGTTACAACAGCACCAAACCTTACCTGCTCGCTTTGAAACCTTTGAGCTTCTGTACAAAGAAGGCTTCGAGCACCTCGGCACACTGAAAGAAGGGCGTGTCGTTGGGGTTGTAATAGCGGCAGTTGTCAAAGATTTTGGTCACATCGGCCACAAACTCCGTGAGCTTGTGGTAATGTCGCTTTTGCAAACGGGTTTCCATCGTGGAAAAGTCTGTAGGAGACAAAAAAATATGGTAAAAATGTGCGGAACTTTCACTACATTACAAGATATCGTGAAATAAACTCAGTGAGTATTTTCAAGGGTTGAAGAAAAGCAGCCGTTAACAGCATTTATCTGTTTTTACCCATTGGCTCCTTGATTACGCGGTAATAATCAGGTGCGTCATGGGGATCCACGGGTTCAAGGAAAGGCCACGCCATTTTGTGAGACTGTAATTAAGGAAAAAAAAGGTGATTATTACACAAGCAATTTATAACAAACAACAAATACAATCAAAAGGGGGAGCGACAAATGATTTACAAAATTTCTTAAAATGTGCTTAGATGGGAGGAACTGTAAGTGTTGGCTTTATCACTGGATGGGACCGGTCAGATATCCCGCACTGAACTGTACCCAGCCACTTCCCAGTGAGCTTCGTTAGTGCGGTGTAAGGAATCAGACTTTCCTAGATTTTAGTTTTTAAGTTGCTGTTGCACTTCTGTTTTATAACATTCCGTTGAAATCTTTTTAATTTACTAAATTATGATTACACCTTACTTTTTAAAGAAATTGTTA
>JAQLOL010000009.1:20057581-20072806 GCA_029783665.1 Naso thynnoides | reverse complement strand
TCTGGAGGTCTTCTTTGATGAGTGTCTGTTCAGAAAAAGACCCTGGGATCATTTTACGCCAGATTATCCCTTTAAGTTTAACATATTTCTACGATGTAAAAGTTACCTTTGTTATTAGAGCTGCAACAATTAGTCACATAATCGATTAAATGATGGACAGAAAATTATTTGCCAAGTATTTTGAAAATCGATTACTGATTTCAGTCATTTTTCTAATAAAAAAGTTAACAGAATTCCAGGTTTGGCCTCTTAGATGTGAGGATTTGCTGCTTTTTGTGTCACTTATGATAAAGACTGAAGAGTCTTTGTGTTTTGGGCCACCGTTTGGACAAAAGAAGCGATCTGAAGACGTCGCATTGAGCTCTGGGAAACTGAGAGGAGCATTTTCAGCATTTCATGGAATAAACGATTAATTGAAAAAATTACTGGCAGATCGATACTAAAAACAATCGTTAGCTGCAGCCCTTGTTCTTATATATAAATTAAGAAATTAGATAAGCAAGACTGTCAACCTTGACGCTACAAATGTGTAATTAATCGAAATGCAATCAGATTCCAGCAAAACTCACACTGTAGATCATCTAAATATGTTTTTCAATGAAAATGAGATACATGATGTAAAAATGATCATTCCCCCTAAACTCACATCACAATTACATTATCAGCCCAAATAATCGCGATAAGATATTTTTCCAAGATCGTGCAGCCCTGTGTGACTCTACCACATCTAGAGTGTATAACTCAATTACTCTAACGCACAAAAAAAACAGCTGTAACCATCCATGCAGGTCTGAGACGAGGCTGCTTTAATCTCCAGAGAGCAGCAGTTTTTACTGGGACAGAATCAGTGACGTGCCAACCAGCTAAAAGGAAGCAAATGACAGTGCTGCAGCAGCAGAGGGCTTTTAACGGACAAAATACACCAGCAACACCCATAAATCACTCATGATGGTTAAAAAAAAAACAAAACACTGCAATGCTTTATATAAACTTTTTTTTTTTTTTTCCTCTTTGGGCTGCAGAAAGCCAATTCAAACCTCGAGTTTTCAGCAAAACGCTGGAGGCGCATCCCCAAGAAAACATAGGGCCCCTCTGTCTTGGAGAAGTCAACCGAGGCAGTTCAGTGACAAACAAAGGAAAACTGTTCCAAACTGTATGTCAGCTTGTCACACAGAAACGGAAACAGCTGGCAGAGTCGTCAAAAGTCTTCTAACTCCTAACCGCTCCGTCTCCTCGGAGCAAGGTCGGGGGGGGGAGAAAAGGCAGCACCAAACATTTCTGAGTCAACTGTCATATAGCAGAGCTCTGCCGCTGCCTGAGGGGAGGAACTTTACTATCAGCAGCTTATGCCTCTTTTCTACTGGTCAAAAAAAACCCGTGTTAACCCGCTAAGATCAGGCTTTTGTGGCTACTCACCATTCACACCCGTGTGAACACACTGATTTCCCATGTATTTCCCAGTGACTTTCTTTTCCATCTCCATCTGACGCACACTCTCGTCCGGGCGCGGCGCAGGATTTCAGTTTTTGATGGACTTCACAGTTACAGAAGTTCACACTAACAGACACGGAGCTGAAAACGATTCCTGTCTGACTCGTGTCTCTATAAGCACGGAGCGTTTCTGCTGAGACAAGCTTATAAATTGACAGCGCAGTGCGCCGCTCTCTCTCTCATTTAAAGTCAACCTCACTCACCCAGCACACCGCTCTCTCTCTCCCTGCATTACTTTAAACAAATAATAATCCAGCAGATCATCAACATACAGATATCGCTCTGTGGCTGTGGGCGTCAGAGAGCAGCATGCACAGATTATTTTGTGACACAACAGTTTATCGCGTTCATGACTCATATTCCACTCTGCAGTCGTTCACAATATTGTTATATCGCTTCTACTCTGACGTAAAAATGATTAGAGAGCCTCCTCCTCCACTTTCAGACCAGCTGTGAGAGAAACGAGCGCACTGTGGAGCGTTTCCACCCACATCCAACTTTTGAGAAGCATGACACCCAGATCGATTTCTGATACATTTGCATTTGTCATTAATCAGAGTTCATATCAAAGTCGACGGGCATTTGTCTCAAACGTCACAACACAGCACGCTCTCCTTCGTCCGAATACAACACTTGACATAAAATTCACAGACGGGCTGCCTTGCCTGTGGAAAGTAACTCTGGTGGAAAAGGGATATTAGATGGACTGTGTCTCGGCATAACTCTGCAGAACACAAGCAGACGCAGCAGGACTCGCACATTAATTGTCAGATCAGTGATTTCCCTCGTTTGATGCTCACAGAAACATCTGTCTCACAAGCATCACAAGAAAACCTCTATTTTAAGGAATGAAGACCGAGTCAGATCCATACCGTTGACGGCAGTGAGGTAGGCTTTACTGTTTCCTCGGGCTTTGCTGGTCAGGTCCTCTGTGATGTCCATGTGGGCCTGCACCTCCTCCTTCATCTCCTCCAGGGTGGCATGCAGGTCCATCTCCCAGTACTCCTTATCCAGACACCCCATGAGCTCCTCCAGCTGCGCCTTGGTGCTGTAGTACCAGATCTTTTTATTTTCGTGCTGGCCATCCTCCTCGCTGTGGGGGCGAGAGCAGAAAAGGTTCTTAGTTAGAGTGTTTAACATCGGAACAAACCTCGTCGTCAACCTGAAAGGTTCACCGAATGAATCAAAACATCACTACAATCATTTCCAAACTATTCATTTATTTAACTGGCAAAAACATCACTGGTGTGCGTGAAATACCTCATCCTCTATTCTTTGGGATGGATTAAGCAAGTTCAAGAAGTTAGTCTGAAGTCTTTTCAAGTGAGCTAAAAAACTGATTAACAGGCTGATTCATAAAAAAAGGTTCTGGCCATTCATGGGGAAAGATAAAAAGGTTTTGGAGATCCACGGGATCTCTGTTTTTCACACTTCCAATACAATTCATCACGCAAGTCGCCACGCAATGCATTCTGGTAGCGCTGCTGCGCGTCTTAAAAAGACAAGACACCGTGTTGGCTTCTCCACATTTGCATAAAGTGAAGATCTAAGCGTCTTTATGCAAATCAGGTGCATTCAGCACAACAAGCCATCATCGATCTACAATAAAGTCTGATTCAACGACTGCATTGCCTATTTCTCACGCCAAATGTTTTCAGAGACACATTTCAGTGAAGCAATTTTCAAAATATAACAGAAAACAGTCAAGCAAGGCGCCATGTTGGTCTGTTTTAAAAAAGCCCAGCAGGTGCGCGGATGGTGTTGGTTGTAGGGACGAACCTTGAGTGTGTTTTCTGACAGGAAAAACGGAGGCGAGATCAGTAACGGCAGTGTGTTTATACACTACTGCCATCACTCCAGCGTTTGAAATAAACATAATGAAGCTGAGAAAATGTCCCACTGGCTTAACGTTCGTGTCACCTGCTGAAGGAAGAGCACCTGTCGATCAAATACCGTCCACCGACTACTGACACGGCCATCAAGTGTCCGTTCCTGGTTAAATAAAAACCTCCATCGTGGGTGTCAACAGCAGATTAAAATGTGACGGAAGCAGACGGCTCATCTACTCAGTAACACGTTGGTGCACAAAAGTTCAGCTCAAGCAAAACAGGTTTTTTTTGTTGTTTTTTTTAACTCAAATCAAAAACCTAACAAAGGTCTGTCAGGCGCAGTCTGATAAATTCAGTCTTGGGAAAAGCACCAAAGAGAAAATTGCATTTCTCGTCTAGAATCTTGAGTCAAACAGAAGTAATGTAGGTAAGTTATGGAAGCTTGCTGCAAATCTGCACTTCAAGTCATTTTCTCATTCACTTTCAGTTTCGTTCTCCAGCTGGTTCAAATTCTAACTGGTAATAGACACATGCAGAGACACGTCATGTAAGGTGACTGCTTCATTAATTGTGGCGACACGTTAGGTCTTCACATGGCAGCAGACTGAGGAATGTGACTCAGATTATACTCTATCAGCTTTCTTTACAGGAATGGATCTAACTGACTTTGTTCGAAACTACCTGAAGGGCAAAATACCTGAAATCTAAAAATCACTAAAGCAACAGGAAAATATTTTCATATTATAACATAAAAAAGAACCAAAATATGGCAAATGTACAAAAAAAAGCCAACTTGATGCTCACTACACTGAAGTGTGTGAATGTTCTGTAATACATCAGAGAAACCTCTTCACGCATGTGACACGCTTGTTACATTTTGCTGGAGATTTTCATTTTAACCACAGAATTTCAGCTCAATTTCAATTATTTAATGCATTTTTTCCCCCCTTTCTCGAACTGTTTTGGAATTTTCTCGAGTGACAACATCTGTATTGACATGACATGTGATGTAACATGTTGTCCTGTAGTGACGGCACCTCTTTGCTTTTTTTGGTCTTCGAGTCGTGACGTAAAACCTTTTCAAAATAGGATTTTTTCAGGTACAAGCCTCGTCTCGTGAACATGCTGCCGTGCTGTGTCCCGAGTTGTTTCAAATGATCCGAGACACGGCAGTCAACTTATGAGCATGTAAATAAGGAGGCAGAAATTTCTTTTCTTTAAATTCTAACATTTAAAAACATATCCTCTGACTGCAGCTGCTTTGCTTGCTATGTTCATTTGAAGAAAAAAAAAAAAGAGGAAGACAATCGGTGGTGCGCAATGAATCTTGGGATATGCTGGGTCTCAAAGGATCCAGCAGTTAGATCCTTCACAACAGGGGGATTCGTCAACAACATTTGAAGGAGCTGACAAAATGGGACAGCCTTTGTTGCACCACTGAGACACAACCGGTCAACAAACACACCCTCCAGAGGACGCAGCCCCTGAACTGGGACACGACTAAAGTACACTGAACGGATAAAGAAAGAGTTTTGAGTTTTTTTGAGTGTGTGCTAAGGTTTGCTAGCTAACATTAGCATCCATTCACTTAAACAAAACTGACTCTGTGCGAATATCCCTTACAGAAGTTACTTCTTTTTTACAACATTACGGTGTTTAGGATACAGTAATCCTAACTCGGTGAAATGAGTAGCATCAGCTGGGCTCTTGCTTGGTTGAAACAAAAACGTAGTTTAATACGTTACCTTCATCTTTATCGGGGATATCTGGACAGGGTCAGTTACGTTTAAGCCAATGGATGCTAACGTTAGCTAACGTACTTCATCAGCTGCAGCCATGTCCTTGTCTTTCTCATCGCTAGGAAAACAGCAGAATGAAAGTCTGACTGTTTTTGGCTGTTTGTTTGGTTTTTTTTTTACTCATATCAGTTTAAACAACAAAGGACAAACAACAAAGCACTGTGACATATTAAAAAGATGGACTTGGACCCTGAAATATTTTAAAAGGGTGTCATGTCAAGACTTATGAAGCGGAAATCAGATTCTGGATCTCAACATGTTTCACCAGATCAAATAAAAACAATTTAAAAGTCTCTTTGTTTTCGTTTGTGCGGCTAAGTTGATGCACATTCAGTGTAATTTGTTTTCATTGATTGTAGCGGAACAGAAAGGCAGCGAGGGTCCTAACTTACACAATAATCCGTCTGTTTAGGAACCAGTACTTCCTCTGGTGGCGGTCATATCCTACGGGCTCCTGGCGGATGTAAGGTCTGCTCTTTTGCGCCTCCGTCACGCAGTCGGTCACACCGGGCACCTTGTGTGCCACACATATCTCGCACTGCCACTCATCCTCTGGAACCTCCTCGAGTGGCGGTTTCACACACTCCAGGTGGTAGACCGCCGAGCAGGTCTCACAGCACAGCAGGTCACCCAGGCGGTGACACACGCGGCAGTGGTCATCGTACTGCATACTGCCGTCAGACATGAGCTCCTCACGGGCGATGTTGGTGGTGAGAAACTGATCCACCAGAAACTGTAGCACCTTGATTTTACTTCCAAGTGGACCGTAGGGATACTCGTCCGCCTCCTGATACGGCAGGACGTGATGGTACTCGCGATCGCTCTCACAGTACGCCCGCAACACCTCGGGCCACGTCATGCCGTCAATAAAGTACAGAGTAGAGTTGACGCTGTCCTTGAGATCAGCAGGGCCAAAGGTAGTGTTGGAGGAGTCCTCCTCACGCAGGATGGCCTTCAGGAGGGAAATATGCGTCTCAGCTATTAAAGTGCACTGCTCCTGGCCCACCAGTGCCGCACAGAAGTCCTCAAAGCGGAAAGGGGAGAGACGCAGCACTGTGCTGAAGTTCCGTAGCACCTCGTAGATGGAGATGGCGTTGAGCAGCTCCTCGTTGGGAACCAGGAGGTCCTCAGAGGTGTCAGGAAGCACGAGAGGGGGAATCTCCTTCTCCTCCAGAATGGGAGTGCGAGGTCGGGGGGTTCGAACTTTCTTCTTACCTGTAGGAACCACAAATGAGATTAGTAAACAATAATTACATCACTTTAAAATGGGGCTGGGGGATCTATAAAAAAATGTATCGTAGATATCTTGACAGATTTTGATTATCGTTATGGCCTCAGTGTCGTCTTTCCCTGGTTGAAAAGGCTTCGTCACAGTAAAGTGACTCGATTTTCTGAACTCACCGGATTCTTATTGTTGTTCTTTTACTTACTTTGACCAACTTATCCACTTTCCTGATGATTATTTATTACAAAATGTCACTGGGTTAATTTTTGTGAGATCACCAATCGTCACCCTCACAATACTGCCTCGGTGACAAGGTTTTTGTTTAAAAATATTGTGAAATTTACTCATTTTTCCTCACTCTCACTCTTTTAAAATGCGCCACAAGTCGACAGTCCACACCTGCAGGATCAATATTTACAGATATCAAGTGAAATGAAACTTCACTTTCAGGCCTACTTGGAGCCACAGGAGTACTTTTACTTTTTAAATTGTGTTTTTGGGGTTGTAAGAAAGGGCTGAGTGTGTTACTTCTACACGGTCACATTATCTACTGAGGTACTCAGTCAAAACACTGATATTTGACCCTATTAACATCATCCAACTCTTTGAATGTAGGTATAAGAAAAACCATCATTCCTACACTTTATTCTCTGACACTGAGCTGGATGTGAACAGCACTGCATTTCCAGTTAACGTTGTTTTAAGCCTACAGGTGCAGCGCAGTCAACATTTTATAAAATCACAAATGTGTAATAGGTTAACTGTGAGGTCTTGTTTTCAAGTGCTAGCAAACTTGTGAGCTACTTCGGCTGCGCCGGCTAAACACATGGCCGGCGTCATTAGCTAAATGAGGCTGTTGCATCCAGGAAAACATTAGCTGTCCAGTGAGCTAACGCCGTAAAACTCAAGTCAAGCCCCCGGATAAAATCCGCCTTTTCTCGCAGTCGCACCGTTTAAGACATTAACTGTCATCCTGGGACGTTTCGACGTGATTTACGCTGACAAGTGAAAGCTGACAAGTGTTCAAAAAGTGACAGACTTGCAAGCCAAGATGTTAATTAGCTAACAGTTGCTGTTCGCTAATTTCTCTTCATTGTATTAACTTAAACCATAAATAAACTTTTTTTTTTATTATCATTTCAAGTTAGCCAACGAGTTAATGTTAAGAGTGCCAATGAATGCTAACGTTAAAAGTTACCGTTATCTGTCTGACATGGACCTCAGGGTGACAGTTAGCTTCGTGAGCTAATTATGCTTGCTAACGTTAGCATGCTAGCAGCTAGGTGATTGACTGGAGATAAACGCATCTTCGTTATATTTAAGTTGAAGTTGGACGCATTTGCAGTCATTCCTGAAACAGATGTGAATTAAACGGAAGGAGGGCTTCGCTGTGTTGGCGGACTGGGATGGTAACAAGGTAAGCTAGGTAAGCTAGGCTAAAGGTGCAGCTACCGATTCAATCCACCTGCAGTAGCATTAATGTCCGCGGCCTGTGTTCATACAGTGTGCATTCTCCATTTTGAACAATAACCTTAGTGCTTCCTGCACGGATTAAAAACAGCCAGCAGCAGCGTTTCGGGGTGTATTCTCTAACCCCCTGCAGCGTGTGATAAAAACACGCTACCACCGCTTTGCCACGGTGCTCATTTACCCGGAGTGCTGGCGTGTGTGCTCTGACTCCGAAAGCTACTCTCTGTACAGTAGCTGGCATCATCCTCCTCCTCCTCCTCCTCCTCGTCCAGCACATCATTTTCAAGGCAATCGGAGTCCTCTTTGAGGGCCTCATCCTCCTCAGACTGTGGTTCCTCCTCAATAAGTTCGTCCTCCTCGGACCGCAGGCTGACAGCATCGTCGTCCTCGTCGCTCTCATGGTCGTCGTACACCACTGTTTTGGATCCAGGCGTCCGTCTCCCTCCGCGACCCCCTCTGCCTCCTCTGCCGCCGCCGCCGCCGCCACCTCTACGTCGTCCCCTGCCCCGCGTTGACGTGACGGATCCCGACTTTTTCTTCCTGGCCGACTTGGTGGTCTCCCTTGAGGGGCTCTCGACGTCCTCATCCCCGCTGTCTCTGAACCTGGGCTTCAGATTCCTCCGTGGTCGCAAGCCCCGGGTCGTAGCCGGGGACGGCTCCTCGGCTTGTAGCGGTTTGGGCGGCCTGCCCCTCTTCCCTCTCATGACAAGCGGTGGCTATTATTTTACAATCCCCAATTTTTGCGTTTTTCCAGCCGACACGGCGCCAGCGAAAACGGCAAGCCCGGAAAGCTGGAGCGGCGGGGAGTCGGACGGTGCGGTTACCCCGAGAAGCCGCGGTGTCTTTTCGGGTGTGAAAGCTCAAAACGTTAGCCCGGCGTCCCGTTCAGGTTCGCCTAGAGCCGCCATTTTTCTTCTTCTCTGCCTCTCTGGCTGAACAAACAGCAGGCTCGCACCAGAGGAATCACGTGGTGCCACTGCTTCCAGCTCAGTGGCAACAATGACCTAAATGGCTATCAATCTGAATTACTATTGTATTTTTTCATTCAAACGTCGACAATTTTTTTTATTTAATAGTTTCTTACATTTTAGCAGTTCTCAGCATCTGGATGCTTTATCATCATAGAAGCAGATGTGAGCAAACACCAACGTTTGATAGTGCAATGCAAAGAAGATAAAACACCGAAAACAACCTTCTCATTGTAAAATTTTCCATTTAGTTGCCCCTGTAGCCTCGCAGGTGGGGAATTTGATGTGCGGGGTAAATTAATAATCAGAGTTCATGGAATATTTCCGGAGATAATCGTTGCAGATGATACAGATGCGTTAGAATAGGCCTGTAACAAGTCAAACAAAGGTTACATAAAGTCCAGCGTTAACTTTTTTCTACCACTTATAATACTGCTGAGTTGAGCTGTATGTACTTGTACACATATTTATCAGAGTATCGCATGTTTTGCGTGTCACAATCAGTGACATAACTTCACTGAATCCCCTCGAATGTTTCTAAGTTAACGAACTGAAACGGCTATGACCGTTTAATGATCATTTAGACAGAACGATGAGGGTTGAAATAAGTAACTACCAATATTAATGAGAAATAATATTAGTTTGACACAATAGGCCTACATAAGAATCTTGATAATCATAATTTTTAAAAATAATTTGATATGTGTATAGAATACTGTAATGTAGTTGTCGTGGCCGAGTGGTTAAGGCGATGGACTAGAAATCCATTGGGGTCTCCCCGCGCAGGTTCGAATCCTGCCGACAACGAATTCTTTTTCTCTCTTATCAGTAAACAGTTTGCATTTTATGTAAACAAACAAACAAAAAAAAACGCTCATTCCCACATACGATTAAATCTTTGATCAAGATTTGTTCATTGTAACAACGCGACGCTTTATGTGGCTGAAGTCAAATCACTCAAATGGTTTAAAGTAATGAAACAGCGCCTCCACTGGTTAGCTGCGTGCCTGTGCTCGGGTTTTATTCCTGTAAATTAAAGTTGTTATACATAAATCTTTAGAAGTAATTACAACATATTTCCCATGTAGAGGTCGAAGTAATTATGTGCACTGTATGTACTATGTACATGATATGTAAACCATGTTATGGCAGCACTAAATTAACAAAAAGACATTAAAATGTTCCCAGACCACGAGCTGAACCGAGACGGCCTGTGTGAACACTTTTTGTAGCCACACTTCAATATTTCATGAGAAGGACTTGAACTATAATTGGTCCTGAAATGTTAAATTTAGCACTTTAATAAAGGCCAAATTTAAAACTCATACATATTTAAACACAAGTGGGACTCTGAGGTGTGTTGTGTTGGGAAGGCCGAGGCTCTACGCGCTGCCACACTCATCAGATTTATTAGAATAATTTCAAATGCACTATATTTAGAAGGTCATAAAGCCGATTTACATTTTTAAAAATAGACTTTGTGTTTCTGAGGCATTTATTGTTGTGATTTGGTATTTCCGATAAACGTAGCTGATGTCCAGAAGAATTTAATGCATTATAAAATTATTTTTATGTCTGAATTTAAAGTCTACATGGCATTTCCACCTTATGGTTGCAAATTAGGCTGTAAATAAATTAAAGATGTGCTGAGAATTGAAATCTTTTTATTTTTTATTTTTTGAGAATGTGACATCATTCTTTTCACTCCTCATATTAAAAAATGACAGCGCAACTCAGTTGGTCTTATTCGTCATGTACTTCCACGATCATTTTAATAGAAAATTTTACAACTTTAATAAAACAAAACACATTTCGTTTCTACAGTTAGTATGGAGATAAGCCACTAGGTGGCAGTAATACACAATATTTATGGCATACATAACAGAAAGCTGCCAGTTTCAGAACACCAAATCGCAAGTTGATGGAGGAAAAAGAGGGTTGAGGAGCTGTCTGTCACATCAATTATTTATTTGGATATTTTTAACATTTGTCTGCAGCCGATTTTTTAATGCGAGACAGTGGATAAGCTCTGTGCTGTAAAGCCTACTGGTCTGCACTTAAAAAGGCTGTTTTGCCGTTTTTGTGAGGTAATTATGAGCAGCAAAGACAAGCTGGCTCCAATGTTACAAAAAACAAGAACAGAATAGCTGCATGAAGTTCAATAGGTCAAATTGTCCGTCTATAATGTTATGGCAGACTATGACGGCCTTTATTCAAAGTTCAGGCCTTGAATGAAGCTTTTTGAATTGCAGATTGGCACCCAGCGTGACCTTGAAAGCGCCCACAAAGGTCACCGTGGGGCAGTGGTTTGTCAGAGCGTGTTTGATCTCATGTTATCCACCTGTGGTTGCCAGCGGGGAGAGGAGCGGAAAGTCTTAACCTTTGCATGCCACACGACTGCATGCGCTCAAACAGGTGAGACGAGTGATCTGATAACTCACATATCAGACACCTACACAGGGACACAGACTGTTTCCATGGGGTCATAATTCAGTTTATTACACCGGGGAGTGAGGATTAAATTTCACCTTTGGCAGACGGCGGCCCAACCAGATCGCATGATTACCTACAGTAAATAAACACCAGGTGGGAACAGACTCTGAAGAGCTCCAGCTGAGGCAGGCAATGAAATGCAGAAACATGTGAATAAATAATACAGGAATGTTTCAATATGAAATAATCACAATTAATGGTTAATATCTGTACCTTTAAATAGCTACCAGCCACTAAAAGAGATACAAGATGATTATATTGTGTTTCGCATGATGTCACTTGTAGTTATTTTTTCTCTTTTTGCAGTTTTGCATCTGTTAGTAGTAAAAGTATTGTGTCTTCTGTGAATGTGTTGTGTCTCCTCATACTTGTCTTCCACCTCTTTGTGGTCACTTCCTGTTTGTATTCTTGTTGCATCTCGTGGTTGTTCTGCATCCTTGTGGTCAGATTTAATCTCTTTCTGATCTCTTCAGGTCTCCAAGCAGTCATTTGTTTGACATTACAGCTTTCTAAAAGTCACGTGATTTAGCAGACAGTTTTGTCCAGGGGTCCCTTTAGTTTGTTCACCAATCCAGAATCCACACATCATATTTTATTTATCTCAAAAAGTATCTATTCATGAGAAAGTATCTCACAAAAGCAAACAAACAAACAAAAAATGATGCAAAGGGACGGGCACAGAAAGGTCATTAGTTCACAAGCTGATAATAATCTTCTCAGCTCTGCACGAAATGTCCTCACTTCCAAATCCTTGAAATCATCTTAAAATGTCCACACAGGGTGGAGAGCGGCGGGCTTTTAACGCAGGCACCGCTGTTGTGGACTGTCACGGCAGCACCATATGGCAACCAGCCCGGTCAAGCTCGAGAGGCTCGACCCCGGGGGCACAGTCACTCATCAGATATTTATCATCGAGTTTATATTGACGGCGTACATTAAAAAAAAGTCTTATATTAATGTTACGTTAATAACTGCGAGGGCTGTTAGTGGTCGACTGGGACCACACTGCAAAAGTCTAACTGCTGAATGTCACAAAGATGAAAAGAAGCGCCGGAGCAGCCTGATATCTTTCATAACCAGAATGCACCGAGCAGGGCTGGAAGCAGGACGGCAACGCTGATGTAACGGAGCCCGCCTAAGGCAGTCGGTGACAAAAACGCAGGCAGAAAGGAGCCACACTGAAGAGAGGAGTGAAAGGAGCCACTCTGAGAGCTAGAAGTCAAAATGTGGGGCAGACAGTGCACCAGACCGTGGCTAACGTGATGTTAAAGATCTCGCTCGGCCGCGGCGGAGCGCTTGCACGCAGAGCGCGCCCCGGGCTTCCCTTCAAGAAATGAAATCATCAGCTTCCTCTTCGCTGCTTCTTCAGATCAGCTCGCACATGCACATCATCTGCAGCCTGAGAGGAGGAGACACTCCACATGAGTTCATATGGAAATGAGGCCTGATGTACCGAGCCGGCGTTTCGCTAAACGCACTGGGTGACTCACTGCTCTGCTCTGCTCTGCTGTCTGGAGGAACCCCCTTTGATCAATAAAGATGCTAATTATTTAGTCTGCATGATTCCTGTGCATTTTTCAGATCGTACGCCAGGAAATATCATCAGACTGTGTGTGAACGGGCCAGATCGTCTGCAGTTGTCACAAGGACTGAATGATGTTGCACCTTTCAGGCCATTTAATTACAAGTCAAATAAGCATAGCGTGCTGTTTGGAACGTGGCTCTTGTTACAGCAACAAATACTAACTTATGATCACTATGGTACAGCTCGAAGCAGGTTTAAAAAACAAAACACATAATGCCTTAAAAGAAGGGGCGTTAATACATCGATGTATTGATTTATACGCCTACAACCAAACTACATCGACAGGTTGACAGCAAATCGTCCCTCTGGTGCGACTTTTCTGGATCTAAAATTGTTTTTCAAAGCAAAAACCCATTGTAATATTTAAAGGTTTTATTACAAAACGAAAAAATAAACGCTAAGTAGCTCGCCAGAAATGACAGAAAATTTGATGTGGCATCCTGTAGCGACCCCTTGTGGCCTCAGCGCTAAAAGTCTCACTTTAGCTAGCCTTGACTTGCGTTAAAAACGCTAGAATACACACTTTAACGTTCAGTACCTCGGTAATAAACCACTTCCTCGTTGGATTCTCCGCAAGAAGGCAAAATGTGATTTTTCCCAAATGAGAAACTATTCCTTTAACTGTAAAACTTCATATCAAAACACAGAGAAAACAGTAAAATGTCGCAGGCTGGCGCATTGAGCTGCGCCCCCTTGTGGAGAATCTGCACCCCGACACATATGAGTGAGTGAATCAGATTTGTGAGGTGCGTCTCACGTTAAAAACATAACAACAAGATGATTCTCATTTTTTTAATAATTGCATTTTATTAATTGAAAAAAAAAAAACAAAACAGAAACAAAAACAAAAACAAAACAAATGCAAATAAAAAAGAGCAAAAAAAACAAAATGGTATCATTAGGTAAGACAAGGCGAGAGACATTTAAATAAGAAGAGTTCCATGTTGGTGAGGATAGAGGTGACGGCAGGTTGATGGGGGCGGGGGGGGGGCGGGGGGGCTGTTGGATGGGACAGGTTGGATTATGTACACTGTTTCTCACTGCAGGACTGGCAGGCCCCATAAAGGGAGGGGGGCTCAAAGTAGCAGGTCGGAGACACTGAAACACCAGAGAGAAAGGCACTATCCAGAGAGAATGAGAAAACACGAACCAAAAACAAACAGTAAACAAGCACATGCACGCGCACACACACACACACACACGCACGCACGCACACACGCACACACGCACGCACACAGGACAAGAAATCAAATGTCTGACATAAAAAGTGCTTGACTACACGCCACGTTGGACAAAAAGGAAAAAAAAACAAAACAACAACACAACTTGTACATCATTTACACTGATCTCTCAACTTTTAGCATAAAAGACAATCTCTCAGTTTTCCGTTTACTGTTTATCTGTGCCAGCTGCAGATCTGCACTGGTGATTTACACAATGTGATTATCCAAACTCTGCCTCTTCGCTACGTGCAGGTGTGACGAGGAGGAGAGCCGTCTGCCGATGTGTGCGCGTCGTGAATGTTTGCGAATGTGCGCGTCAACCGCTGGTACGCATCCTCACACATCCTCTTTGTTTACAAATGAATATCGACAACGTTACTATTTCAGCATGTCTTTGAAAATCCCTTGCGTGGTTGTGTAGTTCAGCTCTCCGACCTTGCTTCCCTCATGTTAATGTCTGTGGCCTCAGTCAGCTACATTCACTGCCCGAGTAAAATGGCTGCAATAAATACATTGGCTTAGAAGGGCTTTGTAATACGACAGCTCTTGCAGCATTCATGGCTCGACTTGCTGGTCAACATTGGCTTCCTGGACAGGATTAGTTTCTTCTTAAAGAACTAATTTGACTTTCCTTGCATTATTGACAAGAGAAACCTCTTCAAATGGAATTTATAACTCCTTAAATATCACGCTGTGTTATCTGAGATCCCTCAGATAGATTCAGAACAAACATAAAACCTAACTGACAATTCAGCACATTCTAGAGCTACTAGGTCTTATCCAGACTAACATAAGATTGAACATAATTTACAAATGGAAAAAAAAAAAAAATACAATTTGTGATGAGAGGTAAAACAGACCAAACACATACAAATATATAATATATATTCTTAAAAAATGGATTCTCTCTATAGTTGATTTATTTATACAGCCAGCGGCTGATGTACAATGCTCACGTGCCAATGATCGCAGACATGGAAACTTGCTGTTCTGTAGATTGCATCTTTTTTTTTTCTCTCTCTCTCTCTCTCTCTTTTGTTTTTTTTTGTACATTTTAAAAACCATTTCTTCTTTTTTATGTTTTTAACTTTTTTTCTTTTATTTAAAAAAGAGTTAGGATTAATCGGTAGGCATTTTCATTT
>JAQLOL010000009.1:19992825-20009640 GCA_029783665.1 Naso thynnoides | reverse complement strand
ACTTTCGGTATGTATTTTATTCTAAAATTGTATAAATTGCTAATCTGAGTCTAAAAATAACATAATTTGGTAAATAAACAAGTCATAACAAGCACATAGGACTATTTAGAGTTGTTGGAGAGTTTACCTGATGATGTTAGGTGGAGGCAGGCTAGCACTTCCCATTGACTACCAGTGTTTGAGCTAAGCTAATTAGCGGTGGGTGATTCTCTTCCTTGTTACTTGTTACAGTCGAAAGAATGGGATCTATCATCTTGTCTGTAACTCAGGAGGAAGGCAAATAACAAAAAGGATATACGAACCATTCAGAAGCATATTTTTGTCTTTCCTCTGTCAACAGGAAACAGGAAACCGCTACAGTGGCTTGACTAAGGGTGCGTCAAAGGAACAAAATAGCAGCACACGAATAAAAATAATAACAGATCAATTAAAAGGCCGTGATTAATGTGTTAACGCTGACAGCCCTAGTACCAAAGCATACACTTATTCAAACATGATGATTGAGATGTTGATTTTGTGAAAACGAAAAGACGCAAATTCCACCAAACCTCCCTCCATTTTTCAAATACTGATCATAAACTCCAAAATAAATCCATGTAGAAACAGTAGGTTGCTTTGTTAAACAAAACAAGGCAAAAAATACAAAAACGCACTAAAGCAGTATTTGTCCTTAGTAAATTCGACTCTGCATAGATTTAGTTTAAGACACACACAGGTAAGAACTCAGAACAGTACTATGAAGGGAAGCGAGAGAACAGGCTTTCTTTCCAGCGGCGCCTCCTGCTGGCAGCTTCTCTGGGGGCCGTGTGGAGGAATCAGAAAAGAGGCTCCGGTCCTCAACAGTAATTCTGGGCTGTCACAGAGGCACTTATAACGGGAAGACAAAACACAAAGCATCACACATCACTCACATGGTAATGAGTTACTTAAGTCATCAACCTAATTAATATTAATTGTCACAATAATTAAGAGAACCAAAAACTGAGGAAGGCCACACTGTCAGCACACATGACAGCAGTAGGCAAACCTCCAAAACAAATCCTGTTTACATCGTCATTATTTCTTTGTTTGCCAGTGTATGAAGTGTCTGATTTTAGCACAAAGCTGATGTGCACTTCACTCAACACATATATCTACAACCACATTTCCAAAACGGCCAAGATTCTGTGCAAAACTACTAAAAACAGAATGTACTCGTGTTTCCAAGTGTTGAACCTCGCCTCATCCTTGCTTGTGAACAACTGAGCCCGAGGCGAACCAATCAAACATTCTCCAACAACAACAAACATTCCAATGTTGGCAATCGTCTCAGAATGTCTGTTTTAGAATGTTGCCCATGGCCCACTGATCACACAAATCCAAACCAAACTGTCCAAACTAAGAGATAAAACATTTTTACTTCAGTTGACTTCAGAAATTACCTCGAAATGAGCACTGAAGATGATATCTGCTCTAATTTAGAGACACTTCTGGAGCTGCTATGCTTGAAATTAGCAAGACATCTTCAAATAGAAAGAAATATCATAAAAATTGCAGGAAAATGTAGAGCAAGCAATTGATGTTAAGAAGACAGCACAAGGGAGTTTTTCAACTGTGTCGTGAGCTGGAAACTGAGGACATATTTAGTTTTTTGGTCTTCTCTGGAGTCACACCAAAACAGCACAGGTAACACCACTTTTCAGATGTCAAAATCCTGATTACAGGGACTGCATCTCTCCAGTGGAGTGTCTGATGGCCACTTTGAGCCACAATGCAATGGATACTGTGTCTGAAAGCAAGGCGTACTGACCATATTTCATCAAACACAGACAAAGACCCAGATTTAGGTCTGACGTTGCCAATATAATTGGCCGATATTGGCCTATCGCTAATATATCGGTATTGGTATGTATGTCCTTCGATATGCGGCGATATTAAAATTGTTTGTTAAGGCCAGAAAAATGCTTGAACTCCAGCAGAAGGCGGTCAGTTTTTTATTAACTAATAAGTGTTTACTGTTTTTACTAAGGGTGGGAATCACCAGTGGCCCCGTGATATGATATTATCACGATACTTAAGTCACAATACAGTATTATCACGATATTGCAATATGTTGAGTATTTCAATCATATCTATTGCAATTTTTTTCATCCTTTTCAACTACAGTTTGCCAAAGTAAAACTTTATCAATATCATCTGTTTAATCTTATAAGTTAATGTTTTCAGTCAAATCATCTCACTTCAACAAGGTTTTTTTGATTGCATTTTTTATTACCTCACTATACAGTGAGCACTTAGAACCACCTAGTGGACTGAAAAGTGATTGACTCAGTTCATTTTTTATTATTCTATAACCAAAAAAAATGGGCTTTGTATTTGCAAAATTTATTAAAAAATTATGTAATAAAATATCAATACTTGGTGTCTATGAGTCAACATAAAACTGTCACTCTAAATATCGCGATATTTCGCTGTATCAGATTGTTCCCCACCCCTGCTGTTCAGTGCACTGATGTTTGGAGTAAAGTTTGTTTAAATTTACGATATCTTACCTCCATTACATATCTTTGTCACAAGTATTTGAAAACCACACCCAGCAGATATTCTATATATTGATATATTATTGGCCATCAGTCAGATTCTAAAAGAAATAAATAAACTCTCGAGTTTTTGGAATCAGGGTTGCATATTTCTATCACAGACATAGTTTGCAGAGGTGCTACGTTGAGATGTGTTGCTTATATTTTGGCCCCTCTACTCAGATGCATGACTGTGGTAGAATATTATAAACACCTTTCAATAAAATGCACTCCTGTCAACATAATACCTCCAGAATAAACATAAACCAGGATTATTACTTTTCTGACAGAGTGAACAACAACTGAAGAATTGTAAGCTCATAAAGGTGAGAGCCGCTGCATTGGATTGCTTAAAATTTTAGAGGATATACCTAATAAAGTGTTGAGTGAGTGTAGTTGCTGGTGCTAGAGGCAAACCTCTGTGTTTCGAACATCCACAGCTCTTATGATTCTGTATCTGACCTAGCAACCAAGCGTCAGGGCCGGTCTGTACTTACCCAGGGAGGTGGTACTGTATCGAGTGCGCTGCAGAGTGGCGTAGCTGGGCTTGTCTGACGGCAGGACGCGATGGGCTGGAGGGGCCACGACTTCACCGTTTCTCTGCAGGGAGGCACACCTGCGAAAAGTCAGATCCAGCTTGGTCTGGATGTTACTGGAGCTGTGAGCGCGCTTAATGTCCACAGGCTCGTGGTTCCCAGCCTTCCCGTTGACCATCTGGACTTTGCAGTTATGGACGTCACAACTCTGGATGACTCCGGCCTTCCGCTCTTCTACTGCTGCTGTGGTCAGTGTGCCGTTGGACAGAGACAGTTTGGCTAAATTACTGCACGCCAGCTTTGCCAGCTGTCCGTGGCCATTCAGGCGCCGGTCTTGCCCCTTGATAGGCGACCCAGGAATGTCTTTCTTCATGAAACCAGGTTTGAAAAAAGACAAGAGGCTGTCATGGCTGCGTCCCTCCTGTCCCCTATGTCCCCTCCCATCCTCAGATTGAATAGCCATCTGTAACAAGTCTTTGGGAGCCCTAGAGGTCATCCCTGGCTGGACCTTGGTCCGCCTCAATGTGGAATCTCTGCTTGGGGGTGCGCTGTGGCTGATATGACCCATCAGAAGGGCCCCTCTCTGAAGCTGGAAGTCCAGGGTCCTGCCCTGGTCCTGTCTGGCTCTCTTAGAGGATCGCTGCCTCAGAGAACCATAATCCCTGCCTTTTACGTTGCTGCTGTTACAGACTCCATAGCCGATGCTTCTCTCCACAACAGGTCGACTCTGCCCTGCTGGCATTTTAGGGGAGTAACAAGTGTCTGAGCTGGCTCTGTCCGTACAACTAAGACTGCTGCCGCTAGGTGAGCTACAGTCATGCCCCATTTCCACGGGTCTCCCCTGGGTGTTCCTTTGCGGCGGGGTAGCCACAAGCGTTATGATGGGGTCTTTGGTGCAACGTGGTCGCCGCCCAGACTCCAGGTACTCCACCAGCTCCCCAGGCTGGGTCTGGGCTGGGTGTTTAATGCGGTCCTTGGAGCCAAAAGACCACCGCAGCGGCAGAACTTTGCTCAGAGAGTCCTTGGGCTTTGTTGGTGATATCATGCTTACGCTCCTGCCTTGGGTCCCGCGGACAAACGGTTTGGCTTCAAACCCATCTGATGGAATAGAAACAGAATGTTACTGCTACCAACCTGCTGTTTACATACGTACTTCTACTACTAGTATTTAGTAATTGACTTTAGCAGGGTTCAAAGGTGAAACACAGAGTGGCTGTTGATAAGGTCATGAAGAGCAACCATTGCAGATGAAAATCTATCTGACTGAGTCACAGAGGAGTGTTCATGTTGTGTGTTTCGTCACGTTTGTCGACTTCCTTCCTTACTTTCTGACTGGCGTGAGTTCGGCGACAGGTGAAAAAGTTAAACACATTGTTACCTTGAATAAAATTACACATTTTTCTGCATTTAAACACTGTTGGGCACAGTTCATAAAACAAAGATAAAGTCGTTTTAAGACATTTTAATGTGATTGAGAAGGTGTCTCCGCACATCCGTTTTTTGCCAGGTGCGTAGGACTGGGAGTGGTCGGTCCCCACTATATTGTCAAAAGTGGCCATTTGTCTGATGAAGGTCCGAGCACCGAAACGTCACACATTAAATTTCTATTTGCAAGTTATTCAGTGTGCGGGATTCTTCTTTTGTCAAGACATTTTAATGTGAAAGTTGCAGTCACCCTATTTTGAATGTTCTCTATGAGCAAGGGCGTCAAGACCATCAAAACACACTACACCTGCCCTAAATGCTACCTACTTTCTGTTTCTACTGCTTTTTGGGGTTCATCTCCAAACACTGGCAGCTCTGGAGACTCTGGGACCTGCACGGGCTCTGGAGGTCCAGCGATGGGTCCTCCTGACACCAGGCTGTCCCTTTTACTGCCCCCCGCCAGCCGGACCAGCCAGTGGTCAGAGGCGGATGAGCTGGTCGAACCTGAAAAAAAGGAAAGAAAAGGAATAAAGTCTGTGTGTAAATCTACACCTTTTATTGTGAGTGATCATCAGCACTTCCATTCTTTTGTGAATACCCTAACAATGCAGAAACCACAGGCTGAAAGCTTCAATGACTGCAGGAAATGGAGACTTTTGCCAGGAATAGGTCAGACTTTCTCTACAATCTCATTTCCAGACGCCAGCTGTGATTAGACCAAAAATGTACACTGACACTGGGGCAGTACATCTAACAATCGTGGCAGATTGAAACAACAGAGGGACAAATAAGATTTTTGCAGTTCATACTGTAACCACAGTGTGAGCTGTAGTGACACCAACACCGCCTCCATTATTTCTACATTTTGTCAAAAGCATGTAAATGAGACTGTTCTCAGGATAACAAGCTGCTACAGAGAATGTGAAAGGACCAACCAGAGACTGAGGAACTGGCGGACCAGGGAGGGATGGTGTTTTTCCTCTGGTAGAAGAGGATGTAGGCTCCACGTGTGCACACCTCCGCCTCTGGAACCGGCTCAGCGCTGCTGTCATCATAACTGTACCACTGGCCGTCGACTGAGTTCCTGCAGAAGGCTGCGGTACAACAAGGAGATATTATGCATGTGACCAGAGACTCCACCCACTCTGCCGAAATTACAGAGGGTTATTCTCTTGGTCTGGCAGTGAATGATCTTGTGTTAATAACTGACTATCTTTGTCCAAACCACGAGAATCAAGTCCACTCAGCGGAGTGGGCGGAGTCTCTGGTATGGGCCCAGGCTTGTAAATGACAGAAATCTCTTTCTTATTAATTTGTTATCAGTGGTTTTAATGATTTATTTTCGAGTTGTCTTTTGTGTTTTCCTCGAAAAAGGCGTCATGTTCATAAAGCAAATGTGATAAATACTGCGTGTGTTTCCTCAGTTTGTCAGACCTGTGTAATGTCCGCCGTGCATTCCTCCATGGTGGTTGCACACAGCGTAGAGATTATACAGGAAGTCCGGCGGGGCCAGGTCAGCGTGTCGGGACTGTTTCCAGCCAGGCTGCAGAGGCGGCGGGTGGCCTCCGTGGTTGCGGTTCACCATGTGAGGCGCCATGTCCAGGCCCGTCAGGGGGAAATGCACCAACGTAGTGAGTTTGTTCCTGCGCTCTCCCACCTGCCTGAAGCGCTTCAGGTGGAGGATGAGGATGTCCGGCAGCGTCCACAGGCTCATCTTCACCATACCCTGCTGCAGCTGCTTGCAGTGTGGGCACTTCCAGGCATCATCCGGGGCAAGCTAGTGGAGGGAAAAAACAATAAAAACTAGCTAGTGGAGGGAAAAAACAATAAAAACGTGGTGAATGAAATGGCCTCTGCCCGCTTATCAGCGTGAAGGAGCCTCAGAAACGACTCCTCGATTTTCCTGTTCCTCACTCTGCTTGATTATAGTCTTAGAAATGATGTGGACATTCACAATACTAATCAGCTTCACTTCACCATGAACAGGCGGTAAGATCTGAAGCTGTCGCCATGGCAACTACTTTTGTACACTCTCCTCAGCTCCCTGTGATTATGTTAAATTCTAAACAGTGTTGGCTCCCATTCAAAGTTTACATTACAGAAAAGATTTTCTCTTGTTCTTTGTGCACGAGAGACATAATTCACGTGTGCTCAGTGGCTCAGAGGGTACAGTCTGAACACCAGTGGTTTGATTCCCGGCTGCGGTCAGTAATGTCTCAAAGTCTCTTCATTCTGCAGTAAACCAAAAATACCTTTCTGGAATCCTCTCTCCTGATTGGAGGAGAGTGGGAGCGGGATTCCACAAAATGTCTTTTCTGTGTACGGCAGAGCGGAGGACCCATGTCATTGACAAAACACTTGATATAAGTGATGCCTGTCTGAGTGCAGAGCTATTTAACACTTGTAAAAAAAATTATGGGAAAAAAACATTAAACACCACTTACAGCACCTTTAAATTTTGAATCAAGTTTAAGATGTCAGATATCCTGCCTCCACACGTCTTTGTCACAAACATTCGATAACCACATTCAGTGGATATTACATATGTACAATATCAGCTGATATATATCGGATATCAGAATTTTCTTACTCCCAATTATTGGTAACGTCATCGGCCCCAAAAATCTCATATCGGTCGGGCCCTAGTTAGCACTTTTTTATGGATGTCTCTGTCATTAGTGTAGGAATGAGTGTGTGAATAGGTGGATGCTGACGTATGGTGTTAATCAGCTGAGGTGGTTTACACTTTATAAAGGTTTGCCATGTGTATATAGGGGACATGTGGACTCAAAAGAGACAGGAGATACTGTAATGATAATAGGGTGGCTTAGCTCCGCCCCCTCCAGTGGACTGTGGACACCATGGGACTTTATTTTGGAAATATTCTGCACAGCAGTCAATGCACAGACATAAATTATTTTAAATTGTGCCCTCATTTCCAAATATGATGCTTGTCATTTTAAAAGATAATTTTACAAATCAATACAGTCGCAGTTTGTGGTGAAGAAAGTTAAGTACCACAGTTTTTTTTTAAACTGCTCAGTAAACTACGTCTCTGGTCTCACACAATATATGTCACCAACGTTAACGTGGCTGTGACTTCAGCACAGTTTCTCTGGTTCCTTCCGGACGAGGAAAAGGGATTAACACAGGTCGAAATCATTCCAAGCATGGGCATGTCGAGAGCCGCAGCTCAGCGAACAGACAGTGAGTCAGTTCTGTAAGAGATCGTTGTCACGACATCACTCACACGAACGACGGGTGTGTCGTCTTTCTAAATACGTGTTTTCAAAGTCTTACACTTCAGCAGTTCTATGATAAACTGCAACTTTCTTGATTTGCAAAATTATATTTTATTTTATATTATACTTTTCTCTCTTTTCATTGACTCCTTTTCATGTTTTTTCCAAAATAAGGTCCAATGGACCTGAAGTGGAGCGGCGGGATTTAGTCACTCTATATAATGTCTTCCTGCTTTATAGAAAGACAGAATGACCAGACAGCAACAAAAGTACTACTAATGTGCTAAGACTAATAATAATAATAATAATAATAATAATCATCCTCATCCTCAACATCATCATCAATACATAAATAAATACATAAATGCTAATATTGTGACTGCAAAAGTGTTGACAAAAGTACATATATGTACACACACACACACACACACACACACTCATGCTGTGCAGTATCGACCACTGGCCGTATTAAGATGCTCTCCTCTCCAACAGCAGGTCATGCACTAATGCATCTCTGAATTAATTTAGATGTTGTTGTTCTAAGCACACAGTACACGAGCCTTGTTATATTTATCTTTTAATAAAAATCTGTTTGTCATTTTCCCCCTGTGGGCATTGAAGATGGTGTTGAATATCATTATTTTTTAAGGTACTGCATCAAAGTTAGAAATTCAAACAAGTATTATGACCACACTAGACTGCGATATTTATGACTGACATTATTAATCTGTGACATCTGGGATTCTTGAGATGAAAAATTAAAAGGGAAAAACTAAGAACAGTCTGTTTCATACATACGATGTCTGTGTGATGGCTGCTTCAGATGAGATTGTTGTTTTTGGTGTGTCTGAGGTGATTTGAGGTGTCGAAATGTTCTGTGCGGTGAAAATAAATTCCCTCTCACTTAAAAAAGATTTTTGTGAGCTTCGTTAATTTGTAACTGAAAGCTGAATGAATATCTGATGTTTGCCTGTTTAGACTGAAGTGCAGTTTGCTGTGGGCTCATGCAGACGCTGACTGACAGCAAAGCCATCACTGTGCCTGCAGCGCCACCCAGTGGTGACACAAGGGAACAACAGCAACAGTTTCACAGCGTTCTTCACAGTAAACTGAGGAGAATATTTCATTTCCTTCGAGGCAAAATGCAGTCAGTATATTACTAATTGCAAATTACTTTGAAGCAGACTGAAATGTACATTAACATTACGATACATCTACATGTTGAAGAAAAAGCTGAGCTGCTCCTTTAGTATCTGTATTGCACTGGTTCTTTTATGTACTGTAATATCAATAATGAAAGGCAGAATTAGCAGCAAAGTGTCTCGTTCCTTTTATTTATTTTAGAAATAATAACTAATAGAAAAGTGCTTTAGCCCAGGTTGTTTAAATAAATTTTGAGACACTTCAATCAAGAAAAGAAGCATACATTGGAAATGAGTTTCCACTCTGAATATCTGCACAAAATATTTCAAACATGACTGATAATACTCCATACACAAAATGTAAATGCTGGTGTTTAACTCAGTGAATTGTAAGAAAGAAACAATCCAGACTGTTTTGTTTCCAACATGGACGGACTGCTGGTGCTGAATCTGTGACGTTCCACATGATAGCAGCCTGCACACTCTGACTCTGTCCTTTGCTGCCTGCTACACAGCCTGAGGAGGGTGTGCACACACACAGTCAACGTGTAAAAATAAAACCATTTGGGTTTTTTGCTGTCCTCTTTAGTCCAAATGTGCCACATCTTGGCACGAACACGTCCACAGAGACGCGTATTTATCCCAATAAACATGCTGCAGACAGATTTTCTTTGTCTGCTAAAAGCTTTTCCACATAAAGCTACTGAAAAGCTTTTTAGGAAATGGAAACCTGCATTGTGGTTGCAGTGTAAATCTTTGTCTCCTATTTTTCACTGTCACATTTCTCCGTTTAGAGCCACCGACCATCTAAATATGAATTACTGCCCTCTGGAGCCAGTATACACAAATTATTACTGTTGCCTTCCCTCAAGACAAAGAAGCTGCCTTAAATCATTTTATTCCAACTTAATGATTTATTTATGTGATGTATAAATGTGTCTTCATTTGTCTCCTTCAGATTTCCTTTGTTAACCTAAAGTAAAACCATAATATACAAAAACTAATTTAATAATTTATTGGTATTAAACACTTTGACAAAATCTTTTCCTTGAATGTTTAATGTTGTGTTTTTTAAAGTGGTAACCATTGTGCCTATTGTCCTGTTAAACAGGGCTCGACTGAAACAGAATTTTTGGGGCCAGTGTCAATATTACAGATCTGATATATCTGCTGAAATTATTAATATATTGCATAATACTGTATGAATGTGGTTATTTAATACTAGTGGCAAATATATGAGTGGCAGGATATCTCACATTAACAAACTTTGTTCCAATCAAAAGTGCACTGAACAGTAAACACTTCACGTATTAGTTAGAAATAACAGATCGCCCTCTGCTGGACATTTTTTTTCTGGCCTTAAAATAACAGGTTTAATATTGGCACATATCGGAGAACATATATGTTGATACTGATAAATCTGCAATGGACCAAGTTTGGCTGATAATATTTGTCTGGGCCCTTCAGTCAAACGTGCATCTGCTTCACTAAGTTCCTGTTCAAAAGTCTCTGAAGGTTTACTTATGCTTTGTATTATATATGTGATTTGATAAGTGTCGCTCGACAGGAAATTCCCTGAATTTCCCATTGAAATTCCCTCATTTCAGTTAAGCAACACTTATAAAAATGTGCCGGGTAATGAAGCATAAATTGGCCTTGAGCATGCAGCGCAGAGTCAACTGACAAAATGTCTTGCATGTTAAAAACGATCTCTCTTTACTCTTACTTTGGAAAGTTCCATGTAGTGGAACTCTAAGAAAAGAGAAGTCCTGAGACGTTCTGAAGTATCAAAAAATATCAAAAATCCTTTATTGAGGCAGGGTCCGAATGGTTTTGGACTAAAATGAGTCTTCATCAGCAAAGTGATGATTTTACTGTGCACTTTTTTTATGTTTGAAACCTGGTCACCATTTACTTCAAGTGTTTGTGAGACAACTGCAACGCCTTTTTCCTTTAAAACACCAGCAGCGTTTTGTGGACAAGAAAACTCCACCCGACCCTCCATCAGTATGAGGGTGAAGAGATAACGACTGAATTTTCATTCCTGGGCGAACTATCCCTTTAACGTGACAGTAGAAACGGTGGATTACGCCTTCAGGAGACTCAGTGTGGGGACACGCGGACAGACTGACTACCTGCTCCTCTTTGGTGTAGAGCTGGAAGCACTCATCCAGGGTGCAGCTGTACTGCTGGACGTGCTGCTGCTGCTGATTCCTCACGCTCTCTGCGTCCTTCACCACCTCCTCCTGAATGTTACCAAACAGGCTGTGGCCCAGCACACCAGGCGGCGGTTACATAAAACACACGGAAAAGTAGTTTAATGTCAAAGGAAAACACTTGAGTACATAAATAGGAGGTGGTGAGGAATAAAAGCACACGTACCAGTCTCTGATTCTGGGCTCCCACTCGATGATGAGCTTCACATGTGGAGGTCCTCCCGAGCCACAGAGCTTCAGAGCTCTGACAGACACAGAGGTCAAAGGTCATCGTGTGTAGAGGATCTACTTTACATAAACTGTGCTTTCAGAGAATTGCTTAAACATTTAAAATAAATGCACATTACCAACAACATTATTTTTTTTTTAATGTGCTTGTATTGAAGCTTTTTAACCACTAGGTGTCAGCATTATTACAGTGCAAGGTCTTGTTCTGTGTTGAAGTGATTGTGGTGGACTGTCTGTATATTCGTTGTGGATGTTTTAGGTAAATAAATGTATTATAAGACACAGTCCAATAATAACACAGACTCCACAACACACAGCTGAGCTTCAACACATCTATTGAAAACTTTTTAGCTGTTTCCAGGGCTCTCGCGCTCATCTCAAGGTCTTCTTCAGATCACACGATGAGAAATGGGCAACGTAAGAAAGTGACAAAATGTAAAACTTAAAACGCACTTTCAAAGAAATCTTTGTTGACACAAATCTACGGTATCAAAACACTTTAAAAAAAAAAAAAAAAAAAAAGAATGTTGATGTGTGTGACATACTGTAATGACCTGATTCTTAGAGACTTATTATCTAAGTCTACAGTCATGTTAGCAGCTCTGCAAAATGTAATTCAGCACAATTTGAGCAAAATTTTAAAGGATGTTTTAATAATATTTATATGTAGACAGACCATTTTTTTCTTATAAAACAATACACGACAGAGTTTTTAGAAAAATGCAGAATAAAAGCAATGCTTCCCTCCCAAAAAGTCGTTAAAATTGTGAATCGAATAGAATTTTTTCAAGTTAAAATTATAATTTTTTTAACCTCTGTCTACGATGGCCAAAGGTTTGTGAGACAACAGTAAAACAACGTTGGTACCATGTGGTTTCTCTGTGTCGTCAGTGATCTTGATTCTCCAAAGAGATGGTTTGAAGTTGTTTACAGGATCTTTGATATCATCAGCTGACAAAGACTGAATGATTTGTCTTGTTTTGCTCATGTGTGAAGTCCATGATGTGGGTTAAAATTTAAAAAAAAAAAGTATAACATGACAGCGTGCTTTGCTATAACAATCTGATGTTTAAATCAAATATGATTAAATATACTCCAAGTGGAAAACAGGGAAATCACATGCATTTTTATTTATCATTATCGTTATTACTAATCAAAAATGGCTTTTAAAAGGTTAAAATTCTGAAAATGAATGAATATTTGGTAGTTATGATTAGGCCAGAAGTTGGTTAAAAGAAGAAAATATTACTATATAACACTTCTACAGCACTTAGGAACTGTGATTTTTGTGCTTTTAAGGTCCTCTACAGTAGAGGAAATACTTTGCACATCTATTTCTTAAGACAGGTGTGTAGGAGAAGGAAGAGCAGATGAAGGTCTAGCACCGAAATGTTGCAGCGATGAAGTTTTCTTGCAAGTTAGACAGGAGTTTACATGTAGTTGAGGTCCTCTGCAGTAAAAGTTAAGGATGCATGAGGGTTAAAAATGAGTCAGAACTATTACCGCTCAGTTTGCAGTACAAACTAGTGATGACATGTTGTCTGCTGTGAGAAAAACAGTGATGTTCATGACATCACACTCAGACGCAGACAGTTTACAGAGGCTGAGAGGCGAGAGCTGCAGACTAACACTTGCACTTGTACATTCTTGCACAGTCTGATGTGGGTTGACTTGGGAACAGAGCATATTTCTGAATCATTAGAGTTCAAACACTATCATTACATGCGTCTCTAGGATACAGTGCGCTGCACATTTGCCTTTCAAAGGATTTCTAAAGCATTTGCCCCCATCAGCACCATTCACCGAATGAATGAACTGTTCTTAGCAACTGCACAAATGGAAGCCCTTTAAAGAGCTTGCCAAACGGCCCCTTTGAAACAGCCATTCACGTCTGCAAGTAAAAGCCATCAGATGCACATTTGGGGATAAAGTGTCTGCACAGTTCAGTCAATGCTCAGAAGTCAAGTTTAACCTTTAAAGTTGGTATGAAACATAAAAAGCAGTTAGAAAATTAAAACATCTGTGGAGCCAATGCCAATCATCATTAACCGCTGAACTTCAAAACTTCTGCCGTCATCGCTGAGTGTGACTGTTTTTACCACGACATGTCTTCACTGGCTGCCCGCCTGTAGATGTGGACTTTCTCAAGAAACACTTAATTATATTAGAGCTGATGTAAATTACATAAAAAAATGATTATATGAGATTCAATCTAAATGAGCCAATGGAAAAATTGCCCATTTGAGTGCTGAAAGCTTTAACAACAACACAGGTTTATTTTAAACAGCAAAAATACATAAAAATTAATCATAATTCTGTAGTCTAATAATAGAAGAATGTCCAGATTGTGTGCTCAGAGTAATTTAATTTTACCAGATAAAACATGAAGGTTATAGAGGGATGTGTGTCTACTCCAGAAACTTGTAACTCGCATAAGAGCATCCGCGACCTTTTATTGCGTGAATGGTCGAACGCTACACGTCTGGATTTGTTTAAAGGTATTTGTAAGGGCTGGAGCGATACATTGATTTGCCTTTTGCTACCTCGGTTCTCAGCTTGATGTTCTGCGTACTGGGACACCCTCACCTGTCCACAGCAGGGTGGTAGAGCGGCCGTCCGTCCTGAGGTGACAGGTAGCTGTAAAACGCTGATCCTCCCACCACACGAATGTTGAACAGCACTCTGGTATTCTGAAAACAAGGTACAATAAAAACAAGAAAACACTGTAAAGCCATGGACGTGGCATTGAGGTGACAGGAAAGCAAAGCACATTAGTCTTTTTATGACTGTAAATCTTGTACATGAAGCCTCCAACATATTCTCTTTTAAATATTGTAATTTTTGAACGTGGACTCTTTGGATCCCTCCTTGATTTAGTTGAACACAGTTGTAATCCTAAGGAAAGTCTCGACTGTTTGATGGTTCTGGAGATTATCTTGTCAGATTGCACTGCGGTGTGAGGTACGTTAAAGGTGATTCAGTCTGCTCGGAGGAAGGTCACGGCTGCAATGATTTGAAATCATTAATGTTAAACATGTTCAATATTTATGATCTGATAACCCCGAGGACGGACGAACACTCTGTAGATCGTCACATGGAACAAAACAATAGCTAACTGGGAAGCTAGCTGACTGAAGATGGAAGCACAACAATCAGCCATGGCAACGATAACAAACATGAAACATAAAGTTTGATGGACATCAGAAATGGAGAACCAAGTGTTTATACAACGTGTCCTGTAAAACATTCAACAATCGAAGTGACAAGGAGAGGAGGTGGACAGAAATTGCTACCAGGCGGGATCTACAAGGCAGCTAACCTGACTAACCAGTCCGCCATGTTTGTTTACTCTGAGGTCACGTTTGAGCGATTTTGCGAGATTAGGACCTCACTCTCGACTTCTCCAGTCCTATTCCTATTGATGGAGACCATTTTCAGCTCATTTGATGTTTGGACGGCTCGACGTTTCTGTGGTAATGCTAATGCTATGACAAGCGCAAGTCAATCAACCCAGTCACATTCAACAGTTGCCACTACCAGACTCTGATTAAACACTCCATAGTGCACCCGATGCAAATCGAATATGACAACAGCCTATGGAGGCAAATTTGTGCACTCATAGAATAATCGTAGAAGTCAAACTATGGCTATTTTTCTTAAATTTGTGGCTCTGATTAGCGTTGATGGTCACAGGAGCCTGCCAAACTATTTGCTTCCTGTTGCTACTAAGCCACAAATTAAAGCAATTCAGCTGTAGTTTGACTTCTTAAATAATGCTACAAACACTTGAATTTGCCTAAATGGACTAGCGTCAAATTCAACTTGCTTTGGCTGCACTGTGAAGTGTTTATTCAGAGTTTGGTAGTGGCTACTGTTGACTTGCTACTGGTGTCACTGACTAGCATTAGCATTAGCGTTATGGTGAAATATTGAGCTGTCCAATCCTGTACTGCATCAAATGAGCTGAAAATGGTCTTTATCGACAGGAACAGGACTGGCGAAGCTGAAAATGAGGCCCTAAGTAAAAAAAATTCCAGAATATCCCTTAAGAGTAAGCATGTGTCGTGTCGTTTTGGTCGTATCGTTGAACTCAACACACCATAGGAACAAAACTGTTAAATCTGTGATTTTTTTCCATCATGTGTGGGTTCTGTCACATTTTCAAAATCTGTTAAGTTAAATATCTTTTAGTGTTGTCCAGGCATAACGGTATAGGGATGGTAAACATCATACAAGCTTTAAGTTTGTAAATTAAACTGAAGTTTGGATTAAAATCAGTGAATATGTCATCTGGTCCAGCTGGAGGAGAGGAGAGAGCCCAGTTTTGACTCAGGAATGTTCCTGGCTGAAGACCGCTCACAGGAAAATGAAATATACCGAATGGGACTCTGTCGGCCTCTGTCGTGTCCTTACCTTGCACGTTAGCATGTTGGCATCTTAACTGCAAGTATGTTAGCTTGCTGCTAGCCTCATGAAGTTACTAATGCAGCTGCGGACTCTCAGTCTTGTTTAGGTTTAAAATGAGCTCTGCTGACACACACTGATTCACTACTGTGATGAGAAATGTTGACGCTTGCCGTTTTGTGACATTATTCATCCATCGTGGTTTTACATAACCAGGAGAAACGGCTTCATTATACCAAAATGAGAACATAGCTCAGGACTTTAAAAAAAAGCAGCAGCAACTTTTCTTTTTTACTGTGATGAGACAGAATCGCGCTCAGTTTAGAGACTTCTGACGTTTGACAGTAGGCTGAAATGGTTTTATGAATCCAATATGTGTGTGCAGAAGAAGACTGACTACCATAGTTAAGTTTTATATGCTCTGTGTAAGTAGTGATGTGTCCCTTGAGAGAGCACCATTCTCTATGAAGCAAATGAAAGTGTTTTGTACAGAAACTTGTGCACAAGCACGAGCATTCTCTCAGACTAGGTTCACCTATTTTTCACACTAATATTTTCTTCCTTCAAAGCTACAACAACCTCCGTCTTCCTGTTATGTAACCTGGAGGGTCCTGCAGGACTGTAGGCCTCATTTTATTATCAAAAGACAAAACAGGTGGAATATTATCTCGCACCAAAAAAATTATTTAAACATTTATCCACTGGCATCAGATGAACCATGGAAGGTCTTCCTCACATTTATTTTAACCCTTTTAAATCAGTTTATTCATCTCTCTAAAATACGCTGCAGCATATGCCAATAGTTTTATAATTATTCAGACATTAATACTTTATTAAGAAAGTATCTATAGACAAAATTTTTGTGTTGACATTTTTTTTTAGAGGGATATGGCAATTTTCTTTTTGTTATTTGCCTCCTGAGTTCCAGTCAAGAAGATAGATCCCATTCTTTGGACTGTGTGTGCAGTAACAAGGAAGAGACGGGCTGAGCTCACCCACCGCTAATTAGCTTAGCTCAAACACTGGTAGTCAATGGGAAGTGCTAGCCTGCCTCCACCTAAAGT
>JAQLOL010000009.1:19942423-19955533 GCA_029783665.1 Naso thynnoides | reverse complement strand
CACACACAATGAATGAATGACCTGTGTGTGTGGAAAACCGAGTAAAGACGGGTATGGACGAGTGGAGTCGATGTTTGACCGGCGCACGCTCCCTGTGCGACCAGCACACCAACGGGCCACGCCCCCTTCCTCCACCCCCTTGACGAACCAATTTCTCTGTGGGAAACACTGAATTGTTAATAATCCCTACGTACTGAAGCTTTAAGAACACAAACATATGTTTTGTAATTTCATTTTTGAGAATATGATATGTGCAGATTGAGTTTATAGTGATTTATGGATTATGTTGAGTTTGATGACATAAAAGAAAAGAGAAACCGAGCATAAGAAGAATGATAAATTCTGTTAATAAAGACAGCTAACAGCCTGCTCCGAGGAACGCGACTGAAGACGCCTAACTCTTCTTTTCCTGTGAAAACAGGGTATTTATCTTCTGCGACCAGGTGACTCGTCTCGAGGCCTGTAACATAAGATTTGTGACCAAACATGTTTGTGAGACATTACTTCTGTAATGAAGCTCCGGAACAGGAACTTGAACAAAGATGTAAATTCTGATTTTCTATCCAACTTCTTCCTTTTTTGTAAGAAAAATTTGAACATGAATCGAAAATGACAGTTTGTTTTGAAACGAAAACTGTTTAGATGCACTTGACTCAAATCCAAGTCCAAATAAGCACATAGCTGACTGACAATACAAAAGGGTGTCACCGTACTCTCAAATTAAAGTGAAAAAGCTGACACACACACACACACACACACACACACACACACACACACACACAGATAGGGAGGAGTCAGTTGTAAAGTGTTCGCGTGCCCACTGCAGCAGCACATCATGTGCTGTGCTGCAGGTGTCTCTGGTATGAACGCGGGCAGGTGAAGGTGATTGTTGACACTTGTGAATATTTCATCGGCAGTGACATCAAGTGAAGAAGGAGGAGGAGAGGTCAGAGTTCACACACCACTGAGAGTAAAACTGAAGAATAATGTCCGTCAGGTGGGTTTAAGGTGGGCGGGGCAGAAGGCGGTCCATGCTCAGCAGGTATTAGATGACTTTCAGGCGAGCTGCTGAAATAGTGTTGTGGTGGAAATGCCTCCATCATACCCACAATGCAGCCAGGTGAAATGGATGCTAATGTGTGACAGTGGTGATCAGATACTTGAAAGCACCTGTCGTGAGGTGTGAGCTCACGTTGTCCTCTGCTGCAGGCGGGTTGACAGGAACGGGTCACCTGTCAAAGTGTGAAGTCCCAGTGTCAGCGGAGCAGGTGTTCCCTCAGCCTGCACAGAAAATACCTGAACCTGTGAAGCGTTCATGTGAGCAGGGAGCTGGAGGAGACGGGATCAGAGGAACATGACATATCATGTTGTAGTGTTGTTTTCATCCGTGTGTGTTTTTTTCTAAAAAAAAAAACAACAACAACAACAAACAAACAGTATTTAAGTATTTATGAAAAAGTCTCATGATTCCTCTGATGATTAGATCAGTGAAAAGACTGCTGTTCTTATGTAGATGCTGTTAATGCCCGTGACCAGGTCCGAGTCCCTACAAACTCAGACGAAATGATTTTGAAAATTTTGTTGTTCCGTGCAGTAACAATAACGTAATTATATTCCATGCCTACGACTGTCAGTTTACACCTCAGCATGTAACATTAATGCAAATGGCTGTGTATCGTTGGCCTACAGAAAATAGAGATAATAAGTCTCGGGGGACATTACCGCCATACAACTGAATTATAACTTATTTCTCAGTCACATATGAATACATTACCTCATCGTTATTCATCCTGTGGTCTCTCTTTCACTTGCTTTCAAAACAAAAGCACATGCTACTGGTGTTATGCTAAGTTCTGTCTGCCCACGCTAACGAAGATCTTTATGACAGTAAGTGCCTGTGTCACTACCGCTTTTGTCCAAATGGGCCGCGAGACATCAACAAAAACTTAAAGTTCCTCGTAGTCACGTAAAACCTTTGTTAACTACTGTTGTTAACCAGTTAGCCATGCTAGCCTCTGCTGTTCATATTGAAAACCTTCCAACAGTCACTGAAGTTAATTATGATTAAATATTACAGAAACAATGAACCAAACTACCAAAGTTGGACAAACGTCTTTTTGAGCAGAAGCTTTTCTTAGCACCTAAAATAGCTGTTAAAAGATTAAAACTTAGTGGTAAAAAGGCTCATTGGACTTGAAGTCAGATGAACCCCACATGTGTTTGAAGGCTGAACTGACTGAATTAAACTGAAGCTGTCTGGAGACAACGTAAAAATGTTCAGTTTCAGGGATTTTAATCTGCGGCACAACAAGAAGAACGTGACACCAGGTTGGATGGAGTAAAGCATGGAGTAAATACATGGCAGGCTGCCCCACACACGCACACGCACGCACACACAGTGTAGGGTTGATCAGGCAGCATTGCAGGTCAGTGAACTGTAGCTGTGATGTATAATTGATGAGGAAAGGCAGCAGGAGATAATAGCGAAGCATCTCCATGAAACTGAAGAAGACAGACGCTGTGAGGCTCAATATTTTACACAACAGTGATCCTCCAACTCTGGATCAACACTTTGCGTTTGTCACTATTTCTGTTTTCTTTTGTTTCTGGTGGTTTTTTGGTTGTTTTTATTGGTCAAAGCAAAGGTGGCGCTAGGGCTGGACGATTATGGCAAGAATAATAATCACGATTATTTTGATTGATATTGAAATCGCGATTATTAACAGTTATTATTATATTATTATTATGTGGTGGCACTGGCTGAAGTCGACGCACTTTTTTGCATCTTTTGCTCCTTTATGACGTCGTCATAGACCACTTTATGATTGATCTTCAAATGGTTAAACAAACTGGTCGTGTTGGGGTGCAGACATAGTTTGCACACTATTTTTTTCTGTTCGACGTCCGACAACTCAAAGCCAAAATGTTTCCAGACCACTGAAGATGTCCCAGTCCTTCCTTTTTTCTTGTCAGCCAAAGGCCTTTCTGTCATTTTAAATCTTCCCAGGTCTGCTCAGACACACACCGTTCCTCCAGCGGATCGAACACAAGGGGCGGGACACAGAACTTGCTGGAAAAGACAGGAGCGTTGGATTTATGTCAACGGTGTGCCGCGCCTAGCGGAACAATAATCGTTTTAAGTCGATTATTATGTTTTTATAATTGTAGGAGGCCAAAATTGATATCGCGAGTAAAATTCAATTAATCGCCCAGCCCTAATCTGGTGTCTAATTTTCCCCAGGACAGCTGATGGCCGATAAGTTCTGCTCTGACTTAATATTGTGTTTGTAACACGTGAGTCCATTTTTTCCCTTTTCGGAGTGAGCTGTCAAACTATTTCAAAACTTATATTTCCCTGTTTCTGTCGCAAATTTGTGTGAAGAGTTTTGATCCGAACATTTTGCATCCAAACACTTCATATTTTTGTGTCATCTGTTCATTACGCACTCAGTGTGTAAAGGCCATAAGAGTGCAACTCTTCACACTGTGTTTCTTTTCCAATCAAATGCTCTGACATCAGATACTCCCTTTTTTTCCTCCACATACTTGGTAATGAATTCCACTGCTATCTTTACGTAGAGATAACAAAGCAACTGAGACCACAGAGTGCAGACACACAGTCAGTCTTATCATTTCTCAGAAATCCATGCCCGGTTCTGCCCTGTCAAAGGACTGCAAGGCGTCAGCTGTGTGTTAACAGTACCCGGCGAAGATGTAGACGTTAAAGCGCAGTGAGGAAGTAGGACCAGTTACATGCCCACTGACATGTGGATCTGATAAGGTCTCAGTCATCTAAATGATGGCGGACAGATAGCAAATCTAGTGACTGCTGCTGGTCTAAGAAATTGTTTTATGGCTTGTTAAGTGACCCCCGACAGAACAGGGGTCCCTCTCAAGAGGAGCCATGAGCCAGGCTGAAATTGAGATGCTATCTTTGAAATTGGCTGTCAGAAAAATATGCCAACTTCAAACTGATAAAAATGCAACCAAACAGGCAGTAGAAGGAAAAAAATCCAGAGATGCTATTTTTAAAGTCAGGTCTGACCGAGAGGCGGCTACCACAAGGGGGGAAAATGGGAAAAGCATTGGGTGTGAAATTTCATTTTTTACATGTAAGCTACACACAAGTATTCTTCTTCGTACCATGCTATGCATTTACGGTGCCCACACACACTGAAACCAGGGCTGCTGCAATGAAATGCAACTGAAAACTGAAGGTCCAATGTGGAGGATTCAAGGAGATCTGTTTGAAGAATATGGCACTAATGAGACTTTCATATCTAGAGAGGGAGCGTGACCTTTTTCACAGAGTCTGCCATGCTACACTGCCACGTTTGTGCAACGCACTTTGCATTTTTATGTATAGGTTTTCTTTATTTATTTATATATTTGTTTAATGATACTCTTGCACTATTTTTGAGCCTATGCAACGGAATTTCGTTCTGATGTGCACTGTATGGTGTACATGAATGATGAAAAAAGTCCAAGTCTTAGTCCAGAGTGGACAAATCAAACAGTGGTTCTAGAGACGGCCTTTCATGTTTCACTGCCACAGCAGGTCCTCCTACGTGCTTAGAAGAGAAGGATGAGCAGATGGATATTAAGTCCTGCGCATTCTGCAATTTCACCACTGGCTGCCACTAAATCCACGAAACTGGAGTCTGCAGTTACAAAAAAAAAACAAAACAAAAAAACTTCATGTGGGAAAAATAATTCTGCAACTCGGAGATAATTTAATAACAACTTATGGATAATATCTGCCAATATATCGCATATCAGAATTGTCTTGTTCCATAATATTGGTGTCAGCGTCGGCCTCAAAATCCCACATCGACCGGGCCCGAGTCTCTACTGTACTGTTGCAGCTGATCTCCACGTTTAGTGCATCTTTATCTTTGGTGTGTGTTTCCTTTGTAACTGCTTCATAATTGCCTGTTCACCATTCCCAATTACAAAAATATCATCTGGTTATTTTCTAAACACTCCTTGTGCAGCGTGAAATACACAGCCTGTGAAATAAAAGGCTGAATTTCAAATAAAACACATTTATCATTGCTTTAACTTGGCTTGTCTGCCCTCATTATCACATAGTTGAGCTGCTTCGTGATAAGTGGGGTCCAGTAGAAAAATATTTCAGGCGTTTGGTTTAAATCGGCCTTTGTTGCAGCCTGCTGTGGCAGACACTGTGGCTACTGATTTGGTTTATCTTGGAAGAGCGTTACAGCAGACTGGTTGGTTGTATTTGGCAAAGCTATTTTGGAAGAGGTGAAAGTGTTTGATGCTTCTGGTTGTGCGAATTACTTCATGTCACGCTAGCTTGTGGGAGAGGTTTGGTCCCCATTTAGTCTTTCTAGACTGCAAAAAGGTTCACCAAACCAAAAAACCAGGAAATGTGAACCGTAGAAGACAGGATGAGGCTGAAACATTACAGCTTACGGCTGAGAAGAACTAGTTTGTGTGATGTGTTGTACAAAGAGCCAAACTCCAAAACTTGAAGGTGGGTTTATAAGCCGATCCTTACAGAGTTGAAATTTGAGCGCACTGACAAGCATTCAGCCTGGAAGACAAATTGGACGGATTCTATGAAGTAACAGTGGGAGGACCTTTAGGTCAGACGTGTCCCAAGTGCGGCCCGGAGGAGGTTCACGGCACGAGGTTCACATGAGGTAAGATTTTCTACGGCCCGCAGCTTCCGTCTGTCTCTGCAAACAGGGTACCTGAGAAACAGCCTGTCATGTTCCAGTGATAGGGTTTAACAGAAACAACACGAAGTTTACAACCAAACTTTTATAAAAAAAAGTTGGAGAATATCTACATTACAACAGCTGAGCTGGGAAAATATTCTAAACTGAAATGGATCTGCACCTTTTTGAGGACAAACTGAACAACTCATATCAGAACAGGTAACGTGGAGAAATATAAACACAAATGTGCAATTGCTAATATCCAAGATATGTAAAGGCCGAGATTTGTCTACCTCGGCTTAATCCACGAGCCTTAATGCGAGCAGAGCAGTGTGTGCCAGTGCCCGAGGACCAAGGGGAAAATTAAAACTCAAATCCCTCACCCTGGCACCTCGGTGTGCTGTAATTGATTTCTGGGATTTAGATAAATGACAAAGATACAGCCTGCGACTGAGTGGTGGGCTGGAGTCTGGGTGCTGGCTCAGCACTGCCAGTGGGAGGCCAGAGTTCACAGGCTGAGATTTTTGAGCTGCCTTAAAGAGGAAGAGAGAGTGACGGCGAGCTTGACTTAATAAGCACGTTGTTGTGCAGATGGCTGCTGACAATCAGACATCTGGGGAATCAGGATTTTTAGATATTTCCTGAGAAAAAGATGACATTAAGATAGTTCTTTTCCATTTAATATCAAAATGAATATTAACACACTATACAGGGGAGGGTAGTGATGCATTACAAGCAATGAAAATTAGTAGAAAAGTTTTTTTTTTAAAGTACTTTTGATTCACAGCTGGTCGGCTCCACATGAGGGTATTGAGCATATGGTGGGAACGTTCAAAGAGCAGCTTTTCTGGAGATGCCTGAAAAAAGCTTCACTTGTCCTTTCACCACTCAAGATGATGATGACGGAGCAGAACCCAGAATGAGCCGAAGGTTCCAGCAAGAACCCCTGGCCGCACTTTTACACCAAAATGTAAAAAAGACAACAATGAAATCATCAAGTGCCTTCAGTGCCTCTTGAGAAACACTGAAATCTCTTTTTTGCACGATTCTTTGCACATAGATAAAGTGTATTTAGCTGGCTACTATTAGCCATGTTCATACCGTGGTCTTGGTAAACACTCAATTCTGATTGGCTGCAGGCTGTCAATTAACTATCAATACTATGGAACTCCTCAAGTGGTTCCACTTAAACACTCTGTTCACTGGTCAAAATTAATGCGCTGTAGCTGCAAACTCTAGAGATAAATTAAATGAAAAAAAATCTGAATATCTTATTTCAAACACTGAGTGTGATCCTGCAGTGCAGTACACTCTGAGCACCACAGGGTGGCGCTCAGAACACATGAGCTGCAAGAAGTAGCCTACACTATGATAGTAGTGAAATAAAGTGGTTAAGCTAAGTGTCCGCTGGCTACACTGTCTGAACGGTTTTCTCATAAAAAGGTGAGTCAGCCCTGTGTTTGATCTGAAAAAGGTTAGTAACAGAGTTTATGTGCGTTTACCTGCTACAGCCCTGTTTCACTGTCCATCTGTTCTGCCCTCTAACGTAACTTCAGGCTGAAGCCGATAATACAAATAATTGCCGGTCATTTTCTTTGTTAAGTTTGTTTGATTTTAATAACATGGCTGACTGGCCAGTTAGACCTGTTGATAAACATACTGGCCAATTATTATTTACTGTTTTTCCACTTGAAACTTGTAAGTATAAGATTAGTATAACCCACATGGTTACTAAACCCATTTATGTCAATTAAAAGTGTTTATCATGCCCCACCACAAGGTGGCGCATCGGCCTTTTTACTCATTGTCATGATCGTCGAGTACGCTCTCACTCTGACCCGCGACACTGATCAGAAAGCTCCATTAGGGAATGAGCTGTGTATTATATTGGATGAGAGGAGCCGTTTCGCCGTGTGAGCCTCTGAGAGAGCTCCGATTGGTTTATTTGCCGGATTAGGAATTGATTCAGATTCCGAATCCGTGGAGGTTCGGTGGCGAGCCAGGAAGCACGATCGGCTAGGACGGTGTGGCTAGCCGTGGGATCCACTCTGGAGAACCCCAGACATCATCTCACTTCACTTTCTCTCTACACACACACGACACGGAACAGAACTGAACTCTTAACTTCCAATAAAGAAGAAGGGACCCTTTTATTTCATTTTTTATTTTATTTTTTCATGAAAGAGCTCAATTTTTTTGTATTTTTTAAAATTTATCATTGTATTATTTAAAATTTACTGGTGTGAGACAATAAATTGTCAACTGTCAACTTCATGTTCTCTCGTTTTACCAATTTAGGGGTCCAACTCTCCGAACCTAGAAAGAGTGTAGGTGTCAATAGTGTGTTCTTCCAGTCAGGCTAAGGGCGCTACGTTAGCTCTACAGCTAACAGCCGAGCCAAAGGGTTCAGTCAGCTGAGCGGACTAGTTGATCTCCCGTTGCTATGTTGTATCTGTGCCTTCATGTCATCCATTAATTCCCGATAATGGACAACTTGTCAGACGTTATCCCTTACGTAATGTTCAGTCGTTGATTTTATGATAAAGACAGTAACTTTCTTTGTAGTTATAGTGTGCTACTGGGTTTTTACGTTAAAAAACTGCAAATTCAATCAGAGAAAGGTGAAGGTACTTTATTGGTCACAGCATACAGTGAAATCTGGCCTCTGCATTTAAGACATTTTGGTCATTTTGTTAGCAAATTGCCAACTGAGTAGTACTCTTCCCAACACTGACAATTCACTATATTGACTAAACAGAAGAGGTAAAAAAAAAAAAACGCTCATGCTGTTATCTGCTGATAAATTACTTATTGAAGCTTTTTATTTTCCTCGGAGGACTTGCCCACAATGAGATCAATGTCATTAAAGTGAGATCTGGCCGCCTTGGACATAGAACTGCATTAACTCATTATCAACTTCTGCAGTGAGGATGCAAACACGGGTGAGCGGCTCACTACCAAATCCGAGAGTGCTGACTTCTGGTCATCCCGACTTTGGCGTGAAAGCCTGAAATCGTTCAGATTAACGGTGCACTCGGTCCCAGCAGGGAGGCTTTCAATAATTCACCCCAAAAATGTAGCTGGGAGTGATTCATCTCTGTGAGCAGATCCACCATAAAGGAACTCAGGCACTTTCACTTGGCTGTGGTGAAAATCCAGGAAATGTGCCCCCACAATCCTCACAGACCACCTGTCTTGTCCTGATGGGTTTTCAAGGGTGGTGGGGAGGATGGATTGTAAAGGGTGGTGGTGGTGGTGGTGGGTGGGTGGGGGGTTCCCAGTAATGGCCCTGATGTGAATAATTCAAACAAGCTGTGGAAACACAAGGATGGACGTGCTGCTGCTGGAGAAAGCAGTACAGTGGAGTGATCGAGAGCAAGACCCAACAGCGTCTAAATCCTTGTGCTGATCGTAACGGAGACAGAGGAGGAAGGACGGAGATGCAGGCGTGTGTGTGTGTGTGTGTGTGTATCAATATATAGACAGATGGAGCTGGAACGCGAGGAAGCAGAGCATCATCGAGTAACTGAGTGACTCAGAAAGTCAAAGTAGTACACACAGCTGACACAGAGAGCGTTGATAAATAATGGACAGTCTCCTTCAACGCGTACCTCTATAAATAGTTCCAGTGATACTGAAGATGGGAGCTTTTCTCTCTGACCCTTCGGCCCATTATTCCCCCGTGGTTGATCACTCTGGGCGGGGTGCATTTTTATGGACATGCAAAGTGCCGAGCTGCCGGTGCTTTGACTCGAGCTGACCTCACGGTTGTAACTGAGTGACTGCTGTGTGTACAGTAGCTATAAAGTATGTTAGGTTAGGCTCAGTCTGCTCTGGTTTTGACTGGCAGCACAGGGTGAAGGGCAGACAGGTCCTGAAGTGGGTCGGTACACCTGTAAATACTGCAGCTTCCAGCAAGGAAGCTGTCAATTTGCTTTAAGCCACAGAGAAAGTACTACTTTGGCCCGCCTTCCCTAAAGCACCATGGTGGTTCCCTGTGAGTGAGCATCCACTCTGATGAACTGCCTTTCAGCAATACTAAATTCCTCTCTGGCTCCATGGATCCGATTCTGTGCACTGACCTCGCTGCCTGCGCCAAGGCACAAATAACAAGATAAATTTCTCCTGAAGTGATCAATGTCAGTGTCATGAAGTCAAGTTCATTTCCAGAGCAAAGGAGAGCTGCTAAGCAGAGGGGGCTGCTTTGTGATCACATGTAAAATCTGGAATATAAGTCACATCGGTATGTAAGAGGCATGTACACAAGTTATTTCAACACTATCCTGATTTATTTTTCTCTTTATTTTTCTCACACAAACTTGCTGACTTGGTCGGGTGCACCATTTGAAAAAGAACAATACCTCTCTGACTTAAAAAAAATGCATCCAGCAAAGTCCACAACGTGCAGTTTCTTTGTGGTTGCCACAGTGACGAAATTTTCCCAGCAACTAACTAACTAACTATTACTAATTGCTAATGCAACTAAACATTTCCTACAGCTGCAGCCTTACATTAAAAGCATTTAACTGGAGAAATGCAAGTTGACATTTATTTTGAAGTCGGCTTGTCACAGAAAATGTGTTCAGCTAGCTTAGCTATCATCAAAACTTTGTTTACGGAGCGAAACAATGGTCATTCTCGACATCTGTATTTTCACACCACCTGTGACGGTTATGAAACAAGAAGCAGCTGATAGTTTAAGAGCTACAGGTGTCAGGTGAGCTAACAAACCTCTTCTCTTTCATTCAAGTTATCACCTTTAGCATCTGGAATATTTTGAAGTAGACGCTATTTGCTTTTTGCTTTGACAACTAATCCTCCGCCATGGTCCTGCTGGTCAAATCTCCTTAATCTCATCATATTACGAGTCAAATGTCACCGTGTCTCTGGCAAGTCTATGCTGCGACTTTGCCGCCGCTACTGCACGAATCTGGTTAAAGAGGCCTGCAGTGTGACAATGTGATTGTATTGTGTGTCTGTACAACAGTATTGATTTTTAAAAAGGCAAAATGACGGTGGGGCCAGTGGGCACGTTACGTTATTGGTGTGTGCTGCACCACTGTGTAACACTGGGAACATCGGAGCAAGCCAACGGTAAATATCTCTTTCTAGTGCAGGTACCATTGTCGCCATGTGGAGTTTGCGATCCTGCTAGCTACCAGTGCGGTAGGTAGGCAGCTGCATTGGCGGCCATGATAGCGCACTAAAGTGATCACAAAGCAGCCCCTTCTGATTACAACGCCATCTTTTGGGTTAAATATCGTAACACAATAAAATACATCTCTCTGCATTTTATACTGGTGTAGTGGTCGCACAAGTATATGGGATGCACCTCACTTTTTTGATGGAAAAAAAACCCCAAAGATATTAAAAATGTGTCTCATACACTGAATTTACAGGTATGTCAAATGGACCTTTAATTTGAAGGTTAACACATGACCACTGAGCAGTTTTTCCCCCTTCATTCAAAACATGTATGTTCGGTCCGTCTCCAGTCACTGGCTAAGATCTGGATTCAGTCCCAGGGTGCTGCGCTGTAGCTGCCCACTGCCCCTCAGGAGAGGCTTAAATGCAGGGACCAAGTTTCACTGTACGCTGTATATGTGACCAATAAAGTACATTTACCTTTATTCTATTAACTTCGTCAGGCTTCTGTTGCAATTTCAGAAAAAAAGAAACTACTTCCTCAAAGCTGATTAATTTCATCTGAACAACACAAGTGAGGGAAAGGTTTCGTTTAATAGCAAAAAAAAAAAAAAAAAATCACAAGAATGACAGTGTGACAGTTTTGATGATTCTCCACTGGTAGCTGCGTATCCAGTTTATCATGTCAGGGCGGTCGAAGGCCATTTATTGAATTCCTCTCTGTGGAGGTGAGAAATGCGAGGAGGAAGTCATTGTGGATGCAGTGCGTATGCTGCCTCCGTTAGCCTGAGAGAAGGAGCCAAACGACGAGAGAGCACAGGCCTCAGAATGAATTTCGTCATCGCCGGATGGAAACGAAAGACTTTCAACAAGAGAAAATGAAATGAGACAGAGGCAAAAAAAAAAAAGTGATGGATCAGACAGACATGGTGACAAAAAAAAAAACAGACGAGGAAGTCGGTAAGAGAAGCTGGTCAGGAGGGACGGTCTATTCTTGTGGCCTAAAAAGTTGTGATGATCTGTCAACACACTTCCTCGCTGACAGTGTGGTGCACTACCAGCAACCACATTAAGACAACAAACCGAGAAATGTCTCATTCTTTTGGGTGTGGTATGAGTGAGTCACATTTTAAAGAGTGGGACTGAAGCTGAGTGTTTTTTGGTGACGAGTGAACAAAAGCCCTGTGATCTGACCTCAGACTGAGTCATAAATACAGGACGCTGACACGGCAGCAAAAAAGTGACTTTGAGCAAATATAATAAAGAAGGTAAAGTGGTTGAAGTGGATTCTGGCCGCTGCTTTCTTAATACTTTGGCTTTCCAGCTTTTCATTTTACTGAACACAGTTTGTCCTCAGCAGTAAGTTTGTTCAGTAGGAAGGACAAAGACTTCATCGCCGACCACTCTCTTATCGCTGTCTGATTTTGCATGCCTGGTGCTTTCCACTGTTTCTTACCATAATCCAAAAAAGCAGTGGAGAGACTCCAAGCGGCTTACAGGCTTGAGTCTGAATTTTAGTGACGTCCTGCGTGGGCTGGTACGCACAAGCATGCAGTACCCCTACTTTTAGATTTCACCCCCTGGCATACTGGGACTTTTTATTTCTCACAAGCTCCCAGTACCCTTTCCTGTCCTCTTGGTATCAGTGTCTCTTTGAGATTCATTATGACACTTAAAATACATCAGGGTGCAGAAAGAGTGACGCTCGCCTCTCTCTTTTCTCGCAGACTACATAACGCTCACTCATTTGTTCTTGCGAAAGTGGAACGTGAACACTAACTCAGGATGGATTAGAAAGTGTATTGCCAAGTATTCTGATGATCAATTAATTGTTCCCATCATTTTTGAAATAAAAAAGCCGAAAGAACTAAACAAAAAAAGGTATGAAGAACTACTTCTTTAGCCTTTTAAATGTGACGATTTGCTGCTTTTCAGTGTCATTTGTCAGAATAAATGAGGAGTCCTCATGTTTTGGGCTGTTGTTCAAACAAAAAAAATGCAATTTGAAGACGTCACACTGGGCTCAGGGAAATTAAGAGGAGCATTTTTCCCCCCACTTTTTTGACATTCCATGGAATAAACAATCAATCATAAAAATAATCGTCAGATTAATCTATAATGAAGATAATCGTCACCGTCCCTATTTACAAGCGATCGCAGTTGCTTCTTAAAGGACAACTTCGGTCATTTTACACATGCAGCTCTATTGCGCAAGCTACCTGAGACTTGCTATTACCAAAAACGCGACAACACTTAGCCCAGCCACGTAGCTGTCCTCGCG
>JAQLOL010000009.1:19868640-19880575 GCA_029783665.1 Naso thynnoides | reverse complement strand
CGTTGGCGAACTGATTCTCTGCTCTACTTCAACTGTGTGCGAGAGCCTGAGTTGGCCAACCAAAATTTATAACATGCCATAAATTCATCTGGCCGTCCGACGGCCATTTGGGAGCGGATAATAGGTCCTCGCTCTCCCTGTGCACTGCACTGCAAACACCACCAAAAGAAGCTGAAATTCGAACCGACCCTAAAATGAGTTATGTAGCTCAATAATCAGGTCAAAAATGGGCTTTAATCGCACAGTGTAAGCCCAGCTTTACACCAGAGGATGTGCACCTGGGTTGACTTGCTGAAGGGCTTTCTTGGTGGCCACTGCCGTCGCATCGTCACTGCACCAGGTATCGTCTGTGATGGGGGACTGGAGGCCAAAACTAGAAATTAAAATCATTTGTTCCCTCCATTTTCCTCTGACTGACACAAATTGGAACCAGATCATCTCTGAGTGTTGCCCCCCTCCCACTCTGCCTCTCCCAGTGCAATAAGCCTTGTGCTTTTTTCTAGGGGGGGTGGGAAAGCTGGGCTGGGCAGTCTGAAGAGAAAGGAGGGGGCAGTTGAGAGAGAGAGGGGACCTTTCAGCTCGCCTGAATATGGACAAACTTCATTATTTCTTCCAGCCCTCTGTCCAGTCTTCCCCTTTCTTCCCCATTATGCTCCGTGTGAATGAGGTTGCCCGGGTAATGATTGAGGAAGAAAAAAACGCCCCTCTCCTCCCTCTCAAAAAAAAAAAAAAAAAAAAAAAAAAAAAAAACGCCCCCCCCCCCCCACCCAAAAAAAAAAAAAAAAAAAAAAAAAAAAGAGAGCGGTCTGGGATGTGGGATGAGAATCGAATTCATGTATGTAGAGAAAGCGTTTCTGGTGGAATGCCGGACCGCTTTCTGGGGTGGCGGGAGACATAAGAAAAGAGGAAATCCCAAAGTAAATGAATTTGACGAGTCCATATCGAGCATGCCTGATTTCCATGTAAATGAAGTGCTGAGGGCGGGGGGCCTCTTCATCTCCCGCTGGCCCCTGGGGGCCTTTATCATACCTCCCTTTGATAGCTGACGTTGCCCATTAGCCCCTTAGCGCAATCACCGCACTGGGCCATTACACCCACAGCTCTCATTAGGGTCCAATCTCCTGCTGCGAGGACAAACGCCCTCTTTGTGTGTCTCTGCAGCAGTGCCACGTTCTTTCAGCGGGGTCCCTGGGGACCACACTGCTCCTAATTTGGAGGGTGGTGACTGTGTGGAGTTTCTGACAGGAATCCAAACTCCACACAGCCTCGGCAGTCACCAGTAGGAAATGGGACTCACAACAAAGCTGAATGAAGTCAGTGGCGCCACTCTCTGATCGATGATCAGAAGTGACTCAGCCTATTTAACCAAGGCTTTATCATGGTAAAAACTGATTAATATACTTTAATTTAATAAATGTATTAACAGCTAAGGCAACAGGTTAAAGCCTGTTGCTTCTGGCTAATTACGTTTATGAATAATCATTCTAATCAGTCAGTAAAGGACAGTCACAGAAGTTATTTTAAAGCTGTAAGTAAATATTTTTGTAGCTCATCGTCTCATGCCAGCAGCCCAACATGGAGACTCTTGTCAGAGCACATGAACAATAGGGTCCAGCAGGGCTTCACTGTCGCGCAGCCAGCCTTGATTGAAATACAAACTGGTGCAAATGAAGCATGTAATCAGATTAGAGCTGAAACTCTGGGGAGGCTGCTGGGCAGGCTGGGAATACAGGCAACGAGGCCACAGGGAGCCCTGGAAAAATATCTGGAGTTTACATCAGCGGCAGTCAGACCTCACTGACTGGTGTTTGGTTGAGAAGTGAGACTGTGAGAGGATGGAAAAACATGCGTGTGCGAGAAATGCACATAAAGGGAGCAGTTGCTTTAGTTTAGCTGCAAAATTGCAAACAATGTTCCAATAAAACAGCAACAAAACACGTCTTAAAATCAGAAGAAATGTAAGCGGTGTTACTCACCTGACGGCTCGTCATAGCTGCTGTAAGTTGCTGTTGGAGATGCAACCGGGATTTCTGTGACCAAAAAAAAAACAAAACAAAACAAAAAACATCAACAAAAAACAGTTAATATTTTTACTGTCGTCATGCTGTCACGATACAGACTAAAACTTGTCATGAGCTCCTCAGAGCAGAATTTCACACAGTGTGAAAACCTCAGAGTACACTTGAACTGTGCTTAGGGACGGATTTAATGGGATGTCTTGTGAACAAAAGCTAATTCTGATATATAGACGTGATGCATCAGACTTTAAGTTTCCTATTGATGATTCACTTGACTTACCCGTGGTTATGGTACGCTGCAGCCAAGGCCATTGTACTTGTTAAAATCAATGCTGGCATGGAGTAATATGTCTTTTGCATCATTCTATTAAAATCAAAAGACGGTAATTCTAGAATGAATGAAAAACAAAAATTTATTCCTCTCTTAAAAACCAACCAACATTTACACCACATTTGTTACCTCAAAGGAGCTATACACAAAACCGATTCACCGCTGGTGGTCGCAGTTCTGGAGCAGTTTTACACCAAAACAAACCTGCTGTCAGCCACACCTCCTATTTCCCCTGAAGCTCCACCCGCCCCCTGTTGTCAGCAGCTCTGCTCAGGAGAAGAAAGAGGCTCGCTAGCAGTTAGCGTTAGCTCGGCCGTCTACCACATCTACTTGATGATAATTTAATGTTATTTCAAGCGAAAAAAAATGTCCAATTGTCAATTTTTACAAACCATGGCGAGTTGAAATCTCACTCACAACACAATATAACAACATATATGTAATTATTTAACAGTTTATGATGTTAGCTGAACTAATCTTTGGCACTAGCTGAAGTCAGACCTGTAGCCTCCTTCTTGGGCAGCAAGAGTGGCCAGAACCCTGCTAGCAATTAGCGTTAGCACGGCTATCCCCCTGGTTATAATGCAATGTTATTAAAGCTGAAAAAAGTCTAGTTGTCTCTTTCCACGATGCATGGTGGGGTCAGAATCTCAACCACAACACAATACAAGGGCATTTATGTGATTTTTGAACAGCTTGTGATGTTAGCCTTCCCACTCGTCTGTATGACTGTTAGCTGGGCCGGGGTTAAATATAAAAATATGCCCTGCTGCTCCTTACTCGCTGCGGTGTTTTATAAAGGGGGTTCATATGAACTAACATGATCACAGGCCGTCCCAGCTACAAAGAAACTGAGAAGTTGAAAAACAACACAGAGAGGGCGTGTGAAGTCACTCTACATTCTAAACGTCAATACTCCATTAGGCTAGTTCTTTACAGAGCAAAATATGTTTTCCTGAAATCTAATGAGGCTGAATTTTGTATTTAGCTCCATTAAAGACTTCGAGTTCCAGCATGTTCACAGATTGTTGTGGATTCTGGTCGCACAGAGTCCTCAGAGACCATGTTGGCTCCCACACATGACTTTATCACAAATGTCAACCCCAGTTAAACATAGTGGACGGTTGTTAGTGTGCACATGTCCTCACAGACGTCACTCTTGTCTTATCTGCTCATGCCAGTCAGCTACCCGATGCTCCTAGCTAAAGCAGCTACTAGCTGCTCATCTCTTTTTCTGTGAGGCGTTGGCATTTATTGCTGAAGGCCTGGAATCTGCACACAGCAGACACAGCCAATAAACACATCAGCCATTATTCCCTCAGACTCTGTGTTGGGATTTATTGTGACATGGACACTTAATGGTGTTAAAGGCACACAAGGCCATGTTAGGCGAGCTCCAATGGTCTGTTTACCCAGGCTCTGGTTTAAACAGCCAAATATCCTAAATATCCTAAAAATAACAAATGATGAGTGTGAGCCATGAATTCATGCATAACAAGCATGTCCTCCTGTCCTTTTCAATAGTCCTGATGTACTTATCAGGATTTGCTATCACTGTTGGAGACGAGATATCAGAGCTCGACGGTGGGTTCACTGAGCTCAGGACTGCCAACTCTAAAGATTCCTGCATGGGACACCTGCTTCGACTTTCAGCCTCATGTTGTCACGCTGCCCAAACATTTATTGTAACAAAACGCAAAAAAACGAACAGGCAAATGTGTTACGGTCAAAATCTTTTTGGTATAGTGATGTTTACACCAAGCAAACATCCAGATTTTATGAGTATAGGTTCTTAAAGAGATACTTCTTTATTAATGTGGGGTTGTATGAGGCACTTATAGTCAGTGTCCAACCTACCAGAAATAAATGTCAGCTTGTTCTGTATGGAGAAGCAGCATTTTGTGTCTCTTAGCCACAAGCAAGACCGCATTGACAAAAAGTCCATTTCTTTGGGACTAACGCAGGTACAGCTGTTGTGCGTAGGAAGATGGAAGTTGTGTGGTTGATGGAATGTAAATCCAAAGAAAATGCTGTCTGACAATAATTTAAAGCACTAAAAATTTTAAACATGCAGTGTACTCGTAAAGGGACGTCTGAATTTTGGGTTGGGGGTCTTGCTGGTGGCTAAAAAGCATGTTGCTGTCAGTAATGTTTGCAGCAATACTATGATCTGTTTCTCGCCAAAGCGCAATGCGTCTCCAGACAGACAGCGAGCTAAATGTTATCTACAGCAGGCCAGCTGTATTTCCATAAATGTATTTGATGCTCATTTTAAAATATTACATTCAAAATAAAAACGGCAAATGCAAAAATAAAAAAAAAATAAAATAAAGTCCTTATTTTCATTAAAAAAATTTTTTACGCATGCTTGAAGTGGTTTTGCCTTTGTTGAAAAACATTTAATGCACAAAATGAGAGACGGAAACAGCTGCTTTGAATAAATTGTGACGTAGCAAATATTTATTATTTGCTGGTCCTGCTCGCCATGAAAGACGCAGGCCAAGCACAAAAGTTGATTCCGCCATCTTCCCAGGTATTCCCTAAATGTGCGAAAACATGGCTGATTAAAAACAACAATCAGTACGTGTGGAGTGATGAGGAGACCAAAGTATTGCTCGATCTCATCCAAAGAACATAACGGCAATTTTAGAAGGAAGACAGAAAGGAAAAGCCACAAGGTTTTTTTTTCCCCGGTCTGTAACCTCAACTTCTACTTTTTATTGCGGTCATGTATAATGTTGTCTATACTGCCATCTTCTGACCAAACTATGCCTTGCAGCCTAGTTTATTTGCTCCAAACCAGTTAACGGAAAAGCACCCAATTCACATTTTTTTTACCTGGAAAATTTCAAAAGTTCGCTCAAAATACGCTTCACAATTAAGAGAACCATGCCATTAGTGCCTCATACAACCCCACGTCAAAAAACCAAATTGTCCTTTCAAATATCGGTCTGATTGGTGTCCTTACTGTGTCGTCTATTTTCGTATGTGTGACTTGTGCTTGTAAAGTTATTGCCCTGAGCTTAAAAAACTTTTAAAACCAATGAGTTTGTCACCAGAGCGCTAGCAAGTTTTATACTGCAGAGAAATGTATTTGGCCTCTATAATTACTATTTAATGAATAAAATGGTGTACGATGGTGAAAAAAAAGTGACGGAGAACAGAGAAGAACAGAAGACAAAAAGTAAAGAGGGGGTTGTGGCATAAATGTGATTGCCCTGCCCAGCTAGCGCTAGCTAGTGTTAGCCATTACTGCAGCAGTTAATAAGTAAATTAATTCACATCAGTTCTCAAGGGATTTTTTTCAATCTAGCAACCTGAAAATCTTAAAGGAAAGGATTATTGTGACTATGAATGATGACATATATATGTAAAGTATGCCTCATTCAGCCTAAACAAGGCCGCTGCTTGTGCAGTTAACTTGAATAAACACTACCTGGATGGGGTCACTGTGTGTGAAGGTGGTAGAAAACGGACTCACTGATGCAGGGGGCGATGGGAGAGCGGCTCTGCTGGTAGCCCTTGGCACAGCGGTTACAGGTAATGCCAGTCACGCCGTCCTTGCAGGGACATTGACCTGTTGTCTGGTTACACGTCTTCCCTGCTGCTCCAACTGGATGGCAATCACATGCTGAAAAGAAAGGAAGAAAACAAAAACATCGAGCTAGATTGTAACCCAGTAAACAACTTGTGATTTGAAAAATGAGAACATAAGTGGTTTACAAAAAGCGGTGCCATTACAAAAGAAATATCAGCTTTCAAATGACTACAGCGTGTCTCTGGTCTGTCTGCTGCTGCTGACTCTACATGTTCCATACAATAAAAAGCAATCTTAGCACTAAAACCTAGTGAGAAATCATTCACATTAGAGCAGGCTGTGTTTTCCTTCCAGACCATCACAGATGGGGAACTGGGCCTTGCACCAGCATAAAACCTCAATCAAATTACACTGCTTCCCTCCACCCATAATGAGCATAAGGTTCTTCATTGGGTCTGTCCTGGAAAGCACGCAGAGGAGTAAATAACTTGATTAATTATAGTATTTCGCTCTCTGTGGAGTATTGGTGTACTGTGTCTGAAGCAAAATGTATGTGGGTATGCATACACGAGTGTGTGTGTGTGCCTCTTAAGAGAAGGCTTTGTGTCCTCTGCACTGATGTGATCAGACACACTGTGTGCTCTTCAGATTGAGTTTCCAAAGTAAAGCTTTTTGGCAGAGTTCCTCACAAATACTGCCTGAATAATGTTTCCCATTAATGGACGAGTGGAACGCACTTCAAAGTCTGTGTAAGCTGTTAGTTGGGAGGATCGCAAGTTAAATGTGAGAAATTTGTTCTGTGTGTGTGTGTGTGTGCTCTGCCAAACATTTACCATAAAGGCCGCGTTTGAAGTGGAAGCCCAGCCTCCCTGTTAGGCCTGCATGTGTTATATGTAACAGCAGAGTCATTTGAAATTTGCTTGAAGTGGTCCAGTAGAGGTTTGAGTTGCTTTTAGCTGGAATTTATGAAGCTTCATGAACATTACAAGATGCTTATGAAATCCCTTTTTTTAATTTAAAAAAAAAAAAAAAAAGTCTGACTGCTTTGGTTTTGTTCTACTTGATTTGTATTGTAAAAGCTTCAAACACATTATTAGGATCTGCTAAATCAAATTGCGAAATTTTCAGGGATCCAGGTCATATCCTCGGAGAATTTAACAAGAATGTGTTCTTAACATAAAAATGAGGATGGGCTGGAAACTTCAAATGCACTAAGACAACCATCACAAAATGCAGCTGGTCATGAAAATTAACAGTGACACCATGGAGCAAAGATTTTAGTCTGTCTGACTGCTCTAACAATGAGGTTTGCTTCTGGTTGCTACTGTTCACTGTTTATGTACTGAAAATCTGTAAAATAACAATGTGACAAGTTAACTATGTTTGCTCTGTGTGGGCGTCACCTTCTAAAGCCTTCACAAATATTATTTCAAGGTCAGGCGACATCACTTAAATTCATTCTAACGTTATTTGGCAGCAGCCTGTGCCAACCTTTTAATGCATTAGTTTTACATTTTGAAAAATACACCTTTTTGTTTGTTTGTTTTTAGGGATCAACAATAATTATGAGCCGATAAAATATCAGCCTGACATTGAAAAATATAACAGTTTTTAATGCACAGACAAAAATGTGAAATTAATTATCAGTTATCAGTATATAAAACAAGAATTAGGTAATAATTGTCAATTGATATCAGCTTAAAAAAATTGTTATCATGGCACATGACATTTTGAGCTCTTAAGGAAAAGCATCACGCCCGAAACTAGGACCCAATTAATATGGGATATTTGGGGCCGATGCTGATATTAAGGAGTCAGAAACTTCCACTTAATACCAGTTAAATAATGTAACGCCCCCTGTTGGACAGACTACGTGATTACATCATTTTAAATTACTAGTCCAAGCCTTTTTCCAGCCTTAAAAAACAGTTCTAATATCAGCACTTATTAGAGAAGATATATTCCGATACCCAAATATCTGCAATAGGCCAATATCCGATGATAATATCGGCAGACCAATGTATCGGTCGGACCTCACTCAAAATGTCACGCAAGAAATAAAATTTTAACAGGAGCTCTTCTGATGTGTAGCTCTTTTTCCCTTTGATCCAGCACGAGTCTGCACGGCTTGGGGATGTGTGTGTCTTTTAAACTTTTTATAAGAAAGCAAATAATCCAATTTTCCCAAATATCAAACTGCTCCTTCAAAAAGCTGCAAACACTCTGTTCAATTTACTCTACATTAGATGTGATAGGCTGGACAGAATGAAGCCTATCTGCAATAAAAAAATCACAGTGCATCTCTCTCTTTTTTTTCTTCTTTTTTTAACTAATAGGTAGAGACTGAAGGTGTTTCACACTGTGGCAATCTCAAAAGGCCTCTAACATGAAACCACAGCAAACACTTTAATTAATTTCAGCCTGCAGTGGGGGGTGCCTGAGGAGCTGAATGGTCACTGAGAGTTCGACAGGAGCGCGGTGCAGTGAACCATGTACCAGCTCCATCTCTGTGGACTCGCTGTGGTGAGTAAGAGGCCTAGACTGCCAAACATATGAGGGGACAGGGGAAAAAAACAAACTGTTAGAGGCGGGGGGGTGTGCACTGTGGTTCCCCAAGAGCCATGTTTACACTGCGCTTGATGAGGGGTGAAGTTGTTAATCTGGGAAATAAAGCATGAGGCATTCCACGCTGCCACTGGAGATGTAGGTGTTGTGTGGTGCAGAGGAGTCATTTTTTTTCACTTAACCTCCAACCATTAAGCAGATTCTGAGAGGACATTTTAGTTGAGATGTGAGTGTCGACGAGGAGGCGGGGGGGGGTTGAGGAATGAGGAATGAAAGCAGACTTCCTCGTGGCTGTGCTGGCACAGCACCGTGTTTCCTGTCCAATAACAGCAGAGTGGGATGGTTGGCTGATTTGAACAATAAATATTGAGGTTTCTAACTGATGTCACATTGCCCTGCTTTTGTCACCTGAGGAGAAAAGCAGCAATAAGGCTGTTTGGGTTTGATCCAGAGCACTGAGGTGGGTATATGGGGGGATCGGAAGAGGGGCTTAAACTTTTCCGGTCACTGATCCAGCTGTTTGGAAAGACTTTGTGGGAATCTATGGATCTCACTACACCATTAAGCAAAGTGAGAACTTCTGTTACGCTAACCTGCTCCCGGCACATTCCCTCTGAACCTAACCACTCCGCCGAATATCTTGTGAAAATGTTTACGCTGGCAGAGCGAAACAATTCTGCAGTGAACCATTTGTCATTTTTGTTCATAGTACAGATGATCTATCAAGCTTGAGTTCAGCACAACAGCGCCACATGCATTGACGAAGTCTGCGCCAAGACAACGTTCACGAATGGGCGAAGAGGCGGAACGTGGGTGCAGCACTGACATCTTGGGAGGTCTGCTAGGAAACTTCAGAGCAAGCCATTATTAGTTTTCTGATATCAGCATTTAAAGTTCTCCAAAGGGCACCAACACCACAAACACAGTCAGGAGGTCCAATTCAGTGACTCAAATGAGTTGAGGTGACGCCAGGGCTTTTCATAGCATAGTTGACTGATTGACAAGTTGACCATCATAAGGACAAGTAGTCAACACTGTGCATCAACATAACGTAGTCATTTATTTTTAGTTTTCAATATTGCAGTAATAAAACGAGGAAAGATTCCTGTTATCCATGCAGGAAAGCCGTCATGTTGTTACTGCATTCAAACAGGATTTCCATCTTAAACAAGCTTGCTGGGGATTAAGCTCGTCTGTTCGTCCGTCCGTCCATCCATCTGTGCATCTGTCCGTCTATGCATCTGTCTGTCCGTCTGTCATCAACCGCATGTCCGAGGTCGGGTCACAGAGGCAGCAGTTTCAACAGGGGACCAAGACTTCTCTTTCTCTGACCACATCAACCAGCCCTGACCAGGGGATCCTGAGGCGTTTTCAGGCCAGCGCAGAGATATAATCTCTCCACCTGGACCTGGGTCTGCCCTGGGCCTCTCCCCAGCTGGACATGCCTAGAACGCTTCCCTAGGGAGGCGACCAAGAGGCATCCCTTGCCTGAGCCACCTCAACTGTTTCCTTTCAATGCAAAGGAGCAGCAGCTCTACTCCAAGTTCTTCACAGATAACTGAACTTCTCACCTTATCTCTAAGGGAGAAGCCACCCATCCTCAGGAGGAAACCCATTTCAGCTGCTTGTCTGTAATCTTGGTCTTTCCGTCATGACCCATCCCTCATGACCATAGGTGAGGGAAGGAATGAAGACTGACAAGTAGATCGAGAACTTTTCCTTCTGGCTCAGCCCTCTTTCCGCCACAACAGCGAGCTCAAAACTGCTCCCACTGCACCAATTCTCTGGCCAATCTCCATAGTCCAACAGGGGCTTTAGTCCATTTAGATAACAGCTCATTTGTAAACAGCTTCTGAGAGCCAATCAAGAACTTACCTACACTCCTCCAACCCAACTTATAACTTCAACAAGAGTGTTAGATAAAAGCTCACTCCCCATCATGGACGAGGAAATAACAAATTTCCATCAGGCTTTTCAAAAGACTCACATTTGGAGCCAGCTTCATGTGGTCATTCCAGGAACTGCACTTTTTGGCACCTTTTGTTGTCCTCATTTTCCAACCCTGGAGGTTGCCGCTTGCCACGGGCAGTAAATCAATCCCGGTGCTCTGTGAGCTCTCTGACCATCACTGATATAAAATACCTAGACACTGTTCCTGGCCCTGTCTCTCATGCCTTTTCAATCATTTCATGCAAGTTGAGCAAGTCAGAGCAAATTAAGAGGGAAACTGTTGTGGCATGCTGTCGGAAATATCATGTTTCTGTTCCTGTGTTTAAACAGCCAGTGGTGTACCAAGGATGCGTGGCACCGGAAGAAAGCCATCCTGAGACGCTGTCACCAGCCAATCACAGCTCAGCAGAGGATGCTGCTCAAGACCACAATATGTGCATTTGCCCAAAGTCATTCCCTGGTCACCAGTATGTGGTAATAAATTGGAACATGAATGCAAAATAGCATCCGGTAATGTTTAAAAGCAGCACATGCTGCTATAAAATGTGTTGCATTTTACCATTTTTGGTTAATTTTCCCTGTAAAAGCATAACTCAAACAAACTTTCCCTCCTTAAAACAACAACATTCATTGCACATTAGCATTCATGTTTGTCAGTGCTTGTAGGCAAACATATTGTCACACAGACACGGACAAGGACAGATATGCTCAAGTATTTAGTGCATCTATATTATTGTTTATTATATTGTATATTGTTTATAGTAATATATTCTGCTGGTGAGTTCACAGCCAGTGTGCCTGAGTGACAGCAGTCTGTTTGCTCAGAGCACCAGAGACAGTCTTTACTCCCCTAGGAGCTGTGAGACAGACGGAGATCAGCTCTTGTTCTCCCTACACATTAATCCTTAGCCGCTTGGTTTCAAACTGATGTATACGCTTGCACCTGTGCGTGTGTGTGTGTGTGTTGTTTTTTGTACCCATGCCCTGTGTTAAAGGAATGAATAGTGAATAGGAACGATTAGTGAGTTGTTTCCACTGCTCCATTCGGTGGATCAGCTCACACCTCTGTGCTGTTTATGTGTGTCTTGTCAGGGATCCGAGGACCCCAAATAACTCGAGAGCAACACGGTTCAATTCACAGACGCCAAGACAGGTGGGCGCTTTTCTCCATAACTGTTTAAAGAATTCCATTAAAGCTAGGGCAGGCAGTTTATCTTTGGTGTCATTGCGCTAAAAATTCCAGAAAAACCTTTCAGCATTTTGTGATCCAGGTGGTCTGAAAGAACATTAAACTTCTGCACCTTTCTTTGGCTCTGCATTCAGATTGTGACAGGGTACTTTCGGCCAAATTTCAGAGAGCGTTTTTTTTCCTATTGGCTGTTCTATACTGCTGTTCTTAGCCACAGGTGATGTTGCTATGAGCTGATTGACTGTTGAAACAAGTGACATGCCTCATGCTCTAAAACTGGCCTCTGTCTGCAGACTACTCCACAGCCGTCTTGAGTTGAGGTGAGACAAACTAGCTGTGGCATA
>JAQLOL010000009.1:19805474-19821579 GCA_029783665.1 Naso thynnoides | reverse complement strand
GGTTATGATTAAAAATTCACATTATCACCGTTAATTTCAAAACCATTAATTCTTGTTTTGATCTGCTAATCTGTCACTGTTTGATGATGGGCAGATTTGGCAATAAGTTAATTAAAATAACGTATCACATTAGTGCCCCTTTTATCACACACAAACATTATTAAAAATGAGCTCAAACGCCTGTTTCCAGAACATCGACTTCTGTGTTGTGATGTATTCACTATTCTAACAATTAGACAACCAACGAGCAGGCGGTGAGGGCGGGAATCGGACTGGAGTTTTGTTGGCAAGTGCTGTTGTTACGCCTTGGCAACCGTTGCTAGGGCTTTGTTTGTTGATAGTTAGCTGCTAAATTTTCACATCAAGCTAGCTTTAGTTTATTATTATTTAGTTTACAGGTTTATATTGACAGGTGGGTCGGTGTGATATAATTGGCTGAAATCAAAAAATGATTCAACCAATAACAGCATTAGTCAACAATCACATCAGGGACCCAGGAGATTTTGTTTTACATGACGGAAGAGGCAGACTTTAATATAAAAACTCGAAATAATTAATTTTTTTAAATTTTTTTGTGATAGAATTTTTTCCATTTGACTACAATAAGAGCATTCATGTGGTCCAAAAGGGAAGCAAATGCATTTTTGACTTCAGCTCGACTTTGCAAGAAATACATCCACTCTGCTGGACCAACACACTGTCAACAAACTCTTCTACTACTTTGTGAATTAGTAATATTCTCCAAAATAGAAGTCCTTGTGATTTTGCGTCCACCTCAAAACGTGACAAGTCGCTGATCTCTAGTGAAACTCTGCTGCTTACACGCTGAACATATGACCAGTTTAATTAAACATCTTTCAAGTCTTGCCCACCACACTGACTTTTTTAATCATCGTGGCTGATCAGACTCCGCTTCAAATGACTGAACGAGATATGATGGATTTATGTGAGAACATCAAATTAATAGTGTGGAAGTTGTCCTTCACAAGTGCAAATGGAGAGTGAGAGGATGTCAAACAGTCTGCACTCACTCGAACAGAAGAGACCTAATTAGACTAAAGTGAGTGGAAACACTTGTTGGATTGTCCCATGGGTGCGCAGGCCCTTCTAAATAATGAACCATGAAAACAGAAATTAAATTGGTGCCTTTTTTCCCACAAGAAGTCGAAGAAATGTGAGAAATATATGCCTCAAAAATAAAACAATGCTAAAGCGCTACGTGCGTGCCTCAGGCAGAATTTAATGGGACTTCTTAACATTATTTTGGGAATTTTCAACCCACTTTGACAGTTTTAAACAGTACAATGTTAAAATGCGACAACTTCACCCACTTAAGTCTTCATTTTACCACATATAATACCTTTCCAATGATATGAAGTACAGTTATTAAAAGCTAAAAAAATAAAAGCTTGGTGAAAATAGTCAAAAAACTGACTTCAGCTGAAAGGCTGCAAAGAAAACCTCATTGTATTATATTATTTAATGTGCAATCTGCCCAAAGTACATCACTTCATTTGGCAGCTCTGTTCTATACGCTGAGGTTCAACCAGGAAAACCTCATCCTGCCGCTCAACACACGAATACTCAGTTTAGTCTGCGTAGTGCCCGTGGGAGTTTCCTCTCCCTGCTCTTTATCCAGTCGATACAATTTCCCGTCTCTTTCTGGTTATTCCCAAAACATTTACCAACCTGCATGTTTTATTGGCTGTAGCTCAACAACCGGCTGCCTGGTTGCTGTAAATATACAGCAAATACAGAAGCACAATGCAAAACAATACAACTTCAGAGTCAAAATAATGATTGACCTGAATGGCCGACGGTGTGCTACTCAAGAAACTGAGTCCTAGACAACAGTTTTTGTACTGAGTGGCACCAAGAAAGGTAAATACAGGCAACTATCTAAAACTTTGTGTATTTATTTGGAAACGTGCTCTTGAACTGAAATTAATAATAATTAATGAGTTTGTTTTCCACCTTCAACAAGAGGCAATGTTGCTTTGTGCTGTAGTGAGTGATGGATTTTCACGTCATAAATAGCTGTAATGAGCTAGCTTGGTAAACCAGACCCAAAATTCACCTCCCGAAAAATTCTTTTCATGATAAGGGTCTGGTATCCTTCCCATTTACGGCTGGTCCCACCCATCCAAAAACCTGACGGGTGAATTGTAACCGTTTATCTCATATCAGGCGGGCTTCACGCGATGACTCACGCTGACGAGTCGGCAGGTTCGGCCCGTGTCTCCGGGAGCAGACACAAAGTGTTGGTAGCCTACAGACAGACAGACAAGTGGCACAGCTAGGACGTTACTTTTCCACAAGCTTCTAAATAATCACATAGATGTATTTACATTGTGTTGTGACATTAACTGTTGACTATATGTCAGTTTTAGTGCTTTTGTCAGGCGTTGTGATGTGCCGTACGTGAAGCTGCTGGTCTAAAAACTCTAAACTAAAAGCTCCCAGGCTTCCCTACATGTAATAATCACAAAGCAACAGTACTTGTGGGGTCACCAAAGTTGTTATCTGTGGTGTTGGAGCATTCCTTTTATTTAAAGGTGGAGTCAGTAGGATTTTACTAAATAATAAAATATGGACATATACCAAAGTAATGCTGCTCACTCATCACTTTGGGCCTCTATATGTGTGCGGTGGTGACTTTGTATGGAGACAAGCTGCTCTCTGCCTGTACTTAATGATTTGGATTTGTTGGGAGGTTTCTGGGTGGGGAGGGGGGTGTATTTCCCCCCCAGCCAGTGACGGTGCACAGAGGTAAGGTTGGGAGCACCACAGAGCTTGGTGACTGGATGCCATTCAGACAGGGGACAGATACAGATGTGTACATGGCACTGAGATAAGGAAGTATAGGCTTCATGAGGCAAAACGGCAAGCAGATAAAACTTGAGTGAGTCTCGGTTTGGCTTTCAGCCACTTTGGAGTGCTGAAGGAGAGGCTGGGGAGAGCGATGCGGAGCTGACGGAGCTGATTTCTGTTGAACAGGCAGGCGCTAAATACCAGCGGTTACCTTGTTAGCTTGCTAATGATCAACTTCTCCATTAAACAAATGTAATTTTCCAACTTAACTTGCTGTGCCATGTTAGGTAAGCACTAGAGCAGTGCACTCTGAGTTACAGTGCTGGTGTGCTGGTGTGCTGACCCAGGAGGAGGGTCCCAATTTGAATGTTGTGTTTACATACCGCAATGGAGGAATGCTACTAACTCTACCTTTAATGTTGCGTAACAAGGGGGTTTTGACTCACTTGAGATTGGTCTCAAAACAAACATGGCAGTGGCTCGCCTGGAGCGCGAGTTGAAAGACGGGGTTAACAGCTCTGATTGGTTGTACGTCTATCCAATTTCGTCCAGAGGTTTGACTGAACGCGTTGTTATTGTTGTTATTGCCCGTTGGAGATAAACAGTTAATCAGGAGCCACCGGGCTAGCAATGAGCTAAACGTCAGAAATGAAGTATAAAAATGTGCAACATGACGTCTTTTCTGTGTATTTCCCAAGTCCATTTTCAGATTGGCTCTAACGATGTGCTAGATGAAGTTATATGTTGATGTCACGTGAATTTTTTCTACACAGTCAATGTCTAGTGGTCAGTCTCTGTCTGTAAATCAGCTGTGCTGCAGCCTATCGTTTGTTTTCAAACTGCTACAAGGTTAAAGTAGGCCGGCACTCGAGTTGGTATCAGGATGAGCTGGTCGACGGTCTGTCCCACTCCACTTGGTTTCTCACTGGATAGCACGCTGCCTTGCTGTTAACCTGCTGAGCCTCTGTATCCTCTTGGGGAAAATCCCAATTTAGAATAGGCGCGTCAACACTGATGGCGTTCACGGCGGCGAGACAGGCAGACATGTCCTGTCCCGTGTCCTCACTGTGTGAGTCTTTCAGGCTGCTGCTGCTGCTGCTGTTGCAGTGCAGGCTGGGCTGTGACAGCGACCCGGCTCCGTTGGTCAAGTCTGAATTCTCTAAGTGAAAGAAGGTGTTGTTTTCTCTAACCCCTAGTCCAAAGCTCTCCAGCATTTCCATTACTGATGGTGCTGCTGGGACACTTGGGGCCTCCTCCTCAATAAGACTCAGCGTGGGCAAGATGTCCGCTAACTCTGCCATCTCCATTGGCCGGATAACCTCAGTGATGCTGGAAGGAAAGTCCTGCGCCTCGCTGTAGGACTCCTGTGCATCCAAAACACTGTACCCTATTTCCATCTGTGCAACAGCAGCAGGTTCCAGCCCAGACTCGATCAAAGCGCTCGCACATCCTAGTTCTGGCTGACCGATGCTTGTCAAGTCCACAGTTGACTGGGCTGCGATGTCTACAGGATATCCTCCCTTTGCGACGCCCTCCGCTAACACCAGTGCGGTCTCTTCAGGGACAACCATGACGCCTGCTGGAGAGGAGACCTCAGCAGTGACAACATTTGATGGTGTCATGCTGACCAAACAGTCTGAAAAGGAAATGATAAAAAAAAGAAACAAATTAAATTATTAAAGGATAGCTTATCCAAAAATGAAAATCCAGTCATTATCTACTCGCCCTCATGCCAGTAGAAGGTTCGGGTGAAGTTTTTCTTCCACAAAACACTGCTGGATTTTAACAGGGAAAAGGCGGGGCAGTCATGTCCCAAACAATTAAAGTGAATAGTGACTAATTTTTGACCATCTGAAGCTCACGCAGAGGTGCAAGGCGAGACCAAGGAGATCTTTGCAGGACCGGTCCCGTCCTCCTGTGGATGTGGTATGCTGGCAGCAGACTGCATGTAAACACAGTCTGCAGGTACCACGAGCTTTTGGTGGTCTCGCCACTGTGCAAGTTTCACACGGTGTACGCACACGCACACATGTGGGTTACTACTTGGATAACAAGCAGTTTGGAATCTTTTTATGGTTCTTTTACGGGTTTCTTTTCATTTGAAGTTTGGTCACCATTCATTCTAATTGCTTAGGAGATGATTGCAACATGTTTTACCTGTGAAACTTCTGCAGTGTTTTGGGGGGCTAAAAATTTCACCTGACCTTCCATCAGCAGGAGGTTGACCCTCAAGTTTAGGCAGCATTCAAGTTCATGCAACTTGCGGTGAGTCAGCATTGCAGCGACACACAAAAGTACAAACTTCATACCTGCCGGAATTCGACGTGTTAGCACGTTAACACGCTAATGTCAGCCTTCAGCTCAAATCACTGTTGTGCCAAAGTAAGCCCCTTGTTGTTTTTGTAGTCTTATCTCAAATGGTAACTTGGGTTATGCATTTCTCAAGCATTATTTCGTATTTAGTATACAATATGTTGCTGTGGTTCATATCGATGGGGCTGTCCCTTTTAATTTGAAATTTAGATATTTGTCCAAACGTTGGGTGAAAAGGTCATATTCAAGCTGTAATGACCTGCTTGAAATGTAAGCTGCAGTCACAAGGCATACGTGCATCAGGACATTTGAAGCAGTTCCCCTTGTGATCCAGCAGAGGGCACTCTAAAACTTCTCTTTCAGTTTGTCCTATTGCATCCCCTTTGACCTATCATTAAACCAAGCTGATGTTGATCTGTTGTTTTGCTACAAAAATGGAAGACAACAGCGAGCAGAGCCATCCAATCGCGACACCAAAACATCCGAGAAGCAGCGTGTGGAAGTATTTCGGGTGGGACGGCAAAGTCATGAACAAAGATGAGGCTTTTTGTTGACTTGGGTGAAGGCAGCTGCCTTTCTCTTCAACGGCAACAAATCTGTGGGCTCATCTGCTGCCTTATCACTCAACTGAAGCAGCGGAGGCAGAAGATTTGAATTTATCCAAACAAATTAGGGGTCATTTTATATTTGTTCGACCTTCATTTTTTCGGAAATGTGACAGCCAAACACATCAATGAAAAATGGGATGTTGAGAGGACATTTTAACTAATTTGTAGGTTTAAAGAATGTGTATTTGCAAAAAGTAAAAACTTTTTACACATGGTCAATAGGTACACGGACATTACTGTTTGTATTATTTAAATGTGATGTTAACCTGAAGAATATATTCACTTGGTTGCCCCGAACCCCAAAAAATGGCCCTAGACTATAAATGAATCCAATGAAACACAGATAAGCACACATGCATCATTGTTGTACCTGAAATGGCTTGTCTCTGCGCTTGTATGGGATGGGGCCACGTCAGTCTTGCAGTCAAACTCTCCTCCTCTTCCTCACCGTCAGGACGAGCCGGCGGGTCTCCCCCCATCACTAGGCCTAAAGGCACCGCCCCCACCCACTGCTTGGACCGAACACACTGCAGGCAGTCCATAATCCAGCGGGCATCCCTCCACACCACATCCAGACGCTGAAGACATGCGAGAACGAGAGCCAGAGAGACAAGAAACAGAAAATGTTCAAAGAGCTACGGCAAAATCACACTGAGTCAATCTTTTTCTACACTTAATCATATACACTGATGGGAGAGTCAAATTAAAAGCCTTTAATTTGTATTAATTTTGTCATTATTAATCACAGAAGACAGGAAAAGAAAGCCAACAAAAAATGGAGATGTGGATTTGTGGATCATTTCATGCTGTTCTGTACTGTTTGTTTCACAATCCCTCTCTTCAAAAGTTCAGAGCTTACATGGGCGAGCTCAGTGATGTGGTTCAGGCGCTCTCGGGCCTCTTGCACCTCCTTGGTGTCCAGCGCCTCCCGCAGAGCCTGCTGGGCCAGATGAGTGTCCAGCTCCAGCCTCACCCAGGCCTGGCAGTACTGCGACAGGAAGTCCCGCTCGTACGTCCAGAAGTGAACTGGTGATGAGCCAGAGTTATAGGGCAGACAAATCACTTCCTCAAAGAGGGAAAAAAATCAACCTGAGAACTCATTAGCACGTTTTATTAAACCTTGGGCCTGTGTATTTTCAAAGATGGGTCGAAATTAGAGACTAAGTAAATCCCATCATGTGAATAAAAAGAGGATGAAAGGACTAATTAGGTAAGAAAAAACAATAAAAAGTGCCTCAACTTCAAAAGACTGAAAGATCAGAAACTGCACCTCAGTGTGCTTTACACACAGTATCTCTTACCAGTAAACTCTAAGGGTTGAAATGCATTTCATTGGTTATTTTTGGAAGGAATTATTTTCACGTCGTCCCTTTGAAGATGTGATTCATTTATTGATCTTCTGAGATGCAGCCAAATAAAATGACTTCTGTCACTTTGCTTGTACCGTTTTTTTGTGAACTTGAAAGGGCTCCGAGATCCCACGCTGTACTTATTAAGACGAAGCCCTGCCAGGTGTCTTTTCCTCTCCTCAACTTGTCACTGCGTGAATAACATTTTGTTTTTTAACACTTGCTGCAAGCGACATGACTTAGCCAATGAGTTTGGTGGAGATAATTATTTGAAATGTATCACATTTGAAAGTATCGGTCCTTCAGTGCGTTTAAGATGCAATTAGGGCCCATACTTTATATGTAAAGATGAATATAGAGACTTGAAAGTGATATGTGAGGATGGACGACTCGGCCAAAGCAAGCCACGCCTTCCTCTTCCTCTGTCATCCTTCCTTTCCTGTATTTCAGGATACACACAGCTGTTCACAGGTGCTGCTGCCCGGTACACATTACAAAAGCAAAGTTCTTTTTGTTTGGTATTGTCTGAGAATCATGATTTAGGATTGCACTTATTAAACAAAACTGAAATAAAAGAGATGCGGCAGGATACAGATTTGTTGACACAGTTTAGGGCCCAACTGTTACAGGATTTTGGGGCCAATGCCAACATTAAGGAGTAAGAAAATTCCAATATCTGATATATTTACCAATATAAGATATAAGTAATGGAGGCAGGATATCTTACCAACTTTATTCCAAACAGTGTAAAGAACAGTAAACGCTTCACTTGTTACCAATTAAATAATGGACCGCCCTCTGCTGGACAAACTATGTAATTACACCATTTTAAATTACTAAGCCAAGCATTTTTTCCAGTTTAAAAAAAAAAAACAAATTTAATATTAGCACTTATTGGAGAACATATACCTTGATACAGATATATCTCCAATAAGTCAACACCGACCAATAATATTGGCAAACAGATATATTGGTCGTGCTCTTGCATGGTTGTTTAAACATAAAACACTTTTTATTTGCACACTAAGTACGTGAAGATCTGAAAATTTCACGCCTTGAATATCCTGTCAAAAATAATTGCAATAATCAATATAATTTAAAAAAAATCATCAACACATTCTTAAAACCGTAAATTAAAACCTTACATTGCACTTAAACACACTAAAATTGCTGAAATATTTTGGTGATATATTTTTTTATTGCAGTACAGTCAAGACAAACATCTTCTTAGGAATCTTAAATAAGTTATCATAAATATTAAGGTCTTCCTGTACAAATAAAAGATAAATAAATAGTTGTAACCTCATATCCCTGTCATTTCTTTTTTTTTTTTTTTAGTTTGAAATGTTATATAGTAGTATTATATTCATATTTGCACACATCATATTTACCTTGTTTTTTTGAGGCGGATACAAAGCACAAACCAAGCTTCCAGCCACGGTGACACGTTCAGACAGTTAAAAAAAAAAAAGTCAGGAAACTAATGTAGGACTGTACATCAGTGAGACAGCTTTTTCAAGTCGTTCATGTGAGATTATTTACAATTGTCCCGATAATGAAAATTTACCACAATAAAATTTTTGTGGGTGTTTTTACCCCAATAAACAATAAAAACAATTGCTGTCCCATCCCTATTGCAGACTTCATAAAGCAAGTACGGGCTAAAAGAAAGAGGGTATTGTACAGATAATTCTCTGTCTGGACATGAAATTTCCTGTTTTTATTCCTGAGTGTTAATCTGTTTATTTGCTTAAACAAGTGTGTGTGTTCACTAACAATAGTTTCATTCTGTGTATGAGATGTTCGTTCTCTAATTTATAAGGAGCAGTATCAGATTTTGATGTGATATGTTCACGTTCTTTCTGCGTTTGCAAAACTGAGCGTGGTGTTTACAGATATTGTGCGAGAAACTCAGAAACTACTGATTCCGATATATTTGTGTCATGTAATTTTGTATGGGATGGACCACTTTGTGGCAATGCACACAAATAAAATAATTCATTCATTCATTTGTTCCTGTTTTTGTCAGCACTACTTGAAAAACAAGGTTGTTATGGCATTGTTTTTGGACAGAATCAGTCGTCCACCTACCCAGCTCAAAGATCTGCAGAGGCATGGTGAGCCCTGGCTCCTTTGTCCCCACCAGAGGCCAGTAGCTTGAGCTGAAGTCCTCACTGGGAGGCAGCAGCAGCAGCATGGACAGCTTGTCTCCAAACTGCAGCAGCTCGCGGGTGTACACGCCATACTGATATGCCTGTTACACACACAACACCCAAACATAATGAAAATCTGTTGAGGGCTGCATGTTGAGCCGCATTTCACGGTGCCTTTCCTTTCTAGACAGTTCATCAATATGTTAGTTCAGAAAAGGAGAAGTTCAGTGTTTCACCCTGTAGAGGGGGATGTTGAGCTTTGTCAGGAGGTGTGTGACTGCTGCTCTCAGCGACCGGACAAACTCCACCAGCCCGCTGCTCTCCATCAAGCTCTCGTCCTCGCCGCTCAACAGGTTCTGAACACTGCCGTTGGTTGTGGTGTAAACATGACTCTGAAGCCACGTCCACTCCTCTCTGCCACACAACAACAACGCAGTTCAAAAACACTGCTGCAAAAAGGCATAACGAGTGGAGACATTCAAGGCACAAAAACCTCAATATCACGTTGTGGCCCATTTGCTACTATTTGCTTGCACATATGTTGGTAGAGATGATTTTCCAAAGAATTTTTTTGTGCTTCTTGATTGATTAAACTGCAAGCAGGTGCTGCTGCCTTGTTACAGGTGGAATCAGCAGATTTCACTTAGAAAATAAAATGCAGACATATACAAAATCATCACTTCTGGGCCTGTATATATGTATGGTGGCAATAACATCTGCCTGTACTTTGATCTTTTGGTTTCATTAGGACGTTTCTGGGTGGGGAGGGGGAGTGTTCCCCCCAGCAAATAACTGCAGAAAAATGACGCTGAGAGCACCGCAGAGCTCAACAACTGGAAGCTAATCATACCAGAGAAAGTAACGAATGTGGACGTAGCATAAAGAAAAGAAAATACAGATGATGCAAAATGTTTCAGAGCTAGAGTGAGTCTCGGTTTTGCTTTCAGCTGCATTGGAGCATTTAAGGAATGGCTGGGAAGAGTGGAGCGGAGTTGACCTACTTAGTGATGGACAGGTAGGTGCTAAACAGCAGCAGTTAGCTTGTTAGCTTGCTAGATTATTGACTTCGCCATTAAACAAACGTAGTATTCCTATGTAACTTGCTGTGTAACGTTAGGTAAGCAGCATAAAGCCTGATTTACAGTTCTGCGACAGCTGCATGCAGAGCATACGCCGTAAGTTGTGCATGCGGCCTACGCCGTTGAAAGCTTTTTCTTGTGTGTTTGCATGTCCGCGCTCCTCTGCAGTTACTCCGCCCACACCAATGTTTGTGGAAATCTCTCGCCGCGAATTTGGGGCCATCTGGCAGTCTTTGTAACGGGGCAATGAAGAGTCGTACAAATTTTCTCACTTCTTTGATCAATCTCTCTTCTGCCTAGTCCATGTTCATGTGTGCAGGAAATGTGTGGAGTAGTAAACTAGAAGAAGAGGCCACCAAGTGGACCAATCACAGTGCTCAAAGTCCGCGTCACTGCAACGTGTAGTTACATTTTTGGGGAGGTGCACATCAGGGTATGGCGTAGGCTACCGTTAGGCTATGCCGTAGGTACGGCAGAAGCATAAATCAGGCTTAACAATACGTGTGGTACACGCTAAGTTGTGATATTTTGGTTGCATTGATCCAGGAACAGGGGCCCAATTTGAATTTTGTGTTTACAAACAGCAACAATCAAATGCTACTGACTCTCCCTTCAATGACGACTTGAGTAAGAGTCCAACGTCTAAGAGCTACGATATGAAGAACAGGCCTGGCGCAGTCTGTCACGTTACCTGGAGACGTGGGCATTGTGTCGGACCCGCGTGTGGCAGAGCAGATTGGGCAGCCTCTGCGGCACCAGTACCCGGATCTGTTCCACTGAGCTGCACAGTTTCAGGATGCCCACATACAGACCCGGCTGGGCCCACTGAATGCTGTGCCTGTGGAAGGATAATTTCTCCTGGAGAACAGAGAGGAAAAGGTACAATGCTGGTTAGTTTAAGAAATGTTAATAGGATGTAATGTTAGATGCCTTTTAGTCAGCGGGTCTCCCTTTTTTTTCCAACTGGCTATGCTAATTTGCTTAAAGCTCACTAAATTAATTCCATTGCCTGTTCAGGGTTATTTCACTTGCACAGAAGAGAAAAACAAAGCTCAATAATCAAGTGAGGAAAGTCAATATACTCAATTACTATGCACTCAGTGCTGAATGCATTCTGTTGCACGTAGCTGCTGCTCACATTCTTGATCTGTGGCTCATTTTCACACAAACACAAACCCAGCTTCACCTTGAGCTGCTCATAGAGCATGTCCATGGCGGTGGGCTCAGGCAGGAGAGGGGTTCGGCTGCGGTTCTTTTCCAGGCGGGCGAGGGGCATCCAGTGAAGCGGAGGGTCAGGAGGGCTTGCAGACAAGTGAGGGTAAAAATTGAAATGCAGCCACGGGCAGCCACCAATGAAACACTCAGTCTGATTAGTTCATGTTAGTTAAACACAGCCACTACAACCAACAACCAACAGACAGGCAGGACATGCTGACAACATAAGTCTGCGTACGTGTTAAACAAACCAGACGCCTGATAAGGCTTTTAACTCACCAACTGATATATTGGTTTGCCGATATTATCGGCTAATATTGGCATATTGGAGATGTATCAGTATCAAAATACATGTTGATATCCACCGATATTAAAACAGTTTATAAGAATGGTGTAATCACATAGATTGTCCAGCAGGGGGCGGTACATTCTTTAATTGGGAAGAAGTGAAGTCTTAACCGTTAGTGCACTGGTGTTTGGAATAAAGTTTGTTAGATATCTTGTCTCCATTACATATCTTGTGGTTTATATCAGCCACGAAATCAGATATTGGAATTTTCTTTCTCTCTAATTTCAGTATCGACATCGGCCCCAAAAATCCCATATCAGTCGGGCCTACACCAGTCTGTACGCTGATCCCGAATCACAATTTATTAGCTGCTAAATGGTATCTAGCTACTATTCAGTTAGCTCAGTTAGCGCTGGCTAACGTTACATCCCTAAGATTAATTTTGTCTTGGCCACTTTAAAACAGTACACAGGAAGTTGTGCTGCACTGACAACTCCTCTTTTTAAGAACAGCGAAGAAGAACGGAGTTAACGAAATGTGTACTTTTGACATTATTTCACACTGGAAAGTCCCAGTAAAAAATACAAAACAAAACATGAGGAATTACATTTTCCTAGATTTTGGTTTTTCAGTTTCTGTTGCACTAATGTATTATAGTGTTTTATTTAAGTCTTTTTATTTCACTCAATTACCTTATGTTTTGACGGAATTGTTATTTTTAGGTGCTGGTATTGGATCAGTACTCTGTATCGGCTGCTATGCAAGTTTGGGTGTCGGAATCAGTATCGGGAAGGAAAAAATGGCATTGACAACATCTCTAACAAGGGGGATTGTAATTTTGGAGGGTTTGTAATGTCTAGCGAAAAGTTCAGCTCGGTAGGTTCTGAAAATGCTTTTCTTCTTGAAAATGTTAGCCATGACTGTGTGGTGCTGAGATAAAGGCTGTCCTTCAAACAAAAGACAAAGGTGAAAGCCTCCTTTGATGCCGTGTGCTCTTGGTGGGGGGAAGCAAAAATGTCCAACAGGGATTAACGAATGTAACAAAAGACACCTTCTCACCTGGGAGGATTTGAGAACTCCTTCAGAGTCACTAATAAGACATTGCCCTGCCTGTCTTTCAGAGGCTCATAGTACACTTGGCCAAGGTCCACCGTTCCCAGGGAAGACTGAAGGCAGAGAAAGAAACATGAGGATGAATAAATATGAGGATATTAGGGATTAATGCAGCAGAACAGTTCTGGGGCTACAGGTATGAGGTTTGAGATAGGGAGGCCAGGCACTAGTAAGAAGAGTAGGAGGAGTAGGAGGAGTAGGAGGTAATTAAAATAGCAATTAACCCATTTTGATGCCTCTTATCATGCAGAGTAAGCTGCTTAACTACCTACCTGCAGCTGGGAAACGGCTCTTAAAATGTTGTGCCTGTTCTGGAGGAGGGAGGAGGGGGATGAATGAGCGGAGGAGAGGGCCTGCTGGAGCCAAGGCACTTGTTGCCATGCACAAGACAACTGGAGGAAAAATGAAAATATGTCCAATTTTAAACTGCAGTTCGCACACAAAGTCCCACAGTCTGCGGAACCAATAAATGAAAAATCTGAACGAGTCCTCTGTTTGATTAGAAGTTGCAAATGGATTCCAACATGCTCGTGTCGGACAGACGGTTCACCTTGGCAAACCAGGGAAAGTCGTGGGTGATGGAGGTGGAGCAGCACTGGATCTCCACGAGCGGGATCTGATCTTCAGCTGTCACCAGGATGTTTTCCATGTGGTAGAACACAGTCGCCAAGTACACGCCCCTAATTACATCAACACAATACGTGACAGACCAAACAAAAGAGAGAAAACAGAAATAATTGCACGGGTGACTCTCGCTGTGTGTCACAGTCAGACTTCTTTCATTTGTGTTGAGCCAATCTTGACAACCTTAACAATAACAAAGCTTTAATACAATAAATATATATTAGAACCCAGTGTTGGTATAACTAAATACAAGTAATCTGATTACTGTTATCAGATTACATTTGCCTGTAACGCAGTTATGTAGGGCAATACTTCTGCAAATTCAATAATCACACTATAGTCACTATTCAAACAATTATCTAGTTACTTGCATTACTTTAAGTTCTTCAACTAGCCTATTTTCACAACTTCGCTGTCAGCTTTGATGTATTAAAGAGTGTAAGAGAAATATCTTGTGTTTGTCCTTTGTCGTCATTAGACTAAGGATTTGTGCTCATGTTTGCGAAAGCTTTGACTTTGAATTGTTAACTGGCAATTGAAGGAAAGTGCAGCTCTGGTGATGTTACGGAGTACCAGAAAGTTCAAGCATTTTTTCTGGATTTAAGGAACAGTTTTAATATGGGCACATATCTGAGAACATTAAAACTATTTTTTTACGTAAAAATAATTCACCCCTAGATGTCTTGAAATGAAGAATATATTTTTTTCCTTCCAGCGACCCCCACGGTAAATATTTTTTCCCAAAATGCGAGCCACTCACATCAAAACCATCTGATAACATCCATCCAAAACTCTCAACAGCTCTGTGTGCTATAATCCAAGTCGTCCTACTAAAGCCAACACATCCTGTATCTACTGCACGCACCTGACACGCAACAGGGAGCCGTGTATCGGATGTGTTGGATTTATTAACTTTTTAACCAAAAAAAAGAAAGTGTTTAGGAAAAATTGAGCATAGGACACAATGAAGCAGACTTGGATTATAGCACACAAAGCCTTTGAGATTTTTTTTTAGGAACGTTTTAGATGGTTTCGATGTTTTGAAACTGTATCTCCATAGACTGCCAGCAAAAGCAGCTACAGTGAGTGAATAACATTTTTGGAAAAAAAAACACAGTTATCGTGGAATATTGCTGGGAGGAAAAAAAAAATATTCTTCAGTTGAAGACATCAAAGGTGGAGTGAGTGATACAAAAAAAATTGTTTTGCTGTGAAATATCACTTTAACACTAATACCGATATATCTGCAACAGGCCAATACCTGCCGGTAACATCGGCAAACTGATTTATCGGTCAGATCTTGATGTCTATAAACTTCTGGCTGCCTATGAACTTTGCATCTGACATCAAATTTGTGGCTTTGATTTGCTTTGTTTTTTGTTTTGTTTTGTTTTTTTACATCAAACTGTATCATTAAATGGAAATCTTTAAGAGGTCAGAGAATTTCCTTTAACACACAAAACAGCCCATAATCCATCCACTGAATTTATAATCCAGAAAGAAAAAAACAGATCTTTAAAAAGCCTGCTATTGTCTCCATCACCGATAATTAACACTTTGCCTTATTGCAGACTATTCAGATAATACGTAAATCTACATTCAAAAAGCATTTTCCTTCAGGCTGCCACATTTTAAGTCATACATGCATGTTAATGCACAGATATTGTGCATTATGCATGTTCCTGCTCATGCAGTTACACCCTTATCTAAATCACAACTGTCTCTCTACCCACTGTGAGCTGCTGTGGTGAGTGTAGTCCACTGAAAGCTTGCGGCAGCGAGAGGCCTTGATCAGTCATGTGCCACTTGCCACAGCTCAGTGATTTCAAACATCTTCCTGTTCAAAAGACCTCCTCACTAATCTCGAGGCTTCAGCAGCTTTAATGTGACTACTGGTCTGTTTCAAAAAGCCGTAACAGCTACGTGTTTGGACTTGGCTTTGTAATCACATCACATTTAATCCGTTATTTCCCATACGCTCAAGGCACAGTGGGACAGGTAAGACAGATGGAGCACTACCTCTGTAGGAGACGAACAAACTTGGTGGCAGACTGGAACAGTTGTTTGATGCCTCGAGACACAGACAGACGCTTGCTGGCACTCTGGGGCTTAGAGCTCTCTGTGGAGCGGAGGAGAGGAGGATCAGAAACGGTGGGAATCACTTTACTGCTGGAGCATGTTCAGGTATTTCAATGGGTGGTTTTCTCTGCAGACAAGAGTTGATACATGCACTACATGCTGCTGATTAAAAAATGATGTGAAGTAGCAATAAAATACCATAAAGAGAACATATGAGGGTATTATGAAACATAAAGTGCTTATAAGAACAACAGGAAATGGCCAAAAACATTGAAAGCAATCAATCAAACAATCTGAGGTGGAAAAACAGAGCAACAATGCTTACAGCAGGTATTATGCTATATTCTTTCTTTATCTATCTTTTGCTACAACAAGTAACCACTAAAGGTACAGTAGATTTTAAAGGGCATCTCCAGTCATAATCAATGTTTGCCTCATAAATCAAGTCACCTATGATCAGTTCATCTCATAC
>JAQLOL010000009.1:19792858-19805374 GCA_029783665.1 Naso thynnoides | reverse complement strand
GATAGTGATCTACAATTTTATCGCTGATGGTCTCATCTGCTGATGTAGGTAAGATGTGAGGTATCAGTGTTAAATTTACACTTAATCATAACCAGTTAAAAGTTCCTCGTGGGGACTTTTAAAGAAAAAAAATGTGGCTTTATCAGAAATATAGTAAGTACAGCAATACTGTGGGGATAAATCTACTTTGCAAGTAGTGACGTAATGGTATGAGAATTTAACATCACGATTATACTGACCAAAATTATCACAGTTATTGGTATTATTGTGTTAATGTTAAAATGTGCTGAAATGGTCATTAGTACTGCTACACAAACTGAATCAGTGTAAACTGGCTCTGAGGCTGCGAGGAACAAAACGTGCTGGCGGGTTCCACTACACCATGACGTGTAATATTAATGTTTTTATAGGAAGTTTACACCGAAAACTTAAGTTCACATTACTGGCCCTCTATTATCTAGTTGAAGTGACAAACCATGGCAATTTCCCCCATGACGACAATCCCAAAATCAAGCACTGAGCTAAAAGTTACCCGTAACTTACTCATTCTAAAGGTGAGGAAGGTGGTAAAGTAGGTGGCTGAGCCGATTTGACGTGTTAAAACCTTTAGCAGCAACTTTCTTCCTGCACCCTCTGCAGACATCTGGTAAGACCAAAAATACGCCCACACTTAATCCTCTTGGATGGCTGAAAAATATCCTGAGCGACACAATCACTGCCTTCCACTTTGTTTTCACCGCTGCACTTAACAAACCCACATGGCTGCACGTGTGCGCCTGCGTCTGGGACACTGTGACAGATTTAGTTGATGCTGGACAGTCTTCACCATGAGCTCAGGGTTAGGCAATCAACCATGATTTTTAATGATAATTTAAAATTCATACTGTAATATTAACCCTCTGGAATTTCACCATGGTTACATCCCTGGTTGCAAGGCAGCTTGATTTCACATGTTTATTTGGCCACACAAATCCATCAGGCTGCAATTTACGCGCTTGTGTCCGGACCACGATGTTTGGATCAATCAGGGTCCTATATAGAACTGCCAGCAACTACTAGCAACATTTCATTTGATAAAAACGACTGTGCCTCCTGATGAGGATAACATAAATGTTGCTATTGCATCAGCTATTTTGGAAATGGAAGATATTTTTTCACTGAAGAAGCGCAAAGAACAACACTAAAGGCTTTTTTTGATGGAAAAGACATTTTCACTTCTCTCCTGACTGTTTAATTTACCTATAAGCTCTGCTTGTAACGTTCTCCTACAATGTCAAGTGGTTCATTCTGATTGGTTAAAGCGAGCCCATAATAGACTCTGATGAGCAAATGATTCATCTGATCACCTGTCCAGCACTTTTCCAAACAGTTTACGCAGACAACTTTCCTGATAGTAGTTCCGAACAAACCATCTGGCATTTCAGGTCCACATAATTACGTACATTGTCTGTTTATGGACTCATGCCTGTAGCCTAGCAACTGCATATACAACTGTGACAACTGGTCTATAAACATTTATGTTACCTATGCAGAATCCTCTGTAATGTGGTTCTCTGGCATCCTCCAGCAGTTTCCTCACGACATCCTCGTGGTTTCTCAACTGTGACTTCACGCCAATGCACTCTCTCCAACCTGCACATTGAGACGGAGAGAATCAAATCATTGCTCTCATTGTTATGCAATTAGGGAAAATCATTCTTGACATCAAGAACTCATTCGCTGGCGAGTCCTGAGTGCTGCTTGTTTCTATTTTGGTGATTAGGAAGCAAAAGCGATTGCATGAGAGGCCATCTGTGCGCTCTGAAAGTTTGAATGCTGAAGTTGAATTCCAATAGACTTACAAGTCATATTGTGCTGCCTAACTGACACGGTTACAAGCTGAATATGACTCGTATCACTGCTTGGATTGTGTTCCGAATTATATTTATATGAATGTTTTTGTCTTTGTTCTCCATTTCATTTCCTTTCATTGTGGCAGTTTTTGCATCGTTGCACAGTATAAAGTGGAAACAGCAAGTAATGCAGCGAGAGAGAGAGAGAGAGAGAGAGAGAGAAGGAAAAAGAAGACGGCGAGCAATAAAGATTACAAGGCGAATTCAAAGAAGCAGCACGCGTACAAGGCCCATAGACTCGCAGTGACATCCTCAATTCTCCACATTTTAATAATTCATTAATCTACCAGCAGCGAGTGGATTCTACTCCTCTCACATCAAGCATGATGTCAGTGAAATTATTTCATTACTCGGGGATGGAGAGAAAAAGAATGGAGCTCTTTCTAAAGAGCAAGTCCACATTCATCAAAGTGTGCAGTTCAGGGTACTCACTGGAGGGGGCAGCGCTGGCTGGAGTGGAGCAGAGGGGTGGGCCCCATCCTTTCACATTGTAGGCACTCACTCTTACAAAGTAATGCACTCCCTGCATTTGGAGAAGCATCACACCGCCAAATTATCACCATGCATTAACCTTATGAATCATCCATATCAGTTCAAATAAATTAGGTATCGCTGTCATTATTAATTCATCTGGTTATGTAAGAACACGGAGGGGGAGAGGTGTTCTTTCTTGGTTTAGAACAGTGGATGATGATTAGCGAGCAATGAAAACAGTCTGCGTGCAAGTTACTGTGTGTGTTAGATGTCTCTAATCCACTTAACTACGTGTGCTTGCATGCACATGTATGTGTGTGTTTGCAGTTAGAACCTCTTTGTATCCATGAGTGCTTGCCCATGTAAGTGCTACCATGACTTACCGCTGTGAGTCCCTTGATATTATGTGATGGGTTCTTGGTCTCTGTAACTTGGGCTGAGCCAAGGATGCGTTTGAAGCTGGCTGAGGTGCTCCATTCCACTGCAAACACAAAAGCAATCTCACTGACAGATTATTCTCTGGCTTTACTCAAAGCCTCCACAGGGGAGAACGAAGGATTTGAGTGTTTACAGTTTTGGGGAACTTGCCGTACCTGGGCTTAATCTACCCTTGGCTGCGAAGTACGACATTTATGCAGCTGTAAAACTAAGCAGCAAAAATGGAGGAGCCAAAGAAGATCCATAACTCTAAGGCTTTTATACCTGTCGGCTCAAATGACGAATGAGAGCTTGATGGGATTATTCCTTCCTTTACTTACTGTATCGTGCCTCTGTCCAAGTTTTGATCAAACCTCCTGTCTTCTTAAAGTTGGGGTAGGCAGTTTATCTTTGGTGTCATCACATTAAAATTTCATACTAACCTTTCAGCATGTTGCGATTCAGGTTGTTTGAAAGAATACTATACTGCCGCACCTCTCCTCGTGCTCTGTATTCATGGTATAGCACTTTTCTAGCCTTTGAACAACTCAGAGCGCTTTTACAACACAAGTAAGCATTCGCCCACTATGGGCGGGTGGCTTCTCTACAAAAAAATAACCTGCTCATCAGGAACTCATACACACACATTCATACACCGATGGCAGAGCAATTTGGGGTTCAGTATCTTGTCCAAGGACACTTGGACATGTACGCGGGAGGAGCCAGGGATCAAACCACCGACCTTCTGAGTGGTAGATGACCCGCTCTACTTCCTACACCACAGCCGTCCTAGATTATAACGAGGTATTTTCAGCCAACCATGATCATTTCAGAGAGCACATGTTCTTATCGGCTGCCCTACGATGCGCTGCGAGCTGATTGACTGTTGAAATGACTAACGTGCCTTGTGTTCTAAAACTGGCCTCTGGCTACACTCTCAGCTAGCTTGAGTCGAACTGACCAGTTAACACCACTGCAACTTTCCCTGCAACCAAGTGAACCGGACTTAAGAGAGCGACAACAGGGATGGGAGGGTGCAGCGGAGTTGCTTCCTAGAGAGTCTCATACTACAGCTAGCTTGACTTCCAGTTGCCTTCCGCAGCTTTAATGTGTCCCTCTGTTCATCTCTCTGTCCAACCTTCTGTCTATAATATCTTACGGTCTGGTTATTCATCACGTACCTCTGTGGCGAGTGATGAGCCCAGTGGTGTCACCTTCTGGCTCTTTGATCGCCACAAACAGAGAGGATGTGCTGGTCACCAGTAAGGACACGTGACTGGGAGGCCCAGGGAGCTCTGGATGAAACATTTACAAACTGATGATCAGAATACACAATGTTAGAGAAGAAAACAACAAAAACTGAACAGAGAGAACCAAAGCATCGCACTATAAATGGTCCAAACTCATCATATCAAAATATATACATGTTTTCATTCTTGATTCCAAAACTGGCAATTTCATGTATGTAGTTCAAGTTAAAGACATCATGTTTAGCCAAGTCTCAGTGGGCAAGAATTTCATTATTCTGGTCCTTAAACAGATAGTTCACCCAAAAATGAAGTAGCTATAGGCTACAGTGAACAGTGAGGCTAAAAACATGAAGTTGGTGAGGTTTGGAAGAACAACTTAACATATCAAGGCTTCAAGACACTTGGATTAATTTGAACGCACAGAATGAAGGCATATTATGGTTTAATCATGTATTTTTTTTAGGTTTGAAACTTAATCGCCATTCACTTCAATTGTTTGGGAGATTACTGCAATGCCTTTTTCGGGTGAAACAACAGCAGTGTTTCGTGGAACAAAAAAACTTCACCTGACCTTCCATCAGCATGAAAGTGAATAGATAACGACTGAATTTTCATTTTTGGGTAAACTATCTCTTTAATCTGATCAACCAGGCTTGCTGGTAAAATTCTGAGTTCTCCTGTGTTAAGTTTTATTTCAAGTTTATTGTCATTTCCACATGTAACATGTCGAGATGAACTAGACACACTAGACATTGAATCTCTTCCAGCCCTGTGGAGCTGTTCTGTAGCTGATCCTGCATTCTGACCCGCTTGCATATGAATAAAGATCACTATATTACTAATACAACAGTAACCTCATCACTTGCCCATTTAAAGATGAATTTTGGCCTTGCGGTCAAATGTAATTGTAACCTAAGCCATGACCCCGTCATAAGCCCTGGGCAAAAGCACATTTCCATTTTAGATTTTAAGCATTTAGCTGCCACTCGTTCCACTGCACCGAGAAGAGGAGCTGGTGCCTTATTGACCTTATAATAACTGTGATCGTAAAACAGTCAGAGAGGAGAACTGGAGCCGCTTGAGAGTGGGATGATATGAGAGCTCGTTTTGCAGAGCAATTAAAACGAGTACAGAGTGTTCATCACATAATCCTAAAAAAAGTAAAAGTTGGAATCAATGTAGATCAACAAGGGGGACTTTGAGCAGGTCGGTGCAGGGAGGGAAAACTAAGAAGCCTGCAGAACACAGGCGGCTCCAAAGCTTTTTGAGGTATTTCAGTGGTGGATTTCTATTTATGTATCACCCAGTGCCCGGGTTTTTAGTTTCATAACAAGTACATATCATTTTTTCCTTTCCAGTACCAATTCTCGCTACCCAAAATTGCTTAGTGGCACATACCAGCACATAAAAAATAACAATTCTTGTAAAACTTAAGGTGTAATTGTGATTTAGTATATAAGAAGGATTTTATATAGATAACTAAAACAGTAGTGCACAGCAAATTAAATGCTAAAATCTTGGAAAATCTAATTCCCCACAAATCAGCTTTTACCGGTGGAACTTTCTTGTGTAAAATATTGCCAATTGTAGACATTTTGCTCACTCTGTTGACCCTCTCCGCTCTTCTAAAAAAAAGCTTTTTACAGTGGCACTAGTGCAACCAGAGATGGTTAATAGGAGCCGAGACTACTCAGTGATCGTTCATTTCCTATATCAGTGTCACATGGGTTTTGCCACGGCCCCGCCCGTTCAGGAGACAGGAAGCAGTCTTAAGGCTATTCGTTCTTATGGGAGAAATGACCGTGATCACAGATTATGACCAATTCTTTCACCCCATCGTCGCCAAGATACATATTGGACCCAGTTTTCACAAGACACATAACTTATGATATAACTTATAATAACTTTATGAGCGCTAAGAAGAAGTAATTTTAGATATGTTATGTCAGTTAGAGCTAACTAAGCTAACTGGGTACCTTTTGGTGGCTAATAAATCACATGGTATCGGATCAGTGCACAAACCGATACCTGCATTTACAACATTATTGGAAGCTTTTTCCATTACTGGTATCAGTATTGGAACAACTCTTATAACAAGCAGCCACAGAGTAAAAGACTTGGAAGAGTCTAGAAAGGTTGATGAAAGGACAGTCTGTCGAACTTAGGATGAGTTAAAAAGAGACTGCAAGATGACGCTTAAGAAAGAGGTCACCTCAAACTTAAAGGAGTCCAGATGGGAAATTACTAAAGATTGAGCAAGAAGGTGGACAGAATACCTGATCACTGTGGTCTTACCAGCAGTGATGGAGGGGCTCTATGGGGGGGGGGGTTGGAAAAAAAAGTTAAAAGAAGAGGAAAGAAAAAGCAAAAAAAAAAGAAGTGAGGACCACAAAGAAGCACAAGGGCTGTGATCTAGTTTGTATCCTGAGCTGCAGTTGAAGAAATACCACAAACTGACCCCGGACCACTCACCAGTTTTTTGGAAGTTCTCTCTCATCCGGCAGTACAGCTGCAGCCTGAGGCTCCAGAGGCGGATGTGTCTGTGGACGTCAGCCTGCGCCTGAGGCCCTGCACCTGCCTTCCTCATCAACTCCTTCTTCCTCTCCTCCACCCGTTTTCCTGCCAGTGCCACCAAAGCATCGAGCTTAAGTGCCCACTCTGCTGGTCGGCACACTGAGAGGAGAGAGCAGAAGAAAAGACGGATTCTGTCTATGATTTGCATTCAATTTAAGTCTTACGACAGCATTTTCAAACCACCAGCTCCCTGCAGATTTATGTTATTTGTGATATTCTGTAAAATGAGACTTACAAACAGGGTTATGCCTAGCTCCCGCTTTTGTCAACACGTGGAGCAGGGGAGAATTGTGGGTAAGGGCAGCCACGTCTAGTGGGACCAGGCCCTGTTCGCTCACCCTGTTCACCCCCTTCTCCCTCTCTCTCTCCCAGTCCTTCACTTTCTTCTCTCCTCTCTCCCACATGCTCCCTCCTCCTCCTCCACCTCCAAAGTTGCTGTGGTCTCTGGACAGCAGACTTTGTACAGCCAAAGTGTCCTCATTTTCCACCGCCTCCCACAGGGTCTTGTACTGATGGGGATCAAGGGAGAGGGTGCATGGTTGATAGAGGGTGGGCAGGTGAGGGAGACGGACAGAAGAAGAGAGTTAATACTGAAAGAGTGATTTATTTTACAAGGTAGAGGGAAAGGGTTGTGCAGCACAAAGTAAGAGGCAGCGGACGAGACAGCGCACATAAATCAAATCATAAATCAGAGCAGCAGTCTCGCCTGGGATAATGAATTCTTATTGGCACCGAGTCAGCATGTAATGTTAAAATAAGATCCCATAATTCAAAAAAGAAACCCAGCCAGAAGACAGGAAAGCACTCCAGGCAAAGTGACCAGACCTCCCCTCTAAATCACAACCAAATGATCTTACAGCATCAGCAGACTTGCTGAGGTGCCTGGGTGTGTCGATTTCCTCGGCAACAGACGACTCTCCGCCCCTCAGTCTGACGGACAGGTTTCTGTAGATGCGTTTGGGCGAGACGGGACCCAGGGAGCGCCGGCGCTGGGGCGGGTTCCTCATGGACACAGACATGACAGGAGAGGAGAGGGATGACGGGACGACAGAGGGGGAGCTGGAGAAGATGAAGAAATAGCAAGCGGTGTGACGGATTGGTTAGTTCATGGAGGCAAAGATTAGAGGCCCTGACGTGTTAGCTGGGGAGAGAGACGACTAATTGAGAAAAGGGACACTTGAAGAAGAAAAAAAGAGAAGTTGGGGGGACTGAAGAGGGAGTGAAAAAAGGTGAAAGTCATTAGGAACCTGGAGGAGTGCACAGGAGGAGGAGGAGGAGGAGGGTGAGAATGAAAAGAAGGGGGGAAAAACAGGACAAACAGTCAGACTCACACAGATACTTCTACACTAAAGGCAATTTTCTGCCGACTTGAAGGGTGAGTCTAGGCTGAGCTGATTGCCGCTGTTGTGTGGGAGGATAAATGGATAAAAGTTACACCACCTCAACACAGTAGATGAAAAATGCCCTGAAACATTTATTTCTGAGCCTCTTACTATTCCCCCTTTTGTTCTTTTTTCATTTGCTATCGTGTGACATGAGTTTTTATTCCCTCTGAATGGAGTCTCTCAGCGCACAAAGCAGCAGACCCATCAATCTAATTAACTAAAGAAAAGCGATTTCATGTAGAAAGAGCCAAAATTCTCTCCTTCTAATAAATATGAATCTCCTTCTATCATCATCTTAAAGATAAAAATCCATCACCACTACTACAGTAATGACGGTTCATTATCAATTTCATTGCCTCTTCATCATTACAATCAGTCACTTTTATGCCTGAAAATCCGTCGCGCAATTGTGTTTCTTTCAGCGCTCGGAGCAAAATGCAGTCTGGTGTAGTTTTTCAAAAGTCCTCTCTGTCATATCCTCTCTCTTCTCACAGTTCGGGACGACTTTCACATCATTTCGCTCACGCCCCGGGCATTTACATCCAAAACGCATCTTTGGAAAGAGGAGATACTCCCAACTTTATCATCCCCCTCTCGCTCATCACCACCAGCCCATCTATAGGAAAGTTCTGCCAGGTCAAGTCACGGTGTGCTCAGTAGTCTAGTGTCATTGTGTGAAAGTGAATACTCCCCCTGGTTGGTGCCAGCTGAGGACAGAAGAGCTCCAGCCACGGTGACGCCACATCTCTCAGTGGCACATTGTACCTGCTTACCTCACCGAGCGGCTTGCACAGTACCTGCACTGTTTGGATGCAGATGTAGTGTAGGGGTATGAGGGTAATACCAGCCATTGTTATTGGTACAGTTCTCCTCTGTTTGTTTATTATGTCTTAAATCAGCTGTGGAAAGTGCTGATGGGACAGTTGAGAGAAGAGATTAGCTCAAGTGTTTGCGCAGAGACAAGACAAAACACCCGAGAGGACAAGTGTTTAAAACGGTGTTTAAAACGGTGCAAGCTTATGCGAGCGGGGTCATGTCAGATGCTTTAAAAAGCCCCTATGCTGACCTACGAACGAACATTCCCTGCACTGTAGATTCATGTGGTTTTGCTGCATGTCTGTGACTGAGGCGTGTGGTGATGTTTTTTGATCTCAGTGGGTTGCTGTGGCCGACATGCTGAGAAGAGCACGCTGCTTATTTGCAACTGACTTTCTGTTTTTGTCAGTCGGCTAAATGCCAAAAGTTTAGCTGTGCAGCAAAACATCTAATGACTAACATCTCTAACCCCCCCCATGTGTGATGCAGCACAGTTATATGTGTGGATGAAGCAGAAAGGCATCAGTTTCAAAGACTTTGAGCTACTTTGCACTTTGGTCACTGCACCTAATTTGGCCTGTTAGATACTTTAAAGGCACAAATTGCAAAAGACAAAACAATTGCAACATAACATGCGATGGAAATAATGAAAACGCTGCTGAAACAAACACCAGCAGATCAGCAGCCAATGAATGTTACAGGTTAATGAGAAAACAACAAGAAGCACTTAAGGTAAAATAAAAGATATTATTATTTTAAACAATAATTGTGTTCTTAAGATAATCCCATTAGAGGGAGGTCTACCACGGACGTCAGAACACAGCTGGAAGTTTCACCATAAAGTATCACACGCCCAAATTAATAGTGTTGCACCGACAGGAGCGCGAACTCCGGACTTTTTTTTTCTCCAATAGATTAAAAAAAAAAACTAGTCCCGGTATAAACGTTGCGCACTAGTTTGCAAAAAGTTTGTCACTTCTTACCGTAAGTCGACACTTTCACCTGGATGCATCGAAGCTGCGGCGTGAAGTTTCTCTATTTTTCCTCTCAAAATGGCTGCTGTCGGTCACGGAAAATCCATCGCAACGACTTCACAAGTTTTCACCTCTGACGGTGGAGCGCACCTGACCGCTTCACCCGAGAGACAGACTGCCGCTTGTCCCACACACACACACACACACACACACACACACACACACACACACGTCTTCCTTGTTCCGCCCTCTTCCGACTTTTAGTCTTTTAATTTCTAAAAACAATCTACTACTACTACAATTATTATAATTATTATTATTATGGTTGCTGTTGTTGTGAAACTTGTTTCCTTATTACTATGTACTTGCTGCCAGAGAGTGGTTTCCATTTAGGCTATACATGTGTAATAAAGGCTATAAATATGTGTAAATACACATGTATCATGTTTGTTGGAGATCACATTTGCATGCATGTGTATTTACATGTATTTAGGCTATACATGTGTAATAAAGGCTGTAAATATGTGTAAATACACATGTACCATGTTTGTTGGAGATCACATTTGCATGCATGTGTATTTACATGTATTTAGGCTATATACATGTAATAAAGGCTATAAATATGTGTAAATACCTATGGTAAATACACATGTACCATGTTTGTTGGAGATCACATTTGCATGCATGTGTATTTACATGTATTTAGGCTATACATGTGTAATAAAGGCTATAAATATGTGTAAATACCTATGGTAAATACACATGTATCATGTTTGTTGGAGATCATATTTGCATGCATGTGTATTTACATGTATTTAGGCAATATACATGTAATAAAGGCTATAAATATGTGTAAATACACATGTATCATGTTTGCTGGAGATCACATTTGCATGCATGTGTATTTACATGTATTTAGGCTATAAATATGTGTAATAAAGGCTATAAATATGTGTAAATACACATGTATCTTTTTTAGTATAGTTATACTCTATTCGTGGTGAACGGTGACTTTCTATAGCTGGAGGTACCGAGCAGGCTACAGTCTTGCAATGTTTCCCCACCTCAGTTACATACAGGCTTGCCATGCTGGCAGGCATATTTATCATCATTACCTTTGACTGCTGCCTCTACATGACCGGTAAATGTCGTCGTCACTGGAAACAGCAGCTATGATTCAATAGTGCGAGCTGAGTGCTGGTGAGACAAAGTGTGGGCTGGTGACTGGAAAAAGGTGTAGAGCTGCATCTAAGCTATAGCTCACCACCCCCAGTGATGGCTGCTATTTCTGACAGAGTGGTTATATAAAATCTGAGAAAAATATCGTGTAATCTATTACGCCGCAGACTGATGTTCGTACGCGTGCATGTGTGTGAGTGTGTGGGGGGACTGTACACAGGAAGTGGTTGAACATATCACGCCAAATGAGGGAAAAGCATGGTGTAAAAAACTTGTGTGTGTTAAGTTTCCACTTACACTGAGGCAGAAGGTAAGTCCATGTGTCTCAGTGCTTTACTGGCCCCTGAAGAATTGTCACTGCGAAGCAGTTGTCAAATACATTTGACAAATTCCCATTGGCTTCCACCTGAGCAGTGAGAGGGACTATCCGTCTCTCTCTGTGTCTGTATCATTCTCTCTTAAGGGCCAATAAACCTCAGAGGCTGATGGATTTAGCTCCTGTCCAAGCACCAATAGAGACATCAGAAACAAATATTTTCAGCGTCTCATCGGAGGTCTGCTGCTCTTTGCAGTCAGCTTAAAAAAGGCTTTGACCGCTTCCTGCACGCGTAGTCCCAGGCCAGTGCAATTGGCTTCCAATATGTTTGCTGGAGATCACATTTGCACTCTAAAAATATGAGAGATTAGCACACTCATCCTCAGCACCACACAGAAACACACAGAAACACACACACACACACACACACACACACACACACTGGGGCAGAACTGAGTCAACTGCACTTTATGGCAAGACCTCATGTGCAGTGAACTCTGTTTAAGGAGAACTTGAGAGAGATTACAATAACCGACATGTTGGTCGCGGCTGATACTCGCCCCCATACTCCTACTATCAGATAGTCGCTCAGCTGCTGAGAGGCTTCTGTTGTCATGGTGATAACCAAATTGTGGCCTTCACTGCTAAATGATACTGCAAAACAAACTCAGGCATCTCAACAGACACTCTGCACATTATTCAGCAGTGACATTCCTTGGAGGATAAATTGCCTCTGAAACATAATTTTGAAGATAATCCTGTATCCCCTTGAACTTTAGAGACTTTTGATACACTTTGATGTTTGATAGCATAATTTACGATAAAGCGACCTACCCTTAAGAGGCTATGTGGGATCTAAGTAGCTGTTTAGGAAATTTAAATGAAGTTTAAATGTGAAGGTATGGCAAATGCAGACAGAATTTTTTGGTTCCCTCCAAAGAATCCAGCGCTTACATCAAATATAACTAATCCAACTAGTTGGATATGGAGTCCCATGCCAGATGAACCATCTTCATTGTTTTCTGAATGGCATAAACAAACATGACAAGAAAAGTAATAATAAATATATAATTAATATATATAACTAATTCACCAAAAAAAGCAAAGGCCATATAGGGATAAACTGTATCGGGATTCATGTAAGCCTATGTTAGATTAGTCCGACTTTTGCCACTTTTTTCCTCTTAAAATCAAAGAAATTTATTTCAAAACCATAAAATAAACAATAAAACAATAAAT
>JAQLOL010000009.1:19749921-19760052 GCA_029783665.1 Naso thynnoides | reverse complement strand
GAAAACATGTTTTGTAGGAAACTGCAGTTGTTCCCAGAGGACCTGATGTCAGTAAAAAAATTGTTTGAGGTAATGAGGTGTAAGAGTTGTAGGAGCGAGTGTGTGTGTGTGTGTGTGTGTTAGCTTGTGGCTGTGAATAATGAGTTGTTTGGCGGCAGACTGCTGTTGTTTGTTCCTTTTTCTGTCTGTCAACATATTCCTTCCTTTTATCAACCCTTATCTGTTTCAGTTTCATTTTCAGCCTCTTACCCTCCTTCATTTCCCTTTTTTGAATTGCACCATTTCATTGTATGTGAGATATTTTTCCTTTTTTCGGTTTGTTAACTCTGGGTTGGGCTGTTTATTTTCAGTCAAGGTACTTTGTTGGTCACATATACAGCGTGTAACATGCAAAACCCACATAGAAAGGCCTTGCCCCAGCTGGGAACCGAACCCAAGACCTTCTTGCTTTGAGGCGACAGTGCTAACCACTAAGCCACCTGGCAAAAACTGGTGTCACTGGGCAAAAATATCGTAATAATTTTTTAGCATATCGGAATTCAGCTGGTCTGAAAGAGCACTGGACTCTTGCATCCCTCCTTCGTTCTGTATTCAGACCATGACAGGCACTTTTTGGCTAATCACGTATTCCTATTGGCTGCTCTGTGCAGCACTTGTTAACAACAGGTGTTGTCACTACAAGCTGATTGGCTGTTGAAACAGGTGATGTGTCCTACGTTGTGAAACTGGCCTCTGGCGACTTGACAAGCTGAGTTGCAGGCGACAGCATCGGCCAGCTTGAGTCGAGCTGAGATGGACCAGTTTACACCGCTGCAACCACCTGCTGCTTTCCCCGGCAGCCATTTTGTCTTGTCATGAGTAAATGTCTGTTTATGTCTGTTGTGAAGCGAGGCGGGAAGCACCGGTTCCCAGATCATGCCCAAGTGTGTTGCTGAGACAAAGACAGGTCTTGAACTAAGTTAATTTTCTCCTGATGTGTGTCTGAAAAATGTCCTTTTTGTGTCAGAATGTTCGGAAGATATGTGTCTTGTGAAAAATGGGTCCAATATGTATCTTGGTCATAAACTGTGATTGCCCCCTTGTCTCCTAAAGGGGCGGGGTCATGGTTTAAAACTATGTGACACTGTTAAAAGAAATGAACGGTCAGTGACATGTCTCGCTTTCTATGATTAACCGTCTCTGATTTCATTTGTTGTCGCTCTCTTAAGTCCAATTTGCACCAAAGATTCACAACAAGACGAAACAGTCGCAGGAAGAGTGTGCAGAGCATGTTTAGGACCACCAGCAAAAATATGTTCATGTGAACAACATTTAAAATATAAAAGATATAACTAAGTATATCATTTGTACTTTTGTGTTTGTCTAACAATTGCATAGCGGCTATGTGAATATTAAAGAAGCTTTATTGTGGATCAGAACCTGAGCAGAGGTTGTATGTCACTGCAGCCGGCTTTTTAGGTGTTTTTGTTTCTTTCTCCCATCAGTCCTTTCTCTTCTCATTCGTCCGTCTGTCCTTTGCTGTTTCTCTGTCTCCCACTCCTCTGCTTGAGACCCCTCTTGAGACAGTGTAAGACGTCCGTCTATTTTTCTTCCCGGCTCTCTTCTTCAGCGGTTCTCTGGAGATGATGGCTGCGTTGGTGCTCGGTGCCCCTCTCCTCATTTTCCTCTGATTTCCAAACAATGCCATTTTTTCTTCCTCTTTGTCCACAGTGGGCCCTCGGGACCACGGGACTCTTCGTCTACAACCTCCTACGTGTACAAGTCTGCTTCCTCTCCCTTTGGTCCCTTTTTCATATTTATCTCTCCCTCTCTTGCTGCGTTTCTTTCACTCCCATTCCCTTCTTCACTTTGTTTTCCTCTCTTGCTGATTGGTTGCGTCTCTCCCCACAGACCTTACTGTGGCTTTATAGCCTCTGTATAGTCATGCATCGGTGACCCTTATCCCCATCTTCCCTTTTTTTTTGCTCTGCCTCTGCTGTCTTGTGATTCCCTCATACACTTAATATGGCGTTTTCTTCCGTCATCACCCCTTGAGTTAAAAGGAACCTCTTTCATTCCAGACATGCAAGAGGCTGCATCGCACAGCAAGACCTTTGTTGCTCTGGCCGTTGTTTCTGTTTCTCCTCTTTGATTGTGTGGTTCTCTTTACTTTCTCCATAAACTGCAACTTGTTTTCTTCTCATTTCGCACTCTATCCTTCCCTTAGCCCTCTTGTCACCCTCTCTTCAGTTCCCTACAGATAACCCAGATTTAAAGACAGCACAGATAGTCCAACTGTTTTAGCTGTTTCAGAAAACTCTTTGAATGCCCTGCTGTGCTTCACATCTCCTCTCTCCTTTCTTCTGTCTTTTATTTCTCTCTCCATTTTATACATTGATGTTTATTCAAATAAATCATTTATTTTTCCCACCATCCTCAAGTCCTTGAAGAGGTGGAAGCCGTCCTCGGCAATATATCACGCTGCCCTCCTGTCCCTTGTCTCCTCTCTGCCCCTCTCTTACAGTCACTCACCGTCACACAGCCATCATTTCACATTCTTTTTTGAATCTTGCCTTCCTGTTCTGTAGGGATCTCATTTATGGTAATTATTTAAAATTTTATTTTACAAAAAATTTAGCATCCTTTACACCCACGGCTTGGTTAATGTTGGATTTTGGCTGTATGTTATTTGTATGCTATTTTTGACTGTTTTGCTTTTTTCATCCATCTCTCTTCTTCATCCTCATCCTTTCCCATTTCCCCTCTTCCTCTCCACAGCTGTCTCCTGTTCCCGTTGTGGCTTTGATCATTAAAGGGATAGTTCACCCAAAAATAAAAATGTAGTCATTATCTTCTCACCCTCATGCCAACAGAAGGTTTGGTTAAATTCTTTAGTCCACAAGACACTTCTGGAGTTTAATAGGAAAAAGATCGTATTAATCTCTCAAACAGTTGTAGTGAATGGAGCCTAATTTCAAATGTTAAAAAAATGCAATAAAACCATAGAATGCCTCCATACTGCCTGTCCAAAGTAAATCAGGTGTTTTGAAATGGCAAGTTGTTTTGTATCTTGGTCACCATTCACTTGAATTGTTTTGGAGATGCCTGCTGCGTTCTACTGCGACATACCTGTGATTTCCAGCAGTGTTTTCACATGACCTTCTATTAGGGCTGCACAATTTATCGAAATTGAATTGAAAGCACAATATGGACTACTGCAATCTCTAAATCACAGGGGATGCAATATTTGTTCAAGGAGAAATGTATGCGTCAAAATACCATTTAATTCAAATATTGTTGTGCTGCAGAGTTGCCCCGGCCTACTTCATATTTTCTACCCACTTAAGAAAACATATAGTTTGGTACAGATCACTGCAAAAATCACAACATAATCTTTTTAGCATGTTTTCCAATGAAAAGAAGAAAAATTCTATTAAAAAAAGATCATTCCCTCTAATATCAAAAATCATATATCGACTGCAATATCAGTCAAAATAATCGCAATTAGATATTTTTTAGCTGGACTGGGGGAGTGGGCACAACCCGAGGATTACATCTGTCTCTGAGTGAGTTTGCGAGTTCACGATTGCTCGGAGAGTCATAGCTCTGCCTTCATTGGTTGTTGCCCTTTTAAAATTAATCTGCGCAAACCATCATTACATTGTCAGTGGGCGTTTCATCTGCTGCGGAGTGGGTCATGCTAAGCGAGACAACCGAAAGCCAGAAATTGTCTCCTGTTTCAAAATCATGCCGGCCTGCCCTCTGTTGGCGTGAGGGTCAGTATATAATGACTAAATTTTTACTATTTGGGTGAACCTTCCCTTGAAAACCTCTTCCTTCCTGTTTCTGTTTGCTTCTCCCCCAGATGTTGAAGAGGTGGAGAATCTTCTGCTGTACAACCTTCCCTCTCTGTGTTTTCATCTGTCGGACTGGCCCTCTCTGCTGCGCGAGGCCCCGGGGCTCCAGCTGTGTGAATATAAAGGACCAAGGGCCACTCAATACTGTCTGCTGATAATGCTCCACCTTGCCCTGCAGCATGGAGACAGGTTATACAAAGCACCCACACACGGTTTTATACTGACCATTGGACAACAGTGCAACAGAAAAGACATTCACTTGTTTTTTATCACATTTCAGACACGCAGACATGTACACACCACTCTGGGGATTTATGATATTACATCATTTTTAAAGAGTTCAAAAGGGCTAATGACATTTGCAAACATTTTAAAATAGAAAATATGGTTCAGTTTGAAATAGAGTGCCGAGAAAGTTCTCATGTGTCGAGCTGGTATTTTTCTGGAACACAGAATTAACCGATAAATATTTCAGCATTTTGCTGATACAGATTTGTTGCCATTGTGCCTAGTGCTGCTGGAGAGTGGTTTTGTAAGGAGGGAGAGGATGATTTGATCCAGAAATACTCACTTTGTTCTCCCAGAAATGTTTGACACCTGAAGGAGCCTTGAGAAACTTTAATTATTAATATGTATATAATGAAAAAACAGATTTATTGTTGATTTTTCCTGTAGAAAGCTATGTGCATTACTGAATGAGGAAGAATTTCCCCCGTCACATCAACAACAACACGCCAACATGAATAAGCACAGACAAATGTGGAGAGTGAAACAATGTATAATCCAGTGACCAACACTAAATTAACCCCTGCAGGTGCCACTCTACTGTGAAACTACCCGTGGTGGTCTGCTTGTCTCTCTGTTTACATTCGCGGAGTTTGCTTACGTGGCATTTCTGACCAATTGGAGAGAAGTTCAGGATCTAAGTTATTGCTTCCACCCCAGACACATTCAACCAATGAGTGAAGTGTTGTTGTTGTTGTTTGGGGGTTTTTTTTCTAAATTTTGTAACACATTCTATGAATCCTGCCTTTATAATGCATTAAAACTCATAACGAACATATATAACATATTATAACGCATTATGAACACACTCATAATTAGGGATGGGATGTTTAAAAAATTTCATGTCACAATTATTGTGGCCAAAATCATTGCACGATACACGATAACATCGCAATAATTTTTTTTTTTTAATCTATTTTTAAAAAACTTTCTTAAAAAAGTGGGAAAAAGTCTAAATATATGTTGATATATTAAGAAAATATCAAGAAATTGAAAAAAAAAGAGTTGCAATAAAACATTCCATAGTTACTTACATTATTATTACCTAACAACCTTTATTGAATCGGGTTCAAGGTGTACATATCTTAATAAAAACAAATAAATAAATCAGTTATGATAAATTATAAGGTATCCCTGCATAAAAAAGGATAAATAAGCAAAAAAGTATGAATAAGTCTACTCTGTTCTAAAAAATCTAACTTGCATTTTAATGGGGACTCTTCACTAATCACTTACATTAGGTTCATTCATAGCAGACACTTAAATTCATGATTATGATGAGTATGCGATTAACTAAAATTCACAGTGGCTAAATTTTTGTGAGTGTTTTAATGGGTATTAATAATAAAAAATGGCAATTGTCCCATCCCTACTTATAGTGCATTATATGTGGTTAGGGTTAACCCTAATCTTGCTTTTAACTATGATTATACAACACTATAGGCGCATTATAATGCATTATAATAAGTATGTTTATAATGCTTTATAGATGAATGCTTTGAGTCTAAGCGTTAACCTTTTTTCATAAATTTATTGAGCTAACGAGTGAAGTGGAGCTACATTTGGGTTTACTTCAGCAAGTCGTCATCTAAGTCCGACCACAGAAAATAAATGGATGTGAATTGAACCAGACAAGCTGAAAAAATAAAAACTTATAACTCTGACATCTGGTTTACACCAAGGAAGAGAACTAGAATCAGGTGTGAACGCACCCCAAGACAAATATTTTAGCTCCATCACAAATTTTAAATGACCAAAATCCAACATGGTGTCCCGTGTCCTATATAAGTGTATTGCTCCACTCTGCCAAGAATCCAGTTGGGTTCGCATGTTGCTGTAGCTCTCTCCCTGCTTCAGCGGCACTGCTGTGGTGTTTTAAAGTACATATTTTATGACCTCAGAGATGCGTTGGCTTCTGCAGAAAGTTTAATCTGTCCTTCTGCGGAGCCTCGGCTATGCATAACTCCCCTGGGGAAGTGGATGAAAGCGTCTCCTTGCTACGGTGTGGTCTTATCAAGATTAATGCGAGCTGTGGCCAGAGATTTACATAGTGTGGAGCGCTGAGTGTGTGTAGTGTAATTTGGATAGTGTGTGTGTACCTTTCTAACTGAATGTTTTTGCATGTGTGTGTGTGTGTGTTTTTGTGTGAGAAAGAGAGATTGCAAGTTTGTGATATAATCATACCCCTGGAGCAGTTTGTCTGCAGTTTGTCCACTTTATTACCCAAACACAGAAAGTGCCTGCTGTGCTGTGTTTGGCATTCAAGTATATGTGTCTGTGTGGTTTTATACTATTTTATATATGTATATGTTTGGCCACATCTATGAGCACTTGGAATTAATGTCATTAATATTGTGCATGTGCGTGTTTGTGTGTCGTCCAGGCTCCTCCCAGGCCAGACTGTGTTCTCCTGTGTGGTCTGGCTCTTGCATTCAGTGCAGGAGCAGAGCGGCTGTGCCCTGCCTCGCTCGGTGCTCCGCTCTGCCCTCTATCTGTTAACGATGACACAGGAGAAGAGCCCTGACCTCCACGGGGTAACTCAGAGCACATCACTGAACAGAAATCAAACCGGTCTGTAACTTGGAAAGGTAGCAAAGTAATTTTCATGTGCATTGTCTAACAGCAACTGCTGTGAGGCGAGAAGTCTGCTTCAGTTTTAAACATTTATATTTTAGTTTCTGTTTAGTGAGCTCATCTGACAATGCTGAAAATATGAAAACGGTACAGTACTGAAAATCTAAACTCACGTAAAGGTACACTTAGTCCCATGAAAACTTACTAAAGTAAAAGTAAAAATTACCATTTCAGAAACCTACTTGAGTAAAAGTAAAAAAGTACCTGGTTAGTAAACAGGGTTGGGAAGTAACGCATTACTTAGTAACCCATGACTGTGATTTTATTACTTTCCCCAGTAAAGTAAGGGATTACAATTGCCAAAGCAGTAATTATTTTACAGTTACTGATCCAAGTAAAGCTGCAGTACTGCGTTACTAGAAAGGGGTGTGTTTTTTGCCCTCACATATCTTATGACAATGAGGTATATTTACATGTGTTAATTTATATTTTTCCACAAGAGGAGTTTTTAATTTAGTCGTCACTAATGTTTACGTTCTAATAACCCACTGATAGTGTTGCTGCGCAGAAGCATGTCTTTAAAGAAGTAGCAACAACAAAACAAAACTGTTGTTCCAATAAAGTGGATTAAGTTTTGGGAGCTAAACAGGTTGTGCGTCGCTTTTTTAGGAAGTCGGTTGGATTGTGTAAGTAATATAGTAAATTAATGAGTAACAGAACTCGTTACTTTTGAAACAAAGTAATAAGTAAATGCATTGCTTTCATAAGAAGTAATCAGTAATAAGTAACATCATTGTTTTTGTGTAACTTGACCAGCACTGTTAATAAATTACTCCAAGTACAAGTTACTTTTAATTTTAACATTCATCAGCATTTGTGTGCTACACTGGGTGTATGCATTGTGCCTTGAGATGTACTCATTCTCATAGCTGCTGTTAATTTCCATGTTAACATATTAGACAAAAGTGATTGGAGGCATAATAAACGTGATATTTTGACAAGATAACTATTGTAAAAAAAAAAATTATGTTACCAACCGCTTCACATCACACAGTCCACGCATGAAATTGGCACCTGATGTTAACTAGATAATAACTGTACGTTATCTCTTAACCTAAAACATAGTTGGCAATCATTGCTACTGCAATGTTAGCGTTAGCGTTGAAGTTGCCGTGTTAGCTAGCTACATTTCACCTGTGCAAATTGCTTCAGCGTCCTCTCACAGGTTAGATGAGGAGTTTTTGTAAGCGGAGATCTCCGTGTTTTTCGGCCAGCACAGTCGGCACTTCATTATGTAACTGCAGGTGGGTTTTTTTTTTGACTTGGTAACAAGAAGTGTGCCCAAATATAGCCAGGGATTGTAATCGAAAGCTGCCTCTGGATGTGGTCAAAAGTCAGGCAGACAGTGCTCATTCTTCCAGGCAGGCAGCATCTGCAGTAGTGGTGCTCCTCAGGTTCACTGTCCCCTGACACTCAGTCCCTGCGTTTAGTACACTAGACTATTTGTAACGAGATATAAATGGCAAATGTAGCAAAGTGAAAAGTAGTTTACTGAATCAAAAATATACTCGAGTAAAGAGTAGAAATACAGTTTTTTAAATAGTATCAGAGTATATTGGACTCATTCCTTAAAAAAACTACATTTTTATACATGAGCATGTCATGTAACCCATTACTACCCACCCCTGAAAACTAATATATTCATTGAGACAGGTTTGCCTACAAGCGCTGCAACATTGTGTTGTCAAAGATATCGTCAAGATAAAAATGTTCAACGTGCTCGGAGAAAAATAAAACAGCATGTACTAGTTCCAAAGCGCCACACATTTTAAAATGTAAACCACTAATGTAGAGGCCAATGAATACTCAGAGTCATATGTTGTCAGCTCATATTGATGTTTTAATGCAAAATCCATTTTCTGTTGTTGATGATTCAGCAGCGTAAGTGTTAATTTTAGCTCACCCTTTTCACTATGTTTGCTCAAAGTAATTTTTTTTCAGAATAATACACTTTTCTTGCGGTTAAAAAATCAATACTTGGCAAAACTTTGTCCTCCAGCTTCTCCAAAAGTACTTAATAGTTGATATTTTATGTTAACTATAAATTTATCAGAACAGAGCTTACAAGAGACCACCTGCTGTGACTGAGAGCTCTGGCTCAGTGGGGTTTTTAAAGAAGTTTCATATTTTTGTTTTGAGGAAAATTAAGTTATAGATTGCAAACCTTTTCACTTCTAAAGACCTTTTCGATCTCTTTTACCAACTCACTCAAGGCTCCTTTTAACTGCCTCAGCAAGGCCCTCTCCTCCTGCCAAAGCTTCTCTTCGCTCTACATTCACCGTCCTGAACTCCTTCACTTCATCTTTCGCTACCCTGAGCTAGTGGGGAAATTCGGATCCTTGGTCTTGGAGCTTTGGTTGACCAAGCGAACGCAGCACACAGACGCAGAGCAGACTGTGGTAAGCAGGCAACCGCTTGTTGTCCCATCAGATTTGTGTATTTGTCAATAAATAATGTTACAGATTTGATTAAACTTGTTTCATGAATTAATTAACGATGGGGTGCATCAGAATGTGTTTTGAAATGTACTTTAAACTGTCACAAATTAAAAATAGAACTGATGAAAACGTGGTTGGATCTCATTCTTGATTGCAGGCAGACACGCAGGAAGGGGGGCAGACACGGGACCAGGAGCTCGACACTGAAACCATGGAGCTGCTGCCTCTGATGGAGAAGTACCCAGCTGTCATAGAGATCCTCCTGGTGAGAACCAGACAACCAAGTCAGGAACTTGGGTTTAAGAAGTTGCTCATATTATAACGAAGATACTTTTAAATACCAGCCCCTTTTACGCAGCCTCTTCAAGGCTGCTGCTAGGCGCCTTTTCTCTGCCTCGCCATCTGTATAAAAGTTATGGAGGCAGCTTGGGAGGTCAGTTTCAATGCACCTCTGATCCGTGGGTAGTGTCAAAGCTGCATCAGAGGCAAGCCAGAGACTATTTGTTATCGGGTAAGCTGGCCGGCTCAGGGGCATTTATCTTAAAGAGAGAGATAAACATGAAGGAATAAACAGAATTATGACACAATGAACTGAAGACAGTTTTGAATTGTCTGTTTTTTTCTACCGTTCATAGGCTAAGCAGTGTGGTCACTTCTTTAACTGTTTGTGGTCATGCTGTGACCTTGTAAACGGGACTTGACAGCATCGTTTAGGAAAAATCCTTGACTGAAAAATTGATTTTTATCCCTGTATGAAACTTTATCCTAAGTCGAATTAAACTCAGATATGTCTGGGAAAAAGCTAATTGGATTTACGTTTCACTTTAAACGCAGTGCATCGCTGTTGAAACAAGGGAAAAAAACTCCGGTGGACAGGCAGCCTGCTTATCTGTGGACACCTGGGGGGAAAACTTTGCAGAATTTTTAAAAAAATCATT
>JAQLOL010000009.1:19721040-19732877 GCA_029783665.1 Naso thynnoides | reverse complement strand
AACAGATACACAACCACGTGCCTCCTCTGTCTCGCATAACTCTCACGCCACCCTTTACTCTGCAGCAGAGACACCATGAAGGTAGTCTTCAAAATCTTAACAGCATGACATTAAAGCTGCCTTCCACAAACAAGTTTGCATAGAATATGAGATTTAAATGGATTTAGCAGTTGTCGTAATGGGATGGCATGCATCCTGTTTCTACATTTAGCTGGTGGATTGACTTTGAATGGCGTCAGCATTAATTAACAATAAATAGTTGAAGAACTACTTCTCCTGCAGGAACCGTGCAGCACACTCTATAAGGCAGATCGATGTGTCACCAGAGAGACTTGAAGGGATCTTATTTCTAAACATCTGCTGTGCACCGAACTGCTGCATATGCTAATACTTACACAGCCCTTTGATTTTAACACTTGTTTCAACCTGTTAATTCTTTATGATCAAAGCAGAGCTCTAGCATCACGCTGCAAAGAGCCACCACTGTACAGAAATATTAAGCACTAAAATGTTCTTTCACACAGTCAAGTACGTTAGCGCCTACCTTTACTGCCACCAGGTAATCAGCCATCTGAACAGTCACACAATAAAGAGTGCAATTTCTCTGCATGGCTGACACTGAGCTGCTGTGAATCAATGAATCACAAGCCTGGCGAGGCTTATGAATGTCTATAGTTAGAGTGAGTGGTGATCTTGCATTTTGAATGTGTCCATAAAATACAGATCACGTCAAACGCGCATTGTCTGTTAAACAGATGTGACTTCAAACCTGATGTCTTTACGGTGGCACAGAATAAGAAAATCGTGACATAAGCAACTCTGCTGAAAACTTTTTCTGAAGAACTATAGAAGATTCGTATTGAAACATTGAATCTGAAGAATAAGCTGCGCTGACAAACACTTTGCCCTTGTGTTTGCCGGCTGAAATTCTTAGATTTCTGTTGTAGTCGATATGAAGTGTTCTGACACGCATTGATGCCTAAAACTTTCAGTTGCACTAGGTAGTGCTTTCCTCCAGTGGTGCTCTTCATTTTGATGAGGATAAGCAATTTAAGAAAGGATTAAAAAATATGCTCAAATTTTCCACCAGTATTCACATAAATATTAAATAGAGAGTTTAGATTAACGAGGAATTTTTAAGCTAATTACGAGGCGTACATGGGTTATAGCTTTATGATCACTATGTTACCCCATTATCACAGCTGTAGATCAACTGCCAAGATTGACTCAGATACGTAAAAACCCCCCCACCTTTCATAGGGTGTTGCGGTACTGCTTACTGTTGTAAAGATCTTGTCTAGCGTAGGGCTGCAACTAACGATTATTTTCGTTATCGATCAATCTGCCGACTATTTTCACGAATAATAGTTCATTACATGAAATGTCAAAAAAAGTTTGAAAAATGCTCATCTTAATTTCCCAGAGTTCCGTGTGATGTCTTCAAATTGCTTCTTTCGTCCTAACAGCCTAAAACAGAAAGACTCTCATTTATCATCATAAGTGAGACAGAGTACAAGCAAATCCGTTAATCAATTATTTGATTAGTTGCAGTTTCGTCTAGCCAGGCTTTTCTTTTGGAAGAGACCGAAGGAAACAAACCAGTTATTTGCACAACATTAGTCCGGCCGTAAACACAAAATATTGAAAACTAACTTCGGAAAAATATTCTCCTGCTTCCAACCACAGACAATAAAAAAGAGAACCATGGATCGATCATTCTCATAAATGACAAATAATCTCTTCCGGTCTGTCTACCATGAAGCGTTTCTGCTAATGTTTCTGCTGACTGAGTGAATGGGGCAAAGACACTGTAAAAGACAGGATAGTAAACTCCAATCAAAAGGCCATCTACAGATTTGAGAAAGCTCCAGTTGAAGAATCAGAAGACATATGACCACAAGCCACTTCACTTCAGCACAAGCTGCACGGCGGCTTAGTGGTTAACACTGAGGCCTCATAGCAAAAAGGTCCTGGATTCGATTCCCTGCTGGGGCAGGGCCTTTCTCTGTGGACTTTGCATGTTCTCCACATGTTCGTATGGGTCTTCTCTGCATGCTCTGGTTTCCCCCACTGTCAAAATATCTACGGTAGGTCGTCTCCAGTCAGCACCCTTGACCGAGGTACTGGTTCAGACTCTGGAGTTGGTCTCCAGGCGCTGCACTGTGGCTGCCTGCTGCTCCTCAGGGATGGGTTAAATGCACAGAACACATTTCATTGGACACTGTATATGTGACTAATAAAGTACCATCACCTTTAAGACACGCCCCCTGATATCTTTCCCTAACCTGCACTAAGTGGTCTTGATCTAAACCATGTCATTTTATAGAAATAAGTCATTAGCAATTACCAGATAAATGTGTCCTGCTCGTAGGTTATAGACTTTCTTCTGTTCTGTTTTACTTTAATTGAATAGTCCAAACACATCCACAAATGCTTGAAGGAGGGGATACATGTCATGAGATTTCAGCCAGCAGTCACAATAATGCTGTAGAGCATCGCATATGATCATAAATATCCTTAATAAAAGGCTAAATGTGCAAAAAATAAACTCTTCCTAAATGACGACTGCCTACTAATAGTCTGTTGACAGTCAGCTGTAGATTACTGTCATGCTCTTGATCATATGTTGACATCACACTGTTGACATCACACTGACAACGGATGATGGTTGACTTAGAAGATGTTGACTCAGTGTTCAGATAGTTGAATAATAGTTAATAACTTGTTGTAACGAAACATACTGATTGTCAACAGACACTTTTGCTGAATATTAACTGACATGTGACTAAATATCTACCGATAACTTAGCAAAATAAAGTGCGACCGGGAAAAATATGAAATCAAACTAAGTTCAGTAAATATGACTGGAAAATTCAACCTTTTTTTAGTTGCTTCCTCTGCCATTGTTGATAATAAATGTGCTTGTGACCCAAGTGTAGATGATGATGAAATTGTTTTTGGCATCTGCTGGGTGGCATGCCGGAAAAAGTTTGAAAAGCACTGAACTAGAGGAAAGGTGTCAAAGTTGTCGAGGGAGGTTGCACAGAAGCCTGTGATGTATTTGAATGGGTTCATAAAAGCTCCAGCTAATGATGTATAATACCACTGGAGTCATTAGGAAGCTCATTTGCATGCAGAATGCAGCTCTTCCAGGGCACCGGCCATTACTGGACCATCCATTTGTAATAATTACAAAATAAGTAAGAAGCGTTTGAAGATATCCACTTTAAAATTAATTTGTATTGTTTCTATCACAAGAAGCAAATAAAAACATTCGCATATTTGTATAAAATAGATATTTATGTTTCGATTTTGACAGTCTAAAGTTAATCCAGATGGCACATGCAAACTGTGGGATAATTAGGTGTCATATTTGCTGTGTTTATGCTGCAGCATGTAGGCTCTGGTCCAGTGGCTTTTTCTCCTGCTATAAAAGACCGGAGTGCTGAAGTGAGCTCCAGCTCTATGGTTCACTGCTCTGTAGTTTTCTGTCCAGCAGCTGATATGAGTTACAGTTCCCTGCACCCCTCCTCTCTCCTCTGTTATGCTCTCTTCTCCCCTTGATGCTCCGGCTTGGTGTCAGTTGGAAACACTGCAGCTCCAGAGTCGCTCTCCTTCTCTTGTTTTCCTCTCTCTGTTTCCTCACACACTTCTTGACTCAACTTTACAGTTTCCTCCGACTCGCCTTCCATTCCTCTTTGTTCTTTGCTCTCCTTTAACCTTTCCTTTCATCTCCATCTCCTCATCTGCCCTCCTCTCATTCGTCCTTTGTCCTTTGTCTCACCCCAACCCTGTTTCACCTCCTTCGCTGTGTCATCCCCTCCCACCATCCACTCGCATCCCTTCTTCTCCTAACGCTGCCTCAGGATTAGGGTGTAACTCTCCGCTGTCGTCCGCGTATCCGCCTGGCCTACTTCAGTATTTTTGGACACTCCATAGTGCTTACTGCGCACACTGCCTCTGTAGGAGAGACATGCATTATTTAAACCTCACTCACACGCTCTCTCCGGTGTTCCCGTGTTCCCCTTTTCGCTTTTGAGTGAATCTCTGTCCTTTGGTGGACATGTGTCTGTGTGTGTGTGTTTTGTCCTTCATCTGTTGGAGCATTTGTGTCCATTTCTGAAAAAGTGGGCGCACACAGGCAGAATTCCCACCGCTGTGGCTCCCATGGCTTGCAGTGATATTACTTTATCTTTTCTTCTTTCATTTCTATAGTATGCTCGACTTCTGTCTAATGTTTCACCTGCTGTGTCTCTTTCTCCTCAGAAGCACGAGCTGTTGCTGAGAGCCTCAGTCAACTGTCTGAGCTCCCTGCTGGGCTTCCTTCAGAGGAAGAGTCCCTCTACAGGTATCATACAGAGAGACGGTTTGGGAATGAGTGAGAGCAGATTAGTCAGTGTCTCTGTGTGCATGTGTTGCTCGTTATTTTTTCCTTATCTTCAACACTGCAACATGCATGTTTGATTTCTTTCTTTTTTTTACATGCCTGCTTCATGTCTTAAAGAGATAGTTCGCCCAAAAATGAAAATTCAGTCATCATCTACTCACCCTCACGCTGCTGGAAGGTCAGGTGAAGTTTTTTTTTAGTCAACAGAAAACTGCAGGAGTTTTACAGGAAAATGATAATAAAATCATTAAATGCCTCCATTCGGCTTGTCCGAAGCAATCCAAGTGTCCTGAAGCCTTAACATGCCAAGTTGTTTTGAAAAACATCACTGACGCCATGTTTTAGCCTCACTGTTCACTGTAGCCTGTTTCAGTGAGATGGAAGTCAAGTCTGGTGCCCTGGTGTCTGCTGCTGGCACCGGACAAACACGGGTCTTTCCTTGGTGTTATCTCGCGCCCCCATGGGAACTGAAAGCCTGGTTTATGGTCGCGGTACTGCAGCGTCATTCCTGCAGGTATATAATTTACCACAGCTGTAAGGATTTAGCTGTTGTGTAAATAGTGTAGCCATGTTAGATAATGTAGTTCTTCACACTTTCACATGTTCTAAACTCGTTGAGTTGTTGCTTATTTACAGAATATTATATATGTATGCCCTGCCATGGTCTGGAGAACACTGCTATGCACGACGCGCTGACCATAAATGCTTCAGCGAGCGCGATGGCATCAGTTTTGGCGCATGCAGAGACCACTGGGACCAGCTTCAGACAGTGTGTGCACACGTGCACTTGAAGGCGGCCCCTGTCTCAGGAGCTGCAAGCGACAGTGAACAGTGAGGCGAAAAACATGGCGTGGTGATGTTTGTTTTAAAAAACAACTTGGTATGTCAAGGCCTTGGGACACTTGGATTGCTTCGGAGGAGCAGTATGGAGGCATTTTATGGTTTACTTATGTATTTTATTTTTATTATGTTTGAATCTTAGTGCCCCTGTACTGCAGTTGTTTGGGAGATAACTGCAGCCTCCATTTGAGGAAAAATAAAAAAACTTCCCCCGACCTTCCATCAGCATGAGGGGTTGAAAAGATAATGACTGAGTTTTTATTTTTGGGTGAACTTTCCATTTAATGTCGTGGCTTTTGGCCAGTTTTTAGACATGAACCATTTCCAGGGATTGTGCCTGGAGGAGGAGAGTAAAATTTAATGGGATTGATTTGAGTTAGGCATCCTGTCTTGTCTTTTTTCTCCCCTGGGTCTGTTTTCTCCGTGTCTGTGTGTTTGTGTTTGTGTTTGTGTGTATCTGTCTGTGTGTGTGTTAGTAAAGTACGTGGTGTGTCAGCCATGGACTCGATTCCTCCTCTGCTGCCTGCTCAGCTCAGGAGAGAGCTGCCTTCTGCACCCTGCCAGTCTCAGAGTCATCACACTTGTGAGAAGCTTTACAAACACAGACATGCACGCACACACATGCTCATATTGAGAGTAATTTTTCGGGCATGGATCTGAGCAGTGATGAATATTTGATGTTAAAAGTATCAAATGTTAGTGAAGGTAATGAAACCATAAAAGTGGTGGAAGTATTTGAATCAGATTAGTAATGAGACTCAGTATAGTACAACATTATGCAGGCTGACACAGTACAACTCATTGAAATTAAGGACACATCGTTACTGTATTTTTTTGTCGTGGAATGAGGCTCTTTGCTTTTCCTTTTTATATATTATTCAGTGAAGTCAGGGGAGGAGCTCCAAGTCAGCTGTAACTCACTTAGCCACCTGCCACAACCAGAATTAAGAGATTTTGTCTGTCTGACATTTTCCCACATTTTCTAGTTCTTGCATAAATGTAGCAGATTAAGTCGAGGTCCACATCAACCACGAAACAAATCACTTCAAAGGATAACATGTTTTTTTGTGTCAGTCTCTCTGTATGTCTGCCTCCCTCTTCTTTGTTTCTTTTCCCCTCATTTTATTCTCCTGTGTTTGTTAATGGCTGCACCTGTGTGTGTGTGTGTGTGTGTGTGTGCGTGCGTGCGCGTGTCCTCTGCAGCTCCTGCAGCATGACAGTACGGCAGTGCTGTGGGAGCCTGACCTGCTCCAGGTGATGGAGGCGGTGGAGAGGAGGGGGCTGAAGGAGCTCAGCGAGGAAGCAGCACAGGCCCTCCGGCTGCTTCTCACACAGGTACACCTGCTCATGGAGTACACACATGCTCGCTCACACACTCACACAAATAGGACAGAATAATGTAGGACACACTTTATGAACGTTATGTGGACTCTTACAGCAACAGCCCTTTAACGTGCTACGAACCATCTATATTTATATGAACATTCTTCGAATGAATTTAAGGTTGATATTAGTCTGTTTTTGACCTGTCACCATTGGCAGACATCACCCCATCTTCTACAAATGTTAAAATCCAACCATATTTTTACTACAGTGGTATTTTTTTAAAGCCCATTCACTGCCATTCATGTTAAAACAGGGTATAGAAACACTATAGGCGACATGAAAGTTGTTAGGTGTAGGTAATTCACCCTTCTAGAGAGAATGTCTGCGTTTATTTGGTGAAAAATCGCTGAGAGAGAGAGAGAGAGGAGCCGAGAGCCGTGGAGACCAAAGTTATTACGCCTGGAAAAACAGTTCCTTCCAAGCGCTGCCATCCAAGCTGGAATATTAGCGTGAAGAAGGATTTTCACACAGACATTCTTTATAACTAACGTGACACATTTTCAGCTACTTATGGTGATATTTTAAATTATTTTAGGACCCAAAGGCTGACACCAAGACAAAGGGTAAAAGATGAATAAATTTACAGATAAATTTGGGGCGGGGGTGGGGTTGTAGGACAAGGCTTGAGAGTGTCGGTGCAGAGTTTTGCATGAGGCTGGGGGGTGGGAGGTGCGGCGGTGAGATGTCTGATGTCTGTGGTGTGGCTCAGATGTGGCCCCTCGTTTACACTTCCTATGATACCGCCGCATACTAAGAATAATGATCTTGTCTTTTTGGCGCCTTCCTGGAGCAAATCTCGCACAGGCAGCCTTGCACTTTGCTCATTCCTCACTCTAATCGCTCTTCTAATTGTTTCATTAATGCAATTAAATCCAAACAAAGGAAAGAGTAACTGCAGCTTCACAGGGCTTGTCACTGGCAATATTCAGTTACTGAGCTGTTAAAAAAAAAATATTCTACGGCGCTCACAATCTTTGCTCCTTTTAGCACTAATGATCGGAATCTGGTTGCAGATATCAGAGATTGAGTTTAAAATCCTCATATCAACCTCTGTTGACACGTACATATTTTAATTGAGTCTGGATCAATCACTAAACCCGTTCTTGGTTCATTGTTCATAGACATCTGTTATATCTGTCAATTACATATAAAGCAGTAGGGATACAGTTGTACTTTATGGGAACCACATAAAGGTGGAGAAGAAGCTTTTACATTGAATTTTTTATTCTGCTCAGCAATTTTAACTAATGTCTGAATGTAGCAAGGCAAATTAAAAATATTCAGAAAAGTCAGCCCTGCAGTTAAAATGGTACTACTGAAGCTTTTGGCTCTCTTTGACTCTGGGATCTGTCATCATTGATAAATAGATTGCATTAGAATTTTAAATCTGAATAAATCACAACTTGCAGCTCCCAGTTCCTCCTCACTCGGCCGTTCAAGGCGAGATATAGAACTCGGGTTACAACCAAGACACACAGGGGACAAACCGGCTGGTTAGCATTTAGGCATTCAAGCATTGCTAAATGCTTAACCACAGTCCGAGCTGCCAAGTCAGAATACTTTCTGAACTCACTGGAAGGCAGTCAAATTCTACAAGGGCAAAGTCAACACCTCTTTACTTCCAAGCAGTGAAACTCCTGACTGCAAAGCTTTTAATCAGAATATCTTTTCAACATCACATCATCATTTGGTTGGCCCTTTGTTTAAGGATGAATGTGCACTGTCTCCTCCCGCAAATAGGAATTATCTACCATCAGTCTTTTTAATCTGTTCAGCGTTTGACTGAGAGGAAATGTCAGTGACAGATACAGGAAATGTTTAACACAAAGTGCAGTTAAAGACTCCCAAGACTGTTCCTGTTGCACTTATTTCTGTTATTGCTCCTGTCTACATGATGCACATGAAAAAAACAAATAAACAATAACAATGCAGTTGTTTCACCCCATCCCCTCTATTTAAAAGATTCAGCTGCCTGCAGCTTGTTTCTGTTCCCCAAAATAGAGGGTGCTGTCTGAATCGCAAACTTTTACTTTTTTACTTTCAGTATGTACTGCAGTTGCCTTCACAAAGTACATACTGTTGCATGCAGTATGCATACAAGTGGGACATGTACTCCTCCATGATATTAACCAACTCAGTGGCCATGTGGGTAGAGTATCCACGCTGAGATCGCTTGTCCCTTACCTGATGCCTCCCTTCTTGGCCCTCAGCATCAACGGTTGGATTGAGGGGAAGACCCTGCGACGTACTACCATCGCGTCCAGGGGGGGGTGCACTCACGTCAAGCTGCCTCACGCCATAGAAACAGGAAATAGGCTCCTGCCCCATGAGCTTGCCTACTTACTCCCTCATGATAGTGCATGGATGCTTTTTAATCCATTCTCGGGGAATATTTGTGTCAGTGTAAGGCAGTGTTTGGGCTTGTGACTGGAGGGTCGCCAGTTCAAGTCCCCAGACTGGCAGGATGACCTGGGTGGGAAAGTGAACCCACATTGCCGCCGCTGAGGGCCCTTGAGCAACCCTAATTGTTCAGCTGCTCAGCGGCTGAAAATCTTTTCTTGTAGTTTGTTTGTGCGCTTGCTGTAGTTTTGTCTATGCGCTGTGTGGCTGTGATTTGCTCCGCCTTGATTGTTGCTCGCGTACTCGTCCTGCTTTAACAGCAGTTCTTACATCATGAATGCTTTTTTTAAACATGTTTCTTGATTCTACGATGCCCACTTTACACCTGTCCTGGGACTACAGATGAAAACTAGCCTCTAGGCTAATTCTACCATATTTACAGTAATGTTGATCAGTATGTGCTGTCCCTGAAAAATAAACTGAATAAATAAATAAATAAGTCAGACTGTAGTAGTACTGGGCAGCTTCCAGGTGTGAATGTGTAACTGTGTGAATGTGATCAGCGTGTTCCTGAAAAAGAGAACTGGCTCTCAGTGAAACTCCCAAGAATCAATAGCAAATAAAAAGCAATAGTGTGTTAATATATTAAGTGTACATAGGAGTCACATAATCCTACATGCACTGTCAGCACTTGTCATTCTTGCAACTCAACTGTCATATGCTTGCACAACATTTTTTTTATCCGCTGCACAAAGGATTGTGGGTCAGAATGACCAGAAAAGCATGCGTACTGCTCAATCCAACCTTACGTAACAGGACATCTTGGTACTTCTGGCATATTGCATTTAATAAACTATGAGTTGGGACACGCTAAATCTTTTTCTGGCATACTAAACAGCAGGGCAGTATGGGTATTGGAATGCGGAGGAAGTTTGGTGATGATCCCAGTGCTCACATGGCACAAGCTCGTCGTACAGGTGGGGTCACTCATGGACTCACACACACTCTCCCCAGAGGAAACGTGACAGTGTGTGAGCCGCCTTTAAAAAAAAAAGATATTCTCTGAGTTCTTCGTTTCAACTTAAGTCAAACATGATGAACCGTACAGTGTGTCCTTGACACTAACCTTGTTAGCTTTGCAGCAAACGCATAACGCCCGTCTCGGTTTTCCTCGAGGTATTATAAAACACAGAAGGAAGAGCGGCCACATCAGATTGCTAAGCTCAAATCTGGCTTCATATGTGGGACCAAAAACACATTCGGTATTCTGAAAGTAGCTCAGAATCAGAGCAGTGACAGAATGATGGCACACACTGCAGCTCCCAGTGCAGCGTGTGCCAGGGAATCATGAACTGTGAATGTGCCTGTGTGTGCGTGAATGTGCAAACCGTGTGTGTGTGTGTGTGTGTGTAGACATTGAGGCAGTTTAGGAGGGGGCAGGGTTCAGCATGACAGACAGCCTTCTCTTAACGGTCTCAAGACAGTTAGTTTTTTTTTTTTTTTGCCCTGTCATCTCTGCTCCTGTCACACTCACACGCTGAACTTCACATTTCTCGTAGGTTTCGTTGATCTGCCTGTGGACTGAAGTGAAATCTGAGTTTGTGAGGAAGTGCTTTGTGCCCATCTGTCAGTGATCTGGTATCAAATCACCGTCTCACTTCCTGCCCTCGAGTCCTGACATAACCGTCAACTCTGTGCGTGCGTGTGTGTGTGTGTGTGTGTGTGTGTGTGTGGGCATGTATGCAAATTCTGTGTGCGCACATGCATATTTTGCTTCTGCAGCTTCAGCCCATTGTTATTTTCAGTCAGACCATACGTTTGCTTGTGCCTGTTTTCCTGTTTCTAACTGTGCATCGGTACAATGGAGTTGTGTGAAAGGTTAGCAGGGCGAAGCTGCCGTTTGCACTGCATGCTTTGTTAGCTTGTCAGGTCAGAGCTCATCTTAGGGGAGAGTCCCTTTTTGTAATGTATTTTTTATTGCTTGCAGACTTCTCATAACCTCACTCTTTTTATTTTTTTCATTCCCTCCATTCCTTTGCTCTCTACAAATTGTCCTCAGCCCTCAGCTTCAGTCGCCCCTTTTCCCCCTTTTGCTCCTTTCAATTACTGAAGTATGGGAACACTTTTTCTCCCCTTTCCTCCACCCGCCCGTTCCTCAAAATACCATCCTCGTGAGTGACTTGATGGGAACTGTTGCCAAGTCAAAACAGCTTTAACTTGCAGCGCAACGCTCACTTGTTTTGTATGAAGATCCGGCGGCTGTGCTTTTCTCTCTGAAAAAAATTCTTAAAGTTTCAGACTTTTTTTTTTTTTTGGCAGCTGCACTAGTCTGTTTTCAAACATATCTGTCGGTGCAGCCTTGTTGGTGTCAAATCAGAATTTGCTGCTGTCAGAATCGTATGCTGGCCTGAATATCTGATCCTCACAAGCCTGAAGTACTGAAGTAGACATTACCCATTCTGTCTGAACCCGCCGTCTTCACCTCATGTTCTGATCCTTACCTTTGCAGTCCCCGCCAGTCCAGACAAAATACAAGATAGATACATGAGGTCTTTCATCCCTGCTGCTTTCAACTGAGTTGCCTTCTCTAGTGGTGCAGAGAATGATGACGATGAGACGATGATAATTTAATGAACATGAGGGTTATTGGTGCTTAAGTTACAGTTCTCGTGCTGCTGCAGCTCACAACAGTACTGTCTTATAAAATAATCAGTTCTGCTGTGTAATTTTTAAAGGGGTTATACAATAATTCTGTTTTTGTTTCTTTCCAGCTTTGATTGTTGGATGCGACCAATATGGGAATTGGGGGGGCGGCAATGCCCACTCCAAATTCCAATAATCTGATTTATTGGCCAACATTATATATGTGTGTGTATATATGTAT
>JAQLOL010000009.1:19688090-19699561 GCA_029783665.1 Naso thynnoides | reverse complement strand
CAGTAGTATCGGATCGGTATCGGATATCGGCCGATACGCTCAGCCCAGGTATCGGTATCGGATTGGATCGGAAAAAAACTGGATCGGTGCATCTCTACCGCATACTCACCGATACCAGCATTTTTCCGATATCGGACATCGAAACAACTCTGCTCCTTATAGAAATCATAGGCACTCTTCTCCCGAAAGATTTGCTGGATTTTTTTTTTGATTTTGAATTCTGTGTGTTGTATGTATTATTCTGTCTGTGTGGCAGTTGGTTCACTGGAGACCCTCGGAAGATGTTCAACCTGTGTTCTTGAGATGAGCCTGTGTGTGTGTGTGAGATCTTCAAGGCCCCTGTAAGGGCTCGCGTTCATGACCCTATATTCATCCAGAACATTCTTCCTCTCCCAATTATTCTCTTAGCAACTGCAAATCGGGTTATATAACGTGTTTTCCTCGCGCTGAGCAGCCGAGGAAACTGTCCCCCTTTGATGGATTTAGCCTTTGTGTGAGCTTGTCTGAAGCTCGGGGGGCTCAGAGCAGCTTTGTCCCATCTGTCAGGCCCGATCTGGCCCCCCGTGGAGGTGTACAAGTGCACTGTCTATAGTGTCAGGCCACATAATGTGTGCATGTATGTGACATAAGAGGGACAGACTGGTGAAAGATCCCGAGCAGCAAGGCCAACTTTTGTTTAGACTGCGGTGTCCAGTATCTGAAACCGACATTACACGCGAGCTGTTGCTTAAAGGGTCATTCTGCCCTTTTTCACCCTGAAACTTTTCTTATTATTCCAGTTTTTCCAGTTTGCTATCAGCCGTTTTAGACGCTCTCGCCTGTTTGTGTCCCTCTCTGCACTGTGGACCTCTCTGTCAACAGAAGTCACACACAGTCTTAAAAGTCATGCGGGTTGCCTGCCAGTTTGCATTTTGTGGCCCTTTATCGAATCGTTAAAATTGTTAAATTGTTCCACATGCAGATAACGCATTTATCGTTTTGTGCTCTGTAATGCAGTGCATGAAGTTATGACAGCCACAAGTGAAAGGAAGTTGGTCGCTGTTGCTTGCAGCTCTTTCGCCCCCTTCTTTTTAAGTTTATTAATTTCTTTTTAGCATGAACAAAACACAATCTGAAATACAGTTCGGTATATTTTCACAAAGTCCTATCCCACAAGTAACCCTGCCCTCGATAGATGATTTGTAAGCTCACAATAAAAGAAGAAAATACAAAGAAAAGAGAAGGTTTTGCCAGATGCTCTAAAAGTTGAGGGCGACCTCTTGTAATACAGTGAACTCTTTCTAAGATCAGGTAATGCATCGGGTCTCTAATCCATAAACTTAAGTAACCGGAGTGTGAGTCTCCTTGCCCGGAGTGAAGCGAACGCAGTCATGGTTTTGTTTGTATGACCAAAGATTGAGATCCTGCAGCGTCGTGCAGAATATGGCCGTTATGGCAAGAGGTTCCATGGAAATCCCTAATATGTCAGAGGAAAAATCTTTCAGTTTTTTGGGGGGGGGGGGGGCAAATCCAAAACATATGGAAAACAGTGGCAGGTGTTAGTCCAATATTTGGTGTAAATTTGGCCGATCTTGCTTTAGACCACCGCGCTCTATTTACAGTCTCAAACTGTGTTACTCTGTCTGAAAGAAATTGAGGATGTGTATCCTTTTTATATAGACATCTGAGAATCTGACCCATTAGAATGAAACTTGGCTGACTGAAATTTCTTTCAGTGCAAATGTTCATGAAACCAGTGAATGCTCTCAGCAGCGGCGGTGTGCTCAGTGACTTCTGTTATTCTAAAGCGGCGGACGAACGTGTTCTCTGCTCTCAGTTGGATTTGTCTGGTCTTGTCGAGTTGTACAGTAAGACTAAGTTCAAGGCTGCGTGCTCTGTTTATTGACCCTGACGCCTCAAACCCTCGTGCACAGTCAGTGCTAAACTGTAAATCAGCCGCAGCAGCTTCCACCACGCGGACGCTGTACGCAGTTCACAGAGGTCTTCGAGTTCTAAAGTCCTGCGAGACCAGGAAAGACATATTTTCCACATCAGGACTGTGTTCTTTGGCAGACTGCTCTCTGCTCGTTACTGTCAAAAAAAATTCAAGTGACAAGATTTTTTAAAAAATCTTCAGTTGTGGTGTAGGTATTTTTAGACTTTGATAGTTTATTGTGATGGTTTTTGGAGACTGAAATTAAAAAAACGTACTCTCTGTCATTAAATTAAACAGATGGAAACGTTAGGACTAAATCAAAGTGGTGCAAAAATGTGAGCTGTTTTATTAAAGGTTCCCGGACTGATATCCACTGTTACTAGAACACATTGAGTGCACACGCACTTTTGACGCACAAATCTGGGATTCGTCGAGATGTTCTTACCTAAATTTGTTGGTTCACAGAACGTTCACAGAATGAACAAATTTAGAACTTCCTCAGACCATTTGTACGCACAAACCATGAGGGCCCAACTGTCTTAGAAAATGTAAAGACACACCCCTAAAACTTAATGCACAACATATTAAAACTGCATTCATTTGAAAAAAAAAGACAACAGTATTATTAATTAGTTTATTTTATTTTTTTTATTATTATCACAGTATTTAAAACCATCTGTTGCAGTAACCAAATGTATTAAATGAGCAGGAAACCGACAGCCTTATCAAGAGTTTTCAGAGATAAAGTACCTTCAGATTAAGCTGTTTAATTATTGAATTGTTGCAGTCAGCTTTTCTATATTTAAATGAAAAGGTTAGCTCTTTTCATTTGAATAAAATGTTCTGGAAAAATTGTGCTTGCTTATTACAGCAGACACAGTCAGTAGCAAATATCGTCTCTTATTAAATATCATCACTAGGGATGGTACAGTAATTGATTTTAGCGTGTATCAGGATAAAAAAATCATTCACAATAATTCTACTGTGGTGAATTTTCATTACTGGGATAACGGTAATGTCATGAATGGTTTGAAAAAGTTGTCCCACTGATGTACAGTCCCGTATTTCCTGATTTATGTTAAATTGCCTAAACCTATCAACATGGCTGGAGGCTTGGTTTGCACATTGCATCACCTCAAAAAATAATAATAATTAAAAAGAAACTGATAAATAAAAATAAATAAATAAGTAGGCTAATAATAATGAAATAAAATAAGTTAAAAAAGATGTGAAAAAATGTAACTTTTCCACTACTATACAACATTCTGGAGTAAAAAATAAAAAATAAATGGCAGGGAGATGAGGCCACCACTGTTTATTTGTGCAGGAAGATCGTAATATTTCTGATGATTTATTTAAAATTTTAAATTTAAAATTCTTAATAAGATGTTTGTCTTAACTGTATTGCAATACAAATATATTCACCCAACAAAATATTTCAGTGTGTTTAAGTGTAATTTAAGTTTTCATCTCAAGGGTTTTAAGAATATTTTGATGAATATCTGGATAAAATTTATAATCTCAGTTATTTTACTCAGGATAATTGTGACATGAGGTTTTAATATCGTCCCGTGCCTAATCTTCACGTTCACCCTCATTGGTTAGACATATTCCACTGATGGATGACTGTCCACATGTCCGTCTCTCAGTCTGGGCTGTCAGCCTCTTGTCCTTTACCTGTTCCCTTTTTTTGTCTGAGATGTTTTTTTGCATTAACTTTGTAATTTTTTTTCTCTTTTATCCTTTTAACGTTGTCGTTCCGGAGGACACACTTTGGGAAAGTGTGCCTGTCTTGCTTTTACCTCGGACACAATTCTTTAAATGTCCACCGTTGTGAAACTCTTTTTGGGCCAACCCTCGCAACTCATCTTTACAACTTCTGTCTTCGCCTCATCGCTGTCGTCATGACAGAAAAACCAAAACAGGCCAGTGCACGTGTCAGGAATCTGACGCTGATTTTGAAAGCGCGGTTATTTTTTTCACATTTCTGCACACGTATTAGCGAATGAGGCCCATTGCGGGGTTTTTTCCTTGCGCTTTAACAAACATGTTGATGCATTTTCCTCCTATAAAACAATTTGCAAAGATGATTGTACTGTATTTTAGAGCCAGTATGAATCCAGTAGTTGTTGCACTGATGTTTCCATGTTGTCAGTTTCCTTTCCTGCCTTTGCTGGTGCATTGTGCTCCGTAGTGCTACTAAAATTGTGAAACGCCGCAGGATGCCTTCAAAAAACTCATCATAGAATAAAACAATTCCATTAACAACAATTCAATTAACAACATTTCTAACTATTTTCAATTACTCTTAAGGTAAATCAACACCTTATATAAGCAAAAAGTCACATTATTGCCTTAATATAAAGAGGAATAGTTGCAGTTTTGGTCAAGTGGGTCTAATAAAGTGGTAACTGAGTACATATTACATATATATTGTATTTTATTCTTTTGTATTATATATTAGAGCAGATTTGGGTAAGTCATTGCTGTTTATTAAAAGCCACTGGTTGGTGTTAAACACAGTAAACGTCCATGTTTACTAATGCAGTACAGTGCTCATTCATCATTATCATTGTGGCATTCATCCATCCACTCAGTGTTGTCACTTCCTTTATCTAAGGGCTTTTTTTTTTAACCCTACTCTTAGGGTTAGGGTTGAAGGCCTTCTGCTTTTAGAATTGAAACAGTAGCTGTTTCTGTGTGTGCATGTGCCGACTCAAGGCCAGTCAGTCGAACTATTTGGCCCTCTCTTGTCTTATCTGTTCGCAGATAACAGCATTCGCACATCCGAGCTAGATCTGCACCTTACTCCGTTGTGTTAAATGTCACTCAAAGTGTTCTCGCTCAAGGACACTAAGGAAATATACCGATTATTACCTTCCAATACTCCAACTGTGGGTGTAGTCGAGGCCTGAGCTTAAGGACGTTCAGGTAATCGACACCATGACTGATGGGATTTGGATCATGTTGAAACATGATGACCTTCAGGTTTGACCACATTACAAAACAACACAACAACACTAAGTCATACCATCGATTATTTAACCATTTGAAAGTGTAGAATTGCTGAGTAATTTCCGTAAAATATGTCCCATATTCTCCATTCAAGGTTCAATATTGACAGAGAAACTTGGATTTTCCAAGTTGTCCTGCTGTAAATGAGGTTCAGTGTATAAAGCACAGTAGTAGCACATGCAAGAGAAGCTCAGCTAAATGTTATTTTGTCACAAGCTGTGAAGTAATCAGATGTTGTAATATTCTGACCCACCACGCATCGTGGAAGGAGACAATTAGATGTTGTTGTTTTTTTTTGCCTGAAATAACATCATATGAGATGATATGTAGATGCAAGAAGCGGTTTGCCACAGCTAATTTTTAGACCCCAGGAAGACTAGCTGGTCACCTAGGCGTCAGCTAATGGGGATCTTTTTTTTTTAAATAAACAATAAACAGTAACTGCTACACCGGCAGCTTCAGCCTGTGTATCCAGGGATAAAGCTGGTAAATTGTCACTCAGATGTTGTTATATTGTGTCGTGATCGAGATTCTAACCTACCATACACGGTGGAAAGAGACAACTGCATGTTTTCTGCTTTAAAAAAGCATCGCATTATCACCAAGTAACATTAGATGCGGTGCAGCCGAAGGCCTGGAGGTCACAACGGGGCTCTGGCCAATCGCAGGCCGGGGATGGTGACTCACGCCACAGCTGTAGCTTGCACAGTGTGTGGCTGGCCTTCGGACTTATGGCGCTGGTAACGTTTGTTTTTCTACAAGCTGTTAAATTATCGCATAGATGTAGTAATATTGTGTTGTAATATTAGCTGTGTTCGGCAGTTTTAGTGCTTTTGTCTGATATTTTTTTTTAACGTGTTGTGTTGTAGAGATGCTGCATGAGTCCCAGGTCGCCACCGCTCACGCCGGTAGAAAGACTCCCACTAAAGGCTCCTATTATTCCCCATGTGTAGTAATCGTTAAAAAAACAGAGCTTGCCGGGTCTCCAAGGTTGTTATCCGTCGCATCAGAACATTCCTTTTATTTGATATTGTGCAGTTTTCAATAGTGTGATCTGTTTTTGGTCCACCAGAGCTGAAGTTTCTTCTTTCTTCTGAGATTCAGTGATGACACAGAACATTAAAAAAAAAAAATTGTTTTAAATTGTATACCAACTTTGGCTAAATAGAGATGAGGTTGAAAATAAGTGGAGTTTCCCTTAAAGTCCGTTTTATGTGTTGAATCGAGAGCCGTCCCAAAAGTTTATTTTGATCTCTGGATCAAACTCTGGCTGGTTTTAACGTCCATTCTGTTTCTGCGCCCTCAGAGATGCTGCAGTTTGTCAGCAACCAGGTTGGGGACTTTCCAGACCTGTTTGAAGACCAGATGACCTCAGGGGGCTCCATGCAGAGTGGCGGTGCCAGCACTACCCCACGCCCTGCCGCCCCACCCCCGCAGACGCAGTCCCCTGCTGTCTACCAGAGCTCCAATGTTAACCTGGCTGCCTCCCAGACTCTGTCCCCGCAGTCTCTGCCCCTCACTCCTCCGCTCACTCCCGCCCAGACCCCTTCCCCCGCCACCGTCTCCTCAGGGCAGCAGCAGCAGCAGGTGACCCGCAGCCCTCCGCTCCTTCAGCCGCGGCCTCAGGTGGTCCAGCCCATCCAGCCTCAGCCCCAACAGACAGCTCAGCCCACCATCCAGGTATCAACCTGAAAGCACCTCCGCTCACACGTCCTGTGTTTGACAGAAGCATGAGCTCGCTGCACTGCCATGCAGCGGATTAAAAGCTCTGTTAAAGTTCCGGATCAGTGTGGGTGTGAAAGGGCTGCGCAGTGACGGACCTGTGCTGCAGCTCTCAGGCTTGTTTTCAAGATGCTGCCTCTCCGGCTGCTGTTCTGAACAGTGGGGATTAATTTTGTGTTGTTGTGCCATCCATACTACAACGTTTCTGCTGACAGGAGAAAAAACTATAAAATATAAAGTCTAGCTCAGCATCCCCACCAACAGCTATTCATATCTCAGCAGAACTGCAGTCAGCCTGACGGATAAAGTTTATTATCATGAGTGAAATACATCTTTTATTGAGCTGTACATCAAACAACTGTTTTATGCAGCATCATGCATTCATCTTTGTGTTTTATGTCTCTTAATTGCAGATGCACACCCAGGGGATCGCCATGCAGACCCAGAGCTTCCCTGTGCAGACCCTGGTTCAGACGCACAGCCAGACGCCACTGCCTATCCAGACGCAGGCAGCTCAAACTGTGATGATTACCTCCAATGGCGGACGTTTGATCCAGAACCCTGTCATCTGCCACCAGAGCCCGGCTCCTAGTTTCCAAGGTGACTAAAGAGAGGATCACACAATACATTGTTATCTCAGTAATATGATTTTTTCTCAGGATCTGCAGTGAAGTTTGAATTCGACAGGCAAGAATCATCCATCACCTCGTCCCCTGTTCTCAGTCCTCCAACCGCAGATGCAGAGCATCATGACGTCCCCACAGCTCCAACCGGTGACCATTCAGCACCAGCGTGTGCTGACCCCGACCGGTCAGACCATCCAGACTCTCTCCACAGCGCCCACCGCAGTCCACACTGTGCAGCAGCAGGTGCAGCAAGTGCCTGTAAGTAGCCTCGCTGTTGTCATCTGGGCCAGACAAGCAATCAGAAAATGAGCCTTATAGTAATGGACGAGATGATAAGCTGATATCTGGTGATTAATGATTAATATGTAACAAACGTGACCGAGCAATCTTGCCCAAATGTCTGCAAAAAAAAAGTAAAGCTCATTCTGTTGTTGAACTGGTCTTTGGAAGTGCTTGTAAGCTCCTCTTTGACTGGTGGGCGTCTGTCCATCAGGTTCTGGTCCAGCAGCCGCAGATTCTGAAGACAGATTCACTGGTTCTGACGACACTCAAGCCAGACGGCACACAGGTGTTGTCTACCATGCAGAGCCCGACAGGGATCACCACGCTGACCACGCCCATCCAAAACACAGCTCTGCAAGTCCCGGTATCCAACTAGCAGAAAATATTTGAGTATTAACATGTGGTACAGAATTTTTGTCCCTAAAACAAACAAAGCCAGGGAAACTAATGAGCTGCTACCGATTTCCGTCCCCAGACGCTGATGAGCAGCAACATCCTGACCACCGTCCCAGTCATGATGGGAGGAGGAGACAAGCTGCCCATCAAGCAGCTGCAGCCCGGCTCCTCCCCGTGCACCAACGGAGCCAGATCCAATGTAGAGCAAGGCCAGGTGATGGCGGGAGGAGTCGGACCGGGAGGAGTGGTGAAGGAGGGCGAGAGGAGGACGACCCACAACATCATCGAGAAGAGGTACCGCTCCTCCATCAACGACAAGATCATTGAGCTCAGAGACCTGGTGATGGGCAACGACGCCAAGGTTGGTGGTCTCACCACTGGGAGAATGAAAAATTTCGACAACTGAAAACTGTTTCAGTCCTTACAAGTGCAATAAAAAGAAAATCCTCTGATTTCACCAGATGCATAAGTCAGGAGTGCTGAGGAAGGCCATTGACTACATAAAGTACCTGCAGCAGGTCAACCACAAACTCCGACAGGAGAACTTGGCCCTAAAGATGGCCAATCAGAAGAACAGTAAGCGTTCGACGTCACTGAATGTTTTAAGCAGAGCGCGACTTGTAGCAACTTAAGATTTGAATGAGATCTCTCTTTCTCTATTTTAGAGCCAGTGATGCTGCCTGATGATGTGGAGCTTAAACAGGAAATAGTGATGATGTCACCTCCAGCCTCAGACTCTGGCTCTGGATCCCCTCCCCAGTTTTCTCCTTGCTGCGTAGACTCCGAGCCGGGCAGCCCCTTACTGGATCACGAGCAGGTCGGCTGTCTTAGTCTCTGTCTCTGACTTTGTTAGCATGACCGTGATAATGTGTCTGTCAGTAAATGCTAAACAAGGCTTTTGACATGCGTTTAATAACAGTTGTGTTTTTTGGTATATTTATTCGTTAATGTGAACCTGTTTTCTGTCTCTCATCCTGTCTTTCAGTTGAAGAGTGAGCCAGATTCTCCCTCCTCAGTCGGAGTGATGGATCGCTCTCGACTGCTTCTCTGCGCCCTCACCTTCTTCTGCCTCTCCCTAAACCCTCTGCCGTCTTTGCTGGGCTCTGAGGCCTCAGGGGGCCCAAGCTTTTCTGCAGGCCACGGGCCGTCTAGATCGCTTGTCTGGTTCCCAAGTCACACGCAGGACTTTGGTGAGCATGGTTCAGCATTTAGAAATACTCGATTACCTACCTTTTTTTTGTGCAGGAGGCAGAAATTTTGTCTCTGACTTGCATGACCGGATATAGCGGTACAGAACATTAAATAGAAGCAATACAATATAAACATTTAATAGGACACGTGCGAAAAACATCAGCTCCTCTGTTTATCAGCGTTCATGACTCACGACATGATGCAAATGTTCTTTTAACCTGACTGACATGTTTCGTTTCCTCTCATCCTCCAGCATCCTGGCTCCGCTGCCTGTTGCCATGGGTGATGGTGTGGGTGCTGAGCGGCGTGGGAGCGGTGTGGGGCTGTGTCAGGGTGCTCTACCTGTGGGAGCCCGTCACGCCTCTCCACTCACCCAAATCCGTGTCGTTCTGGAGGCACCGCAAACAAGCTGACCTGCATCTCAACAGGGTGAGAGCGGATCAGCCTCACATGAACCGTGGTTTTCATCCTGTAAGCTTGTATAAGATTCTTTTACGTCAAGGAAAGGAAAAAGAATGAGGGGGCTCTTCCAAATATAGGAAAAAGTGAGAGCACTGCTCACTTTTCAGTCTTGGATCCACTTATTCTCCAGTTTTGGGGGCGCTTGGAGAATTAGATTTATGCTTTCTCACTTTTTGCTTTGAATCTCACTGTTTTGGTGTCTCGGTTCAGGCTGTTTCTGTTCCCTGCCTGGGTTTATTTTTAGTTTTTGTTCAAATTTTGCTCGTTTCTAAGTCATGACCCTCATCGTATACCAGTCAGTCTTTGCTGAATACAGATCAGCTTACTGTTTGCCTGTGCCTCGTTCCTCCCGCAGGGAGATTACACAGCAGCAATGGCCAGTTTAGAGACCTGCCTGTCCGTCTTGACCAGAGCTCTCCCCTCAACCAATCTGGACCTGCTCTGCTCACTGTCCTGGAATATGATTCGCTACTTCTTGCATCGTCCAACACCCCTGGGCTGGCTGGTTCACCAGATTGGGGGAAAGCATGAGGGGGAGGAGGCCAGGACCAGTGCGAAGGACGCGGCGCTGGTTTACCACCGTCTGAGCCAGCTGCAGCTCACAGGTGACTGTTGAGAACAAAGTGGGCAGGAGAAAGGGTTAAAGAAGGGACTCCACAGCCATTTTACATTTATGACAACAGATCATTTTTGTGCCTTGCTTTGACTTTGACGTGCCATGAAGATTTAAACACAGTGTCTGCTCTCTCTCTCTCTCTCTCTCTCTTTGTAGGAAAGCTGCCAGAGCGCAGCAGCCTGTGGGCTTTGTCTCTGTCTCTGAGTGCTGTCAACCTAAGCGAGAGCGCCCAAGGCAAGATGGCCCCCTCCCAGCTCACTCAGATCTATGTCACTGCAGCGATAGCCCTGCGTACTGTGCTGGGCCACCACCTCTCCTTTCTACCTGTAAGTCTCTCCCATACAAAAGACAAAGGAATTATTTCAAATATGTTGTGTTTATTTCAAACAAACATGAATTATCTATTGGGAGTAAATTGCATGCCTAGCTTTAACCAAACTAAACCTTTTTTTAAAAAAAATTAAAGGTTTGATCAAACAAATATTAATCCCTCATCTTGGGATTAATGAAGTGCCAGCCTAGCTTTCACCAAACTTCACTCAGAGCTGAGAGATAGCCATCGGCTGCCATATTTACCCTAGGTATAGGAAAAATCTGTTTTGGGGATTTTCATTTTCTAACATTGTCCAAACAAATTAATTCAAATTTCAATTTAAAATAAATTTATTCAGTGATATATCCCCATGGTCTGACATCATTCTGTGCTTGAATAGTGATCCAGTTTATCTGCTTAATCATCACAAAAACATCAAGAAGAGGAGATAATGACCTTATTTCAATAATGTTAGATTTATTTTGGATGAGATCACTTCCCACCATTTTTTTTTTCTGTGCCATGTCTCACAGGGTTATCTGTTGAGTTGTGCGGAGAGTGTGGCCAACCAATCGGAGACTAAATCGATCCCTGACTGCCTGCGCTGGCTCTTCACCCCATTGGGTAGGCAGTTCTTCCTGAGCTGCGATTGGTCGGTGAAATCCGAGAGCACGGACGGCGTGTACACTTCTCAGAGAGATCCTGGTATGTCAGAAAAGCAGCAGTTGGCCCAAACTCTATTTTCTCTTTATGTCTCTCCCTTCTGTCTGTTTTTCTTTCTAATTTTAGCTCCAAAATGAAAAGTCCAAAAAGTTACAGAGGGTTCTCTTTTTTTTTTTTTTTTTGGTTAACTTGTTTTGAGCCATTATGGTTTGGGGCCGTCTGTCAATCCTCATATCTGTCTTTTTAGTTCTTGCGGACAGGATATCTCAG
>JAQLOL010000009.1:19580578-19595297 GCA_029783665.1 Naso thynnoides | reverse complement strand
TCCCTCTGTCTGTCTCCCATCTCTCTGAACTCCCTCTCCTTCTTGCAGACAGACACACACAAGCACTCAAAGAGAATGGACTAGAAAAAAAAAAAGCTGGCTTTATCATCCAGAGGATTTTTTTTTCCATTTTTTTCCCCCCTCCACCATAATTTCCACTTTTTTTTCCGCTCATCTTCACTCTCTTTAATCACCTCTTTCTGCATCTTTTGTTTTTTTCTTCATCACTTCTACCCTCCGAATCGATCCACTCATTGATTCATTTATTGTCCCATTTTGTTTCCTCTCAATCGCCGTCCACAAGACCTCACGACCCACCACTCACACGTCATCGACTCGCTCGCATCAGAGAGGAGTTGCTGTTTATTTTGCATTTTGGTGATGTAATTTTGCAATCCATCAACTCGACTACTTCCATTTATTGTCATACAAGGGGCAGATTATTCATGGATACTCTTTTGCATTTTAGAAAAATAGGAGCCAGGGGGCCTTGGAAGAATTAAGCTTACTGCAAAGTAACTGAATAATTTGGTGTGTGTGTTTGTGTGTGTGTGTGTGTGTGTGTGTGTGAGGCTGTGTGTGGTGTGTGAGCTACAGAGAGGCACAGCAGTAGACAGATGCATAGCAAAGTGAAGCAAACCACACAACTCATTTCCTTCTTCATCTCCTTTTTCTTATATTTCCTCATTTTTCCTGAAGGAGATTTAATGGCTCTCCTCTTCGTTACACGAAGATAATGGGAAGTGGGACTTCGGAGCAGCCGGCTCCATGATAAAGGCACTCTGGATTTAGCTGTTTTCCTGTGGAATTACCCTTTAAATCCTGGATTTGATTCCAAATGCAAAAATAATTAACAATTATTCAAAATTGCCCTAAATTCGGGACTCTTTTTTTTGACTTTTCTAATGGACTGAAGCTGATTTCAATATTGCCTTTTCAACTATTGAATCTTAAAGGGATTTCACTAACGCGGATTAAAGACTCAAGCAGCATCTTTGTCTCGTAGTTGATGTAATAGCCACCGTTCTTACAGTTTCTGCGGCCTACAGAATCAATTAAATTCAGTATTTTTTAATGTTAAGAGTTAAATAGGTGAGTACGGTTCTTTGAATCCACACATGCCATTGCTGTTGCATGTTTTGGATGGTGATGATGGATGGATGTAGATGTTTATTCTCGTTAACCCAGTATTTTTTGCATGTTTGTGTGTTGGTGTGGGTGTGCATACTCCTCCTGGTTGTGTGTGTGTGTGTGTGTGACTGTGCTGATTGAGGGTTAGATAGAATTTAAATGGATATTGGTGGATTATCAGAGATCAGTCATTTTCCCCACACTTCACCACCATTTATCCTTTGTAGTTTTTTTCTCCTTGTGAGCCTTTAATTCTCCTCCTGATGCATTTTTATCCATGAGACATGAAATCACATATGTGCTCTCAGCTCCGATGTCGTCCTCACATGTCGAAAATGACCCTCGGTTTTGCACTTATTAGCCACTCTCCGCCTGATTGAGCAGCCACTTCTGCCCATCAAATCACCTGCTCAGTGCCGCTCCACTCTCTTATTTAAAGCAGAGGAGTGAGTGTGTGTATGTCTCCGTGTGTGTGTGTGTGTGTGTGAGGAATATATAGTTAGATCAATAAAGTAATCTCCACAGAGAGACAGGCCAAGCTGCCCTTTTCTCTGTGCAATTATTTTAATCTGCTGTCATTTCAAAGAAACACAAAGTGCTTCGCAGAGACAGAGGGACAGTAGATCTCCAATCTCCAGCTGGAGTGTGTTGGAATGTAATCTTGAGTCTGCAGCAGAATGCACATTCACACCCACTCTCTCTCTCTCACTCACACACACATACACACACACACACACACACACACGCAACACACATGAAGACTCTTTGTCCATCCATCCATCAAAGGCGCAGCAACGATTGACCCCTTTCCTCTGATTAACTTTCCTATCATTTCCCTGACAGTAGTTCGGATTTATGCTGCGTGTGTGTATGTGTGCGTGCAGTCGGCGCGCAGTCAAGGTTACGACTACGTACCTCTGAAAGCCACCTGAGACCTGCTCTCATAACCCGGGACCATTACCCATTCTGCTCGGCGCTCTTGGCACACATGTGACCCCTGTAGCCTATCTGCAGATGGGCTCTTAAGCCCAGGTAGTGTGTCAAAGCTGTCACAGCTGCCACGCTGCAAAATGGACGTCTGTGACACACGGCTCGCCGCCGTCTTTTTACTGCGGCGATCATCAAAATAAAGCAGCGTCTACGGACAGGCAAGACAGACTTTTCCGCTCTAATGTCGCCGTCTTGATGATGCGGTGGAGGGAGGAAAGTGAACACTGACGTCCCACTTAGCTGGGAAACCGTGGTTGATACAGCTGATTTGAGGAAACCGATGATGTTTCGAGAGCAGCCAGGTGGAGTGAGCAGTCCATGTCTGAAAGAGTCGCTTGGAATGGTGGATAGAGGTGATTTGTTGGTGGGACACATAGTTCTGGATGGGCTGAGTGATGTGGCCTAAAAATCAAATCCCCGATTTTTTCATACCACATCCAATTTTCGGTGTTAATCATTTTTTAAAACTCTAGAAGACAAAGGAGTTCTTCAAAATATATTGTTTTTATTTTATGGCTTGACCAATATGTTAGTTGGTGCACGTACATTTGGATTAAAGTTTGTTAAGATGTCAGATATCCTGCCTCCATTACACGTCTTTAGCACAAGTACCTGATGACCACACTCACCCGATATTATATATGTGCAATATCAGCTGATATATATCAGATATCGTAATTTTCTCTCTCCCACTCATTGGTAGTGGCCCCAAAAATCCCATATCGGTCAGGCCCTATTTTATGTCAAACAAACTTGAATTTCCCTAGTGAGAATAAAGTGCAAATCTAGCATTAACCAAACTAATCTTTTTTTTAAAATAAAGGTTTGATAAACAAGGATGATGTGATTAATAAAGTGCCACCCTAACTTTTGCCAAACTTATGAAAAATCAGAGCCCAGAGCTGAAAGAGAGCCGTAGGCTACCGTATTTACCCTAGTTAAAGGGAAAATTGAGTTTCGGGATTTTCATTTTTTTGACATCATCCAAACAACTTAATTCGGATTTCGATTTCAAATCCATTTATTGCCCAGCCCTGGCTCAGGATCATGAAAGATAAGAATGGATTTTTTCCAGGATTTTCCAAAAGAATTAGCGGTTTAATTACAGTCACCTCGGGAAAGCAGCATTATATTCTCTGCACTGCATAATGAATGTTCCTGCCAAAAGGAAATGTTTTACACAGTTTGATCTTTAGTGTAATTCTAAGAATTAAAGCATGCCCTCGATCTCAATGAGTTATGTTTATGTAAATAACATCGCCACCGCGTTTTATTGAACGATAAATCAGTCGTGTTTGGTGACCGAGGCGCTGCTGAATATTTCAAGCCTCCTGTCAATTTTTTTAGTGTCTGAAAAGTGTTTGATGCCAGCAGCTTACGTGGAAAAGAAGTCTGCCAGGAGTCTCCAAATGGAGCTTAAGAGATTTCAGAGGCACCGTGTTTGCAGCCATCATTGATAAACAGGCCAGGAGAGGAGACAGCAGGGGCTAAGGAGATTCATAATCCCCTCTTCCTACTGATTCTCTCTCTGCCTCTCTTTCTCCCCATGTGCTACCTGATGAGACAACAATACGGCTCCTGTGTCTCCGAGCAGTGCACCCGACTTAATGAAACCAGCAATAACCCTTCGTGAGATGTTTTGCCTTCAAATAACTCTGTGTCGTCTCGGGTTCGCTGTGTTTTCTGAGGCTGTGCTGCAGGTTGCTGCCTGCACAATAACTCAAAAATTCCCAAAACACATAAAGACGGTTTGAGCTCATGGAATCAGAAGGGTGGCGCCAGTTTGACACTCACATTTCGTGGTCCAATCGCGCCGTCAAATGAGCGAATCAGTCAGCGGAAGCCCGCGACTTGTGCGTCCGAGTCTCGTTCAACCGTCAGAGAGCGAGTGGGGAGCCTATGTGGGACGAGTTAACAAGCACATCTCGATTTTTATTGGCAGCGTATTCACTTCAGGCGAGCGGAATATGGGTCATGATCTGATATAAAAAGGCTTTTCAATAATTCATCCGAGCTGATTAAGAGGACTTGTATCGATGCAGACGCTGTCCGTGAGAAGGGGATGGGAGAACACAGAGTGTGCAGAAAAGCAACATTTAGGCCCCTTTGTGGGATTAGGATAAGCTAAGGAACAAGCTAAAGCAGCCTGGGCGTTTTTCAAGTGAGCAGCGTAGGCCCCCTTTGATGTTTTAATCTACGGCACGTTCACCCCTCCTGCTTCATGTGTCGACTGCAAAGCGGCTGCGTGTACATGTGACGGACCGTGTTCGTCTGTGATTACATGTCGCTGCCAGTGTGTGTACATGTTGTGTGAGTTTGTGTGCGGCCCATCAGTCTATTAAATATGAAAAGTGCAATCTGTTCCCCCGCAGAGACTGGTTTATTATTCATCGACATATTTCAATTAATCATTCATTTACCTAAAGAATGGCCCACACTCTCACATTCAGTTTAGACTCTCTCATGGCCTCGTGTGTGGAGCGTTCGTGACATATGAGTTTGTGATTAATCTGGATTAAAACAAGCTGTTTATTCTTCTTCTGAGGACTCGTTAAAGAAACACGTCCTAACTGCTTGTCCGATCTTATCTGAGGGTTCAACGACGGGAAAAAATCCAAATATAGAAGCAATTCCTGAACTTTTGACTGTGTCTAATCCCACATCAGACCTCATATCTTAGAGAAATCCTGACTAGAACTGTTAACTTTATTCTTCAGCCGCCACTCGTCCTGTCAAGCCCGTATCTGTGTTTAGACTGTCCGCGTATTCATGGCAATAGCTGTCGCATGTCACTCGTCACTGGGGTAACTAGCTCGCTGTAGTGGACAAGACAAGACAGGTGTTAGATTTGAGCTTCAGTGAGTTCAGTGAGAAGGACAAAAACCTGAATTTTTCCAAATTTTTTCTTCTTAATTGTTTGTCCGTACAAAGATTGTAATTGCCATCAGATCTTCTAACGATTTTTGGCAGTTAAATTAAGTTAGGACTGGTTGAAGCCATCCTCACTAGGCCTGAAGGAATGTGTTGCTAATGACAACAACCATGATAATCAAATATTAAAAACAAATGTCAACGTGATGCATTATAACACTTTATAATACATTATAAACACATTATAGGTGGTCATGGTTATGGTTAACCCTAATTCAGTTTATAACTATGATTACACAACACTACAGGCGCATTATAACACTTTATAAGTGTGTTCGTATTGCATTATAGATGGATGCTTTCAATAAAGTGTTACCAAAAATGTATTGTCTAAATAATTTACTTATGATAATATGTAAACAACACGTATCCTCTCCAAAACTTACATGTGTGTGACACTTTTCATGTTAAAAACGTCCAAAAACAACTCATCTCTCTCCTTCGTTGAGTGTTGTACTAACACTTTCTGAAATGTTTCTAACAAAGTGTATCTGTTACTCACCCTTAGACGTCTTGAAATTAAAAATATAATACTTACACGGTAAACGCGTTTTTTCCAAAACTGCGAGTCACTCACTTTTGCTCCTTCTGCAGGCAGTCTACGGAGATACAGTTTCAAAACATCAAAACCGCCTAAAGACGTCAATCCAAAACTCTCAGCAGCTTTTTTTGGTATAATTCAAGTCTTCTGTATCATGTTGTAGACTCAATACTTCTGAAACACTTTGATTTTGGCTAAAAAGCTGCTAAGGCCACCACGTCTGATCCAATGTTTTGCATCGCACGTTACGGTCATTCTGATCGCCGGTGAACTCCGGCTCAAATGAAAATGGCTTCGCATGTCTCTGCACCAGACATTTTGGTTTGCCTCTCTTTATGTTTTTTTCTTAAAAGCACAAAAAAGTTTTTTTTCCAAACGTGTAAGCGAACTGAGATGGCTGGTGCAGAGAGAGAGAGAGGAGTTTCTGCAGTTTTTGGTGGAGCCATATCTATTGGAGCTGATGTTTAGAGTAACAGTAACACGTGACTCAAAACATTTCATCAGATGAGTTGGATTTAGCAGCTTTCTAGTTGAAATAAAGGAGCTCTAGAAGTACTGAACCCACATCACAATAAAGAAGACTTGGATCATACACACACAAAGCTTTCGAAATTTTTGGTTGGACGTTTTTAGATGGTTTTGATGTTTTAAAACTGCATCCCCATAGACTGCCAGCAGAAGCAGCTAAAGTGAATGTCTTGCATCTTTGGAAAAAATGTCTTTACTGTGGAATAACCCTGAAAGGAAAAAAAAAAATTCTGTTCAAGACGTCTAAGGTTGAGTAACTGATACATGAAAACAGAATTTGCAGCGTAGTATCACTTTAACAATAAATCAATCCAGTGATCCCACCTAATTTACGTCATCAAACTGTTTTTTTGTTTTTCACTGTTTGATAGAGAGACTTCTGTTGGCAGAAATTTGATATTGTGCATTTAAACCATTTTCATTTTTTTCTGTTCTCACTTGTTCATCATAGATAGCAGTAATCCACCGTTAGCTGCCATGAATTGCTCTTTGTATGCAGTTTTTCTCTTTCTTAAATAATTCTGTATATTATATTATATTATATTATATTATTATGGTTGCATCGTTATTGTGAATTGTAATGATAATCCTGTAGTGAAAATCCAATTTCGTCACAGCCTAATCCTAATTTAGTAAATGCAGTTAGTAACATGTTTCTGTAATACTAAAGATCCTAAATGTCATCCTGAACTAACATAACACAGGATTTCAGACTTTGGACATTTCTGTAATGAGGCCCCCCTGAGGCAACTACATACTGTAGTTGCAGGGTTGTTGGGGACGAAGGCAGAGATAATTTAGTATTGCAGGCAGCACATTTGGAGAGAATGTATTATTTATCGTACTGGGATGAATTCTCCTCAAATCAGACTGTTTCATCCCCTGAAAAACTACACACACACACACCCACAGAATGAGGCTTATGAGATGCATTTAAACAAATGAAAATGAGAGACGCATTGTTTTTATTGAACAGAAATGGCCTTCAGAGTGGATTTGAATTGTAAACAATGCATAGAGCTGTACTCAGATACCCATTTGAAGCAATGAGTTGTGCCTTTAAAACCCTCTCATTCAGTCTTAGCTCATTAATTCTACAAGGAGCAGGTCAGAGGTGAAAGCGCAGTACGGTTTTATCAGAGTCTCATCGACTATGACCTGAATTTAACCCTCTGTCCTCCCTGTTCCCTCTGCGATAACAGACTGACGGACGTCAGAAAAACAAGCGACGCCAAACATCTCTGCAGAGGAGCAAAGGGGAGAGTAGAATCGAAGCTGCTCCTGTGGAGTACAGTTACCTCGAAATTGCTGCTTTACCCTCTTGACCCGTCGCAAATTTTACCTGAAGCTGCTGTGAGTCCCCCGATCCACACTCCTCGTTCCCAGTCAACCATGACAGGATTATGATGCACAGGAGAGATAAATACTCAGTGATGAAGCTTCATTTTGAATTTCACCTCTTCATTCATGAACATATGTATTTGCCGCAAAAAACCCCACGTACCTCACGACGTGCCCTGGGCCGGTCGAGATGTGTAATTTAATTAATCATGTGGACTAAAACACATTCACAAATATGAAGTGCGGCTGTTTAGAGCTAAAATACCTGCTGGTAGAATGGCACCTAAAAATGATGAAGAGATAGGTTATTCCAAGCTGCAAGCTCCTCCATGTATGTGCCAAAAACTGCAGCTCCTCCAACAGCCACTTGAGACTGGTACGAGAAGTCAGCCAGTCCTCACAAAGCTCCACATTAAAGGGATATTCCAGAATTTTTGACATAGGCCCTAATTTTCAACCTACCCAGTCCTGTTCCTATTGATGGAGAACATTTTCACCTCGCTGCAAGCAGTACAGACTGGAGTTTAAACGGCCCCCCATTTTGCTGCTAATGCTATTGCTAGCGCATGTCAAGACACCAAACAGTAGCCACTACCAAACTCTGACTAAATACTCCACAGTGCACCCAAAGCAAGTTGAGTATGACGACAGTCTATTCAGGCAAATTTGAGTGTTTGTCGAATAATTTTAGAAGTCAAACTACGGCTGAATTTCTTCAATTTGTGGCTCTGAATAGTGCTAACAGCGACAGGAAGCTTGTAGTAGTAGCAACAGGAAGTAAAGAGTTCAGCAGCAAAAAGGAGAGTCGTCCAAACCGCGTGCTGCACGCACTGAGCTGAAAATGGTTTCTATCAATAGCTATGGGGCTGGGTAGGTCAAAAATGAAGCCCTGTGACAAAAAATCCAGAATATCCCTTTAAAATATCCTATTTTATAGCCAAAGGGGAAAAAAAGTAAAAACAAGGTATGACAGTGTGGGTTTATGCACAATGACTAGTAAGTAAGTGCCTACGTCGTTCCGCCCCTTCCAGTGGACCCCGTGGGACGTCAGTACGGAAAAAATATGAACAGTAGTCAAAATTAATTTTTGATCCTGTTTGACTTGTGTCCTGAATTGCACATATGATGTTTGTCAATTTAAGTGATTTTTTTTTGTGTGTAAAGAAAGTCTATGTTCGTCGTCAAATGGTCGATGCATTAGCTTGTTAAAATATGTAATTATAAAGGCGACAACACCAGTCGTGTAACTGACACCATAACATTTTCTCTCCTCTGACTCACTGAACCGACTGACTCTCCCTTCGAGTAGCTGCAGCTCCCAACATGACCTGATTTATAATGGTTTTCACCTCTTTTAATACTTTTCCCCTTGTCCTGGAAAAACGCTGTGAAATCTCCCGAGCTGACTACCACGTCTACATTGATGACATATATTGTCCGAGACGAGACATGTAGTTCACTGAGTTACTGTTTGACGATAAGATTCAGCTTTCTTTACGTGAAAATGATCTTTTAAATTGCCGACCATCATACGTGTAATTCAGGACACAAGCCAAACGAGATCAAAAAATTCTCCATTGACTACAGTTCATATTTTTCAGAATTAAGTAAGTGAAAGGTCGGGACTTGGGCACTCTATTGGTAGCAGTGTGCAACCTCCCCAGCCACACCCTTTCATCTAAATATGGTAACTTCTGGGTCCCAAAAAAACAAGATGGCGACGACCACTAAGCCAAACGTGAGACCTTGAAAGCGTACTTGGTGGCTCTGTGCACCATTTAATGTGCAGTCTAAAGTTAAGTCCCATAGTTAAACTCATCTTTCTGTTAACTGGATAATAGTGTTGACAGGTGGCGTCAGTCCAGGTGATTAGTTCCACTTCCTCACAGGAACAAATGCCTCTAAAGTGTAAATCATAGTAACAGTGGGATGTATGCAGACAATGATAGAAAAGTTTTCTTGTGCTTAGAGTTGAAAGTGATGAGAGAGACCTGGTATGAAATTGTTTTAAGTGCAACTCAAAATTAGAATATATGAAGATACCGCAGCTGCCACCAAGTAATTGTCATATTGCCCTTTTCTCCTGTGTTGCTTGTAGTTGAGCCTCCCTCAGTCTGAGGCTATGAGAGGGAGAGAGGAGTCCCAGGCTGCACCATCATGCTACTTCTGAGACGCTGGGATGAGACTTTGGCTGGCAAAACACAAGGTAAGACAGTATTGATGCATGAGGCTACTGTGCAGCCGGAGCTGCTCTTAGTTTTGCCGAGTTGTCCCTGCAGTGACGCGTCGAAAAGACACCAGGCTTATCTCACCTGAGTGTGTCTGTGCGTCTGCAGTGTCCCTTAAGTGCATGCATTTTTGCTAAAGCTAAGTGATAAATGGCCTAAAACTTCCACAGCATTTTAAAAAAAAATTTTTTTGCTGCGTTTCTCACACCAGTTGTGCTCCAGGGTCAGGGTAACGGTTCAAGGTGAAGCCTACAGACGAGCGGTTTAATCCTCGCTTTTCAGCACAGTTTGCACTTTGATCAGCGGCTTGTGTGGACCCTCAACCTGACCCAGCCCCCATCGAGTATCTGCCTCATTTGCATGGCACTACAGGCATCGATCAGGCAGTTAAAGGATTTGTCGGCTGAGGTTTTAGTGTACGGTCATTTGGATGTGTGTATGTGCACAATTTTCCTGTGCGTGTGCAAGGGGAGGGGATGCGATGATATGTTTTGTGTGATAAGATAAAAGAGGACGTAATTCTCTCTCTGTCTCAGGACTAAATTACACAGAGCAAATGTATTTGGCCACGAGGGCCAATGGGAGGCCGTTATCATATCAGCACATTCCATCGCTTTCTCGCACATTCCTCTCCTCACTTCTCTGTGCTTAGCTGTAAAAAAAAATTCTTCCACCTTTCTCCCTCTTTCCTGTCCTCCTCTCCCGCCCTGCATCTCCTCATCTCATCCCATGCACTATTAATCAGCCGTGACGTTTAAGAGACTGAGCCTTGGTGCAGGGGAGCAAGAGTGAAACTACATTACTTCTTCTTCTTTTTTTTTTTCTTGATTGAAGCAGTTGTTGTTGTTGTTGTTGTTGTTGAGTGTGTACGTTTGGGGCTTGGGGGGATGGACTGCTTGACGCTGTGTGAGCCCACCACAGATGCTGCTCTCGCAGTTACTCCTGTTGCCTCGGCCGGCAGCAGCAGCAGCAGCAGCAGCAGCAGCAGCAGCAGAGCGACACTGCAGCTCCGTAATGAAGTGCCTCGGCCTTCTGTCGTTAGCTGAAAGTCACACGGCTGCCTCGGCTAACGCTGACGCTGCAGATTGCCTCACTACGGCCTCACGTCATAAGGCATTACCATATAGATGAATTAACAGCGACGGTGATTTAGCAACTCCACCCCACTTTTCTTTGAAAAATTCATACTTACACTCGCAGATTAACAGACTATTAGGCCTATTATTCAAGTCCAGCAAGCTTCTGCTCCTCCATAAACTGTTTAGAGGACGCACCGGCTGGAATGATGCTTAAAATGAGCACATATTAGAATAATAATGTCTCACGAGTTTTTTAAAAGCTTTATCTCCAACCCTTGTGTACCTTACCTAAATGGGATTTTTGGCCCCCTCATTATATCACCGCCGTTCAGTGTCATTAATTAAGTGCAGCGTGGCTTTTCACTTATGTTTTTAGTCAAATCCAATTAACAGCGGACTCTAATTTCGACTCCAGGAGCCCACGTCATCGTTCACATGCCATGCACAAAACTGCTAGAGTAATGCGCTAAAGCCACAATCTTTGATGTGTGAAATGTAGTATGAAATATTTAAGGATCACCTTTCTCCTGCCTGCTGATGCACAGAATGTAATTAATGGCAGATGTCTGTAATAAAGCGTAACAGTGAGATAAATGAGCACCTCTTCTGTAGTGTTTTTTTTTTTTTTAAACTCTGGTTCTGAATTCTGAATAGACCAGGATGCTTTGGTGCTCATTTGGGGATAAAATTCATAATTTACATCTCTGTTTATGAAAAGGTAAGAGAAAGGAAGTTCATTTATTAATTTTCTTTTTGTTTTTTTTCTTCGACTGTGTCTTCCTAAATTAGAGCAAATTCATGAGCAGGGGAGTTTGGAGGCTTTTGATGAAGAAGAGGACAGAAGGGAAAGAAACAAGAGAGGAAGTGTTTTAGTTGTTGTTTCTGGGGACGTGGAGTCGAGGAGAGGAAGAGTGCAGCTGTGTGTTTTTTTCTTAGGAAGACTCCTGATGCGCCCTTGTTGCTGTCTTTTCTATTTTGTCGCCATATGCAAAATAAGACAGCCGCGTGCAGGCGCGTATCATTAATTCAATAACTCACTCTTATTCAAAGAGACTTTTCAGGCACAGCAAACTCAGCCCGGCACGTTTCTCTGTTATGAATTCCAATCATATTGTTCAACCTAAGCTTCACTGATGTTCAATTATCTCATAATTGAATACTTGCAGGATACGGCAGCAGGGTGAGTGTAAGTCTCTGATGGTTATTCATCTCTGAGTAATGCTATGATTTCGTATTAATTGAATTTGGACCGTAAGATCACGTGTGTCAGCTTGACCTGAAAACACGGCTCAGATCTGTGCGGCAGCATCGATCGGGTGGCCAACCAGCGGATCAATACAGCTTCACTCATCCTTGTCTCCAGCGGCGGAGCAGAAACATAAGTCACCTGGAGAACAGCGTGCAGATCTAATCATTAGCTGAGCGTTGCACTTCCAACATTTGCTTTGGTGACATCTGTTGTTTTCTGGCCCGTGTGTGGACGCTGCTGTGAGGAGGCTTCAGGTGTCCTCAGGGCTTCAGACGGATCCGGTGCCGAAACGATTGTTGAATCAACAGGAATATCATCGATTTCCTGTTAACTGAAAGTCATTTGCCATCAAAAAACCTCAACTTTAATGCACTTCCAACTTAACCGCTTCCAGCTTCTCTAAAGTGAAGCTTTACTGTTTTTTATGTAAATCATTGTCAAATGAATTTAAACTGCCAGTTCAAACTTTTTATGAATTAAACTTCAGCAGGAATGATGTTGCCGTGGAGCCTGTGAGTGATGCTGCGTTCCATTTACCTCAGAAGTCAGAATTTTGACCTGGAAATAATGTCAAATCTGAGTTGACCCTGTTTCAGTTATGGGGAGCCATTGTTAGCTATTGTTGTTGTTAGTACTGTTAGCTACCAGCCAATAACAGCACACTATATGTTCTTGTGTGCAAAGCAACAAAACAACACGTGCACAGATAGAAGTTCGATAATACTGTCAGTTTGGCTGATTTATGCAACGAAAACAAGACTTAATGGCTAATAAACAGTGTAATGTGCAGCTTTCTCATTGCTGACGCACAGAGCTGCAATGTTGGATTTTGATCTAAGGCTGCTGGAGTTCCTCTGAGTTGGAGTTCCGACTTCAGGGGGCGTTCCTGATGATGTATCCGACTGTGAACTCAGAAATTTTGACTTCCGGGATTAAATGGAATGCACCATTAGCTGTTGGCTACAACCTGAACTCCAGTTTTTTCCAAATTGCTGACTTGGCTATTAGCAGTTCTTATTTGCAATGTGCCCATGGACGTGCAGGCAACTGTTCCCAAATTATTTTAATAATGAACGCAGTTTAAAAACAAGGTGATTCTCAGGCAAGTTCAGAGTAACAAGAAGTGCTGTTTTTCTAATCGTGGAGGTGGATTCAAGATAATAACATCTTTAGAGATTTAAGTCAGACTGAATCTAAAAATATGTTTGTTTATAAGTTTGTTGTCCTTGAACGGAGAACTGATTCAGCTGCGATTTACTAGAAGATGCGTGGAGAACCTGGTTTAAAACAAAAATATGTGCATCTGGTGCGTGTGTTCAGATTTGAGTTTGATTTTTTCGGTACAACTTGTGGCCAAATGACAATAACGAACTTGTTTCATTTTGTCGGTGTCTTCCGGCACAATGTCTTGTGACTCTCCCAGTTTTAAAACCTCTTAACTAAAACAAATAATTGATCAACTATAAAAATCTTATTTGATCAATAATGTTAATAATTTCAGGTAGGGCCCGATTGACGGAGGATTTTTGGGGCCGATGCCGATATTGACGAGCGAGCAAATTCTTACATCCGATACATCAGCCGATATTATCTGCATAATGTGGTTATTAAATACTTGTGACAGAGACATGAATATAGGATTATGTTACATTTTAACAAACATTATGCCAAACGTCAGTGCACTGAACAGTAAACACTTGATGAGGATGTGGCGTGCGTCACGCTCGCTGCTGTGACACAGTGCAGATCTGCAGGGCGCATGGACGGCGAGCGCCGCCCTCGCACTCTGCTCTGCTCGGCGGAGTGCAGAGCTGCTCTTGCGCCGAGCGACATGTGGACAACAAATTGTTTTGACAGCAGAGAGGTGGCGTTTGCACATCCTATCTAAAAGTTATTAAACAGTGGATTGGATACAAACTATGTAATTACAGCATTTCAAATCATGAGTCCAAGCTTTTTTTCCAGCCTAAAATACAATTTTTATGTCATCACACATCAGAGAACATATACACCAATACAGATATACCTGTGATACATGAACAGTACATATACATATAGAGTGTACTGTACACAGTATATATGCACAGATCTGCACAACACTCGACTGTAAGGCAGTGCAGGCGTGGAAGCAGCAGCCTGGAACAGCAGCTCTGTGCTCGGCTTCAGCTGACTTGTTGTTTTCCAACCTCACCTTGAGGTTGTGTTGTTGAAGCGGGTGAGTGATTTGTTTCAGGCTGTGTGTGTGTGTGTGTGTGTGTATACGCCACAGGTCAGCAACTTTACGCAGCCGCGATCGACAGGAAACACTTGCGCTCATGCCTGGAGGTCTAACAGTGCAGTGTGTTGGAGGATTTGGCTGCATAGTGAGAGAAAGGATGATTGCGGCTGACTGATAAATCAAACATATTCTTTATTTGTAGACTGCAGCAGCACAGTTGGAAGGGCAGTAAGACAGTGAAATCCATTCACTCTAAAAACTGAGGATGTAATTCAGTTGTTGGCACTGGCTGAATATAGGCTTTACATAAGTTTGCACAACTTACTACGACTTGGTGCTGTAGCGTTGATTTAGGTGCAACTCCTGAAATCCAGCTTTAACTTGAAGTAATAACACCTGTGTCATAGCACATGATTAATGTTCTACTTACAGAATTTGATCAAGTGTCTTGTTGTGACGAAGGCAAAGCTAAGTAATGCTATT